>QLOH01000432.1:600000-918354 GCA_026901365.1 Sesbania bispinosa
ATCTTAAATTGACAGCAAATAAATAGAAACAAAAATTACCTATGACTGTTGCTATACCAAGTCCTAGTCCAATGAATGAGTATGTAAAGGACATGATTGCAGCAACAACTGAAACCCATGTCATGTTGTGGAGATCCGGTATGAAAGACATAACAATCTGAACAAGTCCAAACAGCATCATATACATATTACCCCCATAACTACAAGGAGCTTGATGCCCTTCCTTGTGATAACAATTTGATTTCAGAATCGCTCTGTATCAATAAAACAAACATGTTTCATTAGCTTGCCAAAAAAATCAAATAAAATCAGTTAACAGTCTCTCTAGTATCACATGAAAAAGAAAAGCAACAATAGATGCAAGTGATGAATCACATGTTCACAAAAACAGTACAATAGTATTAGAGTCATAGAGTGATCTTAACAAGAGAAGTACCTCAGACTATTTGCTGTGGTAAGTACATAAGCAATACAAGTACCATACAAGGTCAAAAATTGAAGGAAACCAGCCATCCATGTCCTTCTCATACCTGAACCAACACTAAATGCAATTAGAAGTTATAATCATGGTGGTAGTTCATGAAAAGCATGTCAGTGTCTGGCTACAGTTAGTGATTGTACAAGGGAATGGAAAAGAGTTTACTACCAAGATTGACTCTAACAGCAGCCATGTAGGAATAGTTTCTTTTCCCAGTGACAGGATCAGGAGTTCTATAACAATCTGACATGAGGAATGAAGAAATATAGGTCACAATTGCAAAACAAAGCAAGGCAACTGGCCCTCCAATCCATCCTAACTGGGAAGTACTCCATGCAAGAGACAGAACACCAGAACCAATAACTGCTGTAATGATATGAGCTACAGCACTCCTTAAAGTTCCTGGCAAAATTGATGGGAGCACTCAAATTCAGGAACCAAATTCAAGTATAAGTGTGTGTTTGGTTGTTTGGTTTAATGTAAAACCACGTTTCAAACGTCGATTCAGGTCAATGTTACTCTTTATATCGTTGACCTAGATCTACATTTAAAACGTGTTTTTACAGTAAATCAAACACACTAAAAAAAATAGGATGGCTATGCTCTGAGAGAGTTTTTACCGGTCCTTTTGGCACGTCCATCATCATCAAAAGCACCAGAAGCAGTTGTAGTTATTTGGAGTGAGCTTTTCATGTCCATCTTTATCCAAGCACCCAAATCAATGGAAGTTTATGCACTTTACTGCATGTGAATACCATAGAAAGGACTAAGCTAACAACATGAAAGACAAAGTGTGATGCATCTACTTTAATTAAATTAATTTAGATGTTGGGGAACTGCAATAATTTTGGTATGCATGTGGCAAGCAAATCTATATATGTCTATGGTTAATTTTATATGTAGCCTTTTAAACTGATGTAATTGTCTCCTTCTTGAAAAACTGACAACTTTTATAAAGGTTACTGCTTGAAAAAGCAGAACAGAAGAAGTTGCAGAAAATAGTGTACATTAATATATATGAAAATATGCTGACAATCAAACATGTGACTTTGTTTTGTTTGTGTCTCTTATTTCTAGTCTAAGTACATGAGCAACATGAAATTTTTGAAGGTATGTCTTTGCTAACAAAAATGTGTAAATCAAACTCCATTACCAGCTTACTTGACTCAGAAGAATTTCAAAACATGTCTCTCTACGCTTGACCCAATGTTAGTGATTTTGATTTTGATTTTAATTTCAATCTATTTATAGGCTTGGAGGGAATAGGTATAACAGTACGCTAATTGTTAAAGGTTAAGCTTAAAACAGCTCCTTTGAATATGTGAGGATGCATGAGGTAAGATTATGATATGAGCTCATTATTATATTAAGGCCTTCCAAATAATTGAGGAATCAGCAGTCACGCTCATCAAGAAATTTTCTATTGATTCTTTTTTTTATTACTGTCATTATTACTTTATGGTCGAAACAGTAAAAAAAGATTAAGTATCATTGTATCAAAATAAAGTGGGTGGGTTGTTGTGCAGTCTAAAAAAAACCAAGTGTTTGAAAACCACATGTTTCTGACCTTTGAATTGTAAGCATCTCAATTGTTGTAGATAAGACTTTTATGGCAAATTATGTCTTAAAAGTATAACGACAAGTTGCTTTTAATCCTTGCTCACCACTCACCATACTTTAGGCCTATGACGTCTATAGTGTTGTAGTATTTTTAGAAAATAATCTTTATAATTGATTTATTATTATTAATGTTATAATTCACTAGATATAATCTGATTTTAATGTTTCACAAATACGGAGTTAAATGTTTATAATTGATTTAATAAGGAATAATTATAGCTGATTTGAATTGATAACGTTTAAATTATGTTGTTACAACATATAACGTCCATATATATATTAAGGGAGTAACTAATATCATATTTGAATTTTTTTTAACCACATGTATATTTTTTTTTCACCTACAAGATTCGAACCCGAAATTTTGGGAATAAATATATACCATTTGAACCATCATTGTCGATAGATTTAAATTGATTTAAAATAAAAATATATATATAAGGTCCAGATTGTTTTGAAACGAATCAAATAAAAAGATTGATTTGAAATTAATGTGCCATTAAACATTCAGAGATATCAATCAATCTGTTCCCGCATTTAGTGTACTTTTATAGGTTTTATTTTTAAATTAATTTATAATTAAAATTATATTTATATTTATAACGGTCATAATATTTTATAATATCCCTAATTAGACTATAAGAAATAATCTGATGATATAGTGGTGATTTTTCTTTTTACACTATAAGAAAGTGAAAACGGTCCTCATCCCACTATATATATCATTGTTATTTTTTATAATTTCTTATTTATCTTATGATAACATATAGCATCTTTCTCTTCAATGAACTTGTAATTGTAGAACATTTTTGCCTTCACATTATAGAACACGCAGAATCGTTGGCGTAAAAGCAACACAAGTGTTGAGTCACATCTCTTGTGTTGAAGTTGACCTTAGTGTGATTTAATGGAATATCATCACTTGGCTCATTCTAATGATTATTGCATTTTTAAGCTATAACATTATGCGAAATCATATTTGAAAAATGTGTCTCTATGCATTGATATACCTAGCTACTAATATTATTGATATAACCAATCATACAATAGGACTATATGCTAGCTAAATAAATGCCAAAATATATGTAGCGTCGTGGTGAAGGAAGTTAGATACGGGTTCCTGTGCTAAAATAAAATGACTACATAAAATGCATTGGATTTGTATCTGATCTTTTATGTGAAGATAGTTTGTGGCTGCCTCTGAAATTGGGACTGCTCCTGTGTTGTGATCATCATGACATCATGGTAGGTAGGGAATTTGAGATTGGATTTTATTAGCACTATGTTTTCTTAGTATTTCCTGTCCAAATTTCTACAGAGTTTTGTTAGAAACTATGGTCTATAACAGGTTGATCCTGATCGAGGCAAATGGACTAATTTTAAATTCTACGAAAAACTTCTACACAAGCCTATATACATATATAGAGTTTGTTTCAAATATAATTAGATGTATGAATTTTAGTCAAACACCATAGGAAAGCAACAGTATGAGTTACATAATTAGTAGCTGTATTTATGTTTTTTTTTTATATATATATATAAAGTCGGCACAAAATTATGAATTTATAAACCCTAAGGGTGTCGAGTGGAGCAAAACATGGTCTCGTATTTGACAGGTCGCACGTTCGAACCCCACTCGTCCCCTTGGGGTGAGGTAAAATGTAAGTAGTGCTCAAAGAGCCTGAAGGTTTTCCCTGCCTTAGACTGGGGCACCATCCCCTCACCCTAAATTTTAATTCATAAAAAAAATTATGAATTTATATATTACAAAATACACTACAAGAGAAAATAGCTATTTAGCAACGACAAGTTGATTTTTTTTCTTTTACATTTTTTTATGTAGCGTCAGCATTAAATAGCGTCGGCCTAATGGTAAAATAATTTTTTTATTTAGCATCGGTCAAGTCGACGCTAAAGGCCGACGCTAAAATAAAAATAAAAAATTAGCGTCGACTGTGACACCCTTCTACCCCACACTCTTATATATTTAAGAAATTGCAGTTTAGAAAAGGGAAAGTCTCACGTTAGGTAAAAAGGTTCACAATCACTCTTATAATAACTCATAGTTCGAAAACGACTTTATTAAAAGAAATTAAACTTTCAAATATAAAGCAGCGGAAATCTCCGTAGGAATAAAAACAATTAATAATCTCCTGCCATACAAAGCATCCAGAAGTTCATAAAAATACTCCTAATCTAGGAACATGGTAAAACCCCCAAGCACACCCTGATGTCACATCTACCAGAGCATACCCTTTTATTCATAATCGACACCAGTTGTGTCCTCATCAACACCTGTAAAATATATCCACAGAATACGGTGAGGAAAAGGAATACTACCTATACATACACATAGAGAATACCCATCCTCACTCACAACATCATTACATCATGCTATCAATACATTAAATCACCAATAAATGACATTCATCTAAACTCTACATATATTTAATCATCTATATCAACATATACATGTCATACCATCATTCCTATTCATAACACATAAATATATCCTTTATACATTCATCAAGTTCATCATTATCATAACTTCATTCATATATCATTATATAGTTCTCATACCATCATTCACCCAAATAATCATATATTCTATTCTCACACATAATACTCATCATCATCAATCATCATTTAATAACACAATTTCGTCATCATATATCACACATCAATACTCCTCTCATCATCTACCCAAAGATCATGACTTGGAACTCCACACAATGGGCGCACCTCGTCAATCACTCTAGTTAGTACCAAGCTGGTCTACCGGTGTTACCACACACTATCCGATATGTTGTACCCCCTCTATGGGCCCACACAACGACATTCGTCCCTAGGTTGTACCCCCTCTATGGGCCCGTACAATCACTCCTCTATGGGTCCGTGCATCGAACGCCCCATCTTGATCCCCTGAGTTGTACCCCCTCTATGGGCCCGCACAACTCAGTTCACCTCCCGAATTGTACCCCCTCAATGGGCCCGCACAATTCAGGTCTCATCACATATGCTCAAGGCATCTCTCCTAAGTTGTACCCCCTCTATGGGCCCGCACAACTTAGATAACATCATCATCAAAAAGTGATATACACCATCATCATAAATCATCATTATCATGCATTAACATACTCATCATCATTATAAAGTGATATACACTTATCATCATCATCATACATCAATATGCTCATCATTAAACATCATAATAATAAAGTGATATACACTTATCATCATCATCATACATCAATATGTTCATCATTAAACATCATCATAATAAGGTGATATACACCGACATCATTATCATCATCACACTCATCATCAATTATCATCATAATACATCATCACACTCATAATCAATTATCATCATAATACATCATCATAAGCATCGCAATCCTCATCAAACATCATTAATCATCAACACCATACTCATTATAAAGTACTCTCAAACAACATCAATCATCATCAAATAGTTAGGATCTCAAAATCTACTCTGGTAATCGATTACCAACCTCTAGTAATCGATTACCCGCAAACAAGGTCTCTGGTAATCGATTACAACCCCCTTGTAATCGATTACCCGCAAGCAGACTCTCTGGTAATCGATTACAACACCCCCGTAATCGATTACCCACAGACAAACTCTTTGGTAATCGATTACCAGCAAGCAAACAGTGCTTCTGGGTTGCCCAGAACACTCTGGTAATCGATTACCACATCTGGTAATCGATTACCCGCGACGCAAATCGCAGATTTCACGATTTCTCACCTCTCTAAACCCATCCAATCAATCCCTAATCAGTCTTTTTCGTCTAAACATCATTCATACTCATTAATAACATCAAATACTCAATAAATCATCAATCTATTACAGATTATACCATCAATTCATCAAAACCCCAATTTCTCAATCCCTAATCACCCATTTTTCAATTATCTTCAACATCATCTTTACTCTCATTCAATAATTCGTCAATACACATACAACAAATCATCAATCACCAGATTATATCATCATTCTCAATTATTCATTCATAAATTCGAATTATACATCTTAGATTACTACCCAAACATCCCCTACATGCATATACAGGCAATACCCTCTCCCCCACCGTACCTTAAGCGAAGCTTGATCACAGCAAGGAAGTCCTTTCTTGGATTCTTGGCGTTCACTCCACAGAAGCTCTCTCTTGAGACTCCGTTTCTCCCCTCCTTAGCGTTTCGCTTACTAACGAATGATACGAATAAGGATTAGGGTACTGTGTTAACCCCTCCTTACAGAAATAACTAATTGGGCTTGGGCCCACTCTCACCCCCCATTATTCTATTTTCAATTAAAATTATCTTTACGAAACAACACTAATAATAATAACACTTCTATTAATTATTTCCCATTAAATTAATTATTTTCTTAATTAATCTATTTAATTTAATTAATATTTATCCTAATAAAACTTAGGATGTTACATCGACCTTCGTAAAGTTAGTGATGGTCTGACTGTTGCTAATTTCTTATTATTTTCACTATATATATATATAGGTGGGGATCAACTTACTCCAGGAGTAACTCTTGCAAAGTTACTCCGCTTAATAACTTCTTACAAAATGTGAATTTAATAAATCTAACCATTGATTTAATTTGATATTGATATGATAATTATGCACACCAAATTTTAGATCAATTGGACATTCGTAATTATGTAATTTTAGAGTAGACATTCACCTATATGTATGTATATATATAATATTTTGCACTATATGTTTCAAGAAACAAATATAGCGTAACGGTAATGCTCCTTCTTGGTATCATACAGATTGTGGGTTTGATCCTTACAATTGATGATAAATCTAGGAAGAAAGAATATTTTTTCAAAAAAAAATGCCATAAAATGTCGTCGTGACTGCAATTGTGACGAGGCTTTTAGCGACAGCTGATTGACCGTCGCTAATTATGAAATAGCGACGGTTTTACCCCTTTAACAACGGTCAACCAAAAAACGTTTTCTTGTAGTGATAGAAATATTACTACTAGTGGGTTCCAATTATCTAAAATGTCTAAATCTTGAGCGTGTAACCACAAACATCTTCTCATAATAATGCTGAAGCAAAGCAAAAGCAAGTTTGAATGATGTTGAAATATCTGTTTTCTTTCTTTTAATTTTAACTCTTTAGTCCAACTTTCAAAGTTCAAAGAACAAAAAGCGATCGCAGTTATTTATTGACTTGCATTGACTTATTCGACCCGAATTTTCGTAAGTCTATAATTTGGATTGTGCTGACATTTTACACGAATAATTTATAATTTAAGGGCCCAATGTTCTTTTACGACCAACTGGTAAGTTTGAGTCGGTAGGACTTTATCGATTATGACAAAATCACACATGACACCATACATACTCATTTAATTATTTCTCTCTGACAATATTTTAATTTGTTATACAATTTTTTATGTTTATTTTTTAAAAAATATTATGAAAATTTAAAGATATTTTCATAAGTTTACTATATACAAATTTGAACAGAGATGGAATATTTCCCCATCCGTGATGTTATTTTTCCCTTAGAATATTATCCTAACTCCTTATTAATTAATAATCTTGATAGTTACCAATAAAGCCTTAAATATATTAATAACAATTCGATTGTTGATGATGTGTATGAATTTCCTCTTGCTATCAGTTAAAAATACCCTTATTTCATAATCTATATAGTCACAGTGGAAGTGAATTGTGATCCAAAAAGTTAAAAAATTCCTCTTTACTTATAAGGTCAATAGTTTGAATTATGGAGTTGTCATTGTTAGTAGAACTCTACCTAATCACTATTTCTAATCCAAAGATTAAACCCGTAGGGATGTCCGGTCAAAATAATTTCCTCTCTCTATATAAAGAATCTTGGTAGATGACCCCACTTCCACTTGTGTCATCTTAATTTCAACCCAAGAGACAATAGTCCTACACTCCCTTTGTTTCTGGCATGTGATCATCAAACCATTGACTTCTAGTAAGTAGCCAGGCCATTAGGAAAATTTTTTCATACGTGACGTATTTAGGGTTTGAACTTTTGTCCATTTTTAAGCCAAGTTGTCTTACTACTAATAAACATACGTCCATTCTCGATTATGTGACTTTGTTTCTTATTTAATTTAATTTAGTATTTTCAATTCTACTATTATTTTAACAATTCTATAATACCAGTTTTGTTTTAGAAACCACTTTTAATCTGATTGTTTTTATTTCTTAAACTGCAGTTAGAAAAAAAAAGGAAGAAAAATATTTCGGAAATACGGCCTCAACCCTCAAGCCGTTTCACAATAGGGGTGTGAATACGTCGTCGTTCCCGGTAACTTGGCTTGTTAATGGTTTGACCTTACCTAACTCGTTTATTAATAATGTTTGGTGTTAACGAAAAAATCTGTTAGATCTAACAGGCCAACCTATTTAATATAATATTATATAACACTGGGGTGAAGCCAGGACATAAGGTTAAGGGAGACCAAATATAAAAAGATAACTTTTTTTGGTGTATAAAATTTATTATTAAATAAAAAATTATTATAAAAAATAAGATAACAATGGGATAAAATATATCCAAAGAAAAATTTAGATAAATTGAAAGTAATTAAATAGTAGGATAAAATTTTTCTCTAACAAATATATTGTTATCTAAGAGTTTTATGTTTCTTCATATCACACTATACTAAAATTTTTGATAATTTCTCTTTCAATAAAAACAATGAGACATCTCTCTAGTTAATTTTAGTTAGACAATATATCTTTTTTCTAACTAGGCTTCCACTATATAATTTTATTTAAATATATGAGAAAATGTATATTTGTACAATCAAATTATACAATAACAATCTCTATAATAATGAGAGAGTAAGAGAAAAAAATGAGAAATATGATAAGTGATTTAATAGAATTTGATAAAAAAAACTATTATATATATTGTTTTTTTTTATAGATTATATATATTAGTTTATATATATATATATATAAAAACAAAAAGTGAGGGGACATGGCCCCTCTTTATCCCTTAAATGATTCACCCTTGACATAATATATTAAATTAATTATATAAAAAGCTTGTTTATAGGCCTGTTGGCCCGGTGGTTTGTTCGTAAGTCTTGTTATGAAAACAAGCTTCTAAACAAACTTACAAGTCGATCAGGTCAGGTCAAGTCAGACCTTAAAAAAAGTCATGTAACAGGCAAGTTTAAACTCAAACTTAAGAATAAGTAGTATGCTCAGGTCTGCCAAACGATGTCCTAACCTATTTCCACCCGTAATGGTGAGGTTAACTAGCTTTAGGAGCGACGGTTTATTTCATACAAAAGAGTCGAATCCGAAAATTTATTTAAGAGATATAGTATATACATAATAACATACTTTTTAGAATATGAATTTTTTTTATTTATATCATTAATATTTTTTATTTTATTATGAGTTGTACGTATTTGAGTATTTTAATTATATTTCTAATGTTATAATTAAATTGATATATATTTGATGACGTAAGAAGAAAAAACTCACAAAATAACCTTCTTTATGTCTTTGAGTAATATTATTTTTTAATGGAATAACGTGATATGCTATATATTACTTTTTATTGTATAAGTGTTAAAATTAACTTGTCACATAAAAAGAATAAAATAGAAATGAACATTTGGAGGTAAAGTACATTATTCTCTCTTATGAAACAATTGACCATCAGACTTCAGAGCATGCTGCCATGCCGATTGGAATTTTGCTCAAGAAGCATCTAATAGTGGCGAATGATCTTATTGTTGACCAAGAAGGGAAAGGAACGTTATGGTCATTTTAAATTTTTATATTCATTTTCATATGCGAAATAAATTGTGGAAAAAATTATTTAATGTTAAAAAAATAGACGCAAATTTTAACCTTAGATTTAATAAATATACATTATTATTATAAAAAATATTCTATAATGCCTAACAAAAAAAATTTCTATAATAATGTAACGTTACCACAATTATTAAGTTTAATAACACACAATTGTGTCATGTTTATTAAATAGTGTGGTAAAACATATATTGTAAATTACACTATATATATATATATATATAGTCTTAAACATAAATTTGCCATAAATTTCATGTAAAAAGACACAATCCCGAAGCACACGTTCCAGTTGTAGGACTCATGAGTCATGTGATGTCTAAACTCTAAACACGATTTTCGCCAAATAGAATTATTTTAATGTATCAATATGATGATAAGAATTGATGCGGCGAACAAACAAAATACGGAGATGAAAGGTACTAGTTAGAATTGTCCAAATTCAATTTAAAAATCGAATCGAATATTGACTTAAGAAGACTTTTAAGTTTTGATTTGATTAGTTTAATTAATTAAATTTGTGCTTGAATGTGATTAAAGTAAATAATATTTGTAATAAGACATAATGTTTTTGGTAGCGTTTCATTAATTTTTTTAACAATGCCAAAATAATTTTATTGAGATCAGATTCATTGTCTTCATTGGACAACAAAAGCTAGATAAAAACTAAAATCAATACCTGAAATCATATCTCATCCGTGTTGGATAATATAATTTTTTTAAAGCTATTAAGTTTTTTTTAGAATTTATTTAAGTTAGTTTTTTTAGAATCTATTTAAGTTAGTTTTTTTTTAAAAGAAAACGCAACTTTTTTATGCTATTAGCTGAAATTTTTTATAATTTTATTTCTTAGTAACCCTCATTAATCATTACCTGCTATTTTAATAATATCATTGTCTATCATTTTTATAATTTTAACTAATTTTACTAAATACTTTTAATGAAATCAACTAGCTTATTAGTTTTAAAATAGTTTTCCAGCTTTTAGAGTGCACTACCCTTGTTCATATTTAACTGTTCACTTTCAAAGAAAAATTTGTTCCTATTTAATTGTCCACTTACAAACTCAATGCACTAATAAATACACTCTTCTCCATTTTACCCTTATGTTAATAAATGACTCACTATTAAAAAATTAATGAGAGCCAATAGTAGTGAGAGGAATAAAAGGGTAAAATAGAAAGTTTAAAATTTATTTCCATGAAAACAAGAGTAATAATTGCATTCCTTAATATGTGTGTTTTTAGTCAAAATGGACAGTTATATAGGAACGAAGGTAGTATTTGATAAGACATTTCAGATAGATGAAAGATAAAATTTGTAGCTAAAATCATTTCATAGCTTTTTTTATGTAGCTACAAGTTTTTTTTGGAAACTACTTGAGGTAGTTTTTTTAAAGAAACTTTTTTTTACAACTACTAGCTGAAATTTTTTACAACCCTCAATAACTCTGACTCACCATTACATTTTAATGATGTTCTTATATGTTATTTTATAATTTTTAACCAATTTTACCAGACATTTTTAATGAAATAAGCTAACTTATCAACTTTCAGCTAATTTTATGATTTTTTTAGCTAGTTTTGCCGAGTGTGTTTGATAAGACATTTCAATTAGATAAACGTTGAAATTGATAGCTCATGAGGTGACGTTTTTAGGTATAGCTAATAGTTTTTTTTTTTAAGTTACTTGAGGTAATTTTTTTTTTATAAAAACTCATTTTTAAGTTACTAGTTAAAAATCTTTTACAATTTCATCCATCAATAACCCTCATTCACAATTATCTATCATTTTAATGATATCTTTATATAACATATTTTATAATTTTCAGTTAATTTTATTAAATACTTTAAATAAAATTAACAAATTTATCTAATTTTTTAACTTTTTAGCTGCTAAATACGCTTTCTACATCCTATTTTTCAACCATTGAATTTAATTAATCCCATTTATAAAATATTTGTCCAAATTGGACTCAAGTAGTTGAAGAGAAAACATTCGAAAGCAACACAAAGAAATTGTCCCCGAAGAGATAGCTCAGTGGTCAAGCTATAAGTTTGAATTTCTCTTATTTTATTTCATTTTATTTTAAAATTTAATAAATCATTTAATTAATTCTTTTCATTAATATATATTTTTTTAAATTTAAAATATATAATCAAGATGTATATTGCTATTTTCATATGATAGTCTTTTTATTTTTTAATTTTTTTAAAAAATGAAATCATCTATCTTTTATATTTGAGAATTTTTTGTTTATTTTAAAATTATTCATAAAATAAAATACTACTCTATACATTACATGAGTGATTAAAATGCTATTACGAATATAAAAATACCTATTTGTATTAAATTCTCGTTACCATAAATCGTGTATATATATATATATATATATATATATATATATATAAGTAATAATGTATTGATTTGAGTGAGTTTTTTTTTTTTTTGTGTAGTGTGAACCAGCTCAGTATTTTCAATTTAACATAAATTTCTCCACCACCTAGACCCCTTCACACTTTCCTTACTTACAGGTAGGGATGGCAACGGGGCAGGACGGAGGCGGGTTCTGCTGTCGCCGTCCCCACCCCGTAAATGTCGAGGCGAGTTCGGGTTTAAAGCGAACAAGTATAAAATTATGGAACTCAACCCCATCCCCATAGGTCCCTGGCGGGTTCGGGGAACCCAAGGGTTTTTCACCTTCTTTATTTTTTTCATTTTTTCCTCTATTTTTTTAACTTAAATACATGTTTCTTAAATAAGTCATATATATTTAATATATTTTAATTCAAATAATACGTAAATATAGACATTGATAATTTAAAAAAATAAGAAAGTTAAGAACTATATTATATTTTAAGGAAAATATATATGTGTTTACCTTTATTGTTTAAGTATTAGTATAATAAATTATTTAATTATTACATCAGGGGGTTTGAGTTCGGGGTGGGCGAGTTCTTACACCCCCAAACCAGCCCCCGTTAAAAGCGGGGCGGGTTCAGGGTTGGATTTTACTTAAACCCAATCAAAGCGCCCGTCAAAGTCGGGGCACGGGGTGGGTTGGTTCTCGCGGGTTCAGGTTTGATTGCCATGCTTACTTATTGGGAACATCGATCTCATCCCCATATATAGAGACTTCAAAACTTTAATCTAATGACTGTTTTTCTCCACTAATAATCTCCATCTCTATTTCCCCAACAATGCCAAAATAAAAGCTGTAAGATCCTTAATCCCTAAGCCCCCTTGACTACTCCTCTCTACACACTTTTCATTCCAAGCTACCCAATATATTTTTTGCTGATTCTGATCCCCCACCCCATAAGAATGATTTAAACAAAGATTCAAGGGAAGAAATTATACCTCTTAGAGGTGTTAGAAAGGTTGGTATTTTGGAATGTGTATCACTGGTTCTAGTTAAATTGGGGCTGGCTGAGTTCATGTTTTTCAGTGTTGTGGCTGCTGCATTTTTTGTTTATTATCTATTTATTGGCAGATGTTTGATGTTTTTTTCATTGTAATCTCTTCTTTGTAATGGGTTGCAGTACTTCTTGCACTCTTTATTAATTCATTTTGCTTATCCAAAAAAAAAAAACATGTATTCTCCATATACTTAACTCAAACTTGAGACCTTGTTGAAGGAAAATCAAATATGTAACACTCGAATCAACCACCCGTTGACTTTTGAGTAAGTGTTTGCAAACATAAGTTAGTTAATTTAAATAAAATTAATTTGTAAAATTGATTTTATTTAAAAGTGAGGGGTGAAAAAAGTGATATAATTTATATTTAGAAAACTTTTCTTAATTAATATAAATTATTTTTATTTAACATAAAAGTTATTATTTATCATAGCAAAATCATATTTGATTCAAGTGTAATTAAACATATTAGCATAATTTGCATTTTCAAAATCGTTGATTGGATGCTAAATATGTTTCCATACATGTTGTGACATGGCTTCAAGTGATATTTCTCTTAAATAAATTTTCGGATTCGAGTATTTTGCATAAAAAAATCCTTGCTCGTAAAACTAGCTAACCCTACCATTACGTGTGGAAATAAGTTAGAACATACTTTTGCAAACTTGAGCTTGCTACTAATTCTTAAGAGTTTTAACTTGCATGTTACATGACTTTTTTTAAGGTCTAATTTGACCTGACCTGACCTGATTTATAAGTCTGTTTAAAAGCTTATTTCACAATAAAGCTTATAAACTTTTTTATATAATTAATTTAATATATTTTAATTTTTTATTATATTTTAATTTTTAAAATTTTATTTATATAATTAATTTAATATATTATATCATGAGTGTAACCCTTCCAGAATAAAAAAAATGTATAATAAAAATAATGTCAGAATAACACTGTTATTCTATTTTCGACTAAAACTCTCTTCATTCACGGGTGTTCCTTCCCAATTAATTAATTAATTATAATATTGTTTATCAACTTTTTTGTCCGATTAGGTAGGACATCGTACTCTACCATTGCCGTGTGTCCCTAACTCAGTATTATTCTATGCCATCATCAACTTTGTCCCTCGTGAAATTATAACAAGAACAACAACATTGGTAAAGGAGACTATTTTAAGAATACTAGTGAGTTAAATGTTGAATACAAAATGAAGATTTTATTAAAATCAAGAGATAATCAAATAAAAATAATATGGCTTCATGTGGATCATGGTTTTTTCGTCTTGGACGAGAATTTCCCCTTTAACCCCTAACCTCATAGGTAGGGTACAGTCAGGAATTTATTTTTGAATTGAAATAAAATATTAAAAATTATGATAAAAATGTTAAATAATTTTAATTAAGATTAGTAAATTTTATTTAAATAAAATTATTTATTGATTCAGTACTAAATTTTTTTA
The DNA here is from genome assembly GCA_026901365.1 of Sesbania bispinosa. Classification (NCBI taxonomy): domain Eukaryota; kingdom Viridiplantae; phylum Streptophyta; class Magnoliopsida; order Fabales; family Fabaceae; genus Sesbania; species Sesbania bispinosa. Next base: position 614,842 of record QLOH01000432.1, read on the forward strand.
TTAATATTGATATTGAATTATTTCAGTTATTTCTCTCAATATCTATTAATAAGTGAAAATATCACTATTTTTTTATTTTCAACTAACTCTTGATAAAGCTAAGATAGATTGGACACTTCCCTAAATTATGATCCCAATAAACATTATAATGATAATGTTTTAGTTGAAATATTAACATTCTTTTGTTTTGAAAAGTTATCTAGGTGAAATTTCTCAACAAGTCGACAAATTTTTTTAATATCAAATACTTTGAAAGAGTCTTTGAGATTTAAAGTTGAACTGAGTATAAAAAATTCAAATATCTCTTCGTTAAATCTTCTATTTAATTCAAATAATTGCAAATAAATTTTTAGTTTTTATTATCATGTAATTCTAAAAAACAAATTCAAATCAAACAAAATCTTTTTAAATGTTATATTATGTTACCTAACGATATTTTCTCCCTTTTTTCTATTCAATGTAATGCTCATATGCTTCCCCTTTTGATAATTTTACTTTTTATAGACTAATATTTCTAATCAAATTTTTTATAAGTAATATTTCTAATCAAATCTTATCTATAATTTTGAATATCATTTTATCATCTCTAAATAAGAAAAAAATAAATAATATAAAAAGGGAAATAATAAAAAGTTAAAACTCATTTTAAAAAAATAAAGATAAATAGCAAAAGAGTCATAAAGAAGTACTTAATATTATAGTCTACAAAATCTACAAAATATTTAGAGGGCCAAAGTAATAGTTCATGAAATATATTATACGGGACTTATATAGTTAATAAAAATTTTAAATATTTTTTGGCCTGACAGCCCCATTGTCTACGCCGTTGCTTACAGGTAAGATTCACCTGGGTCATAATCCACATCCACGGCTACTAACCGCCGGTTGATGAGAAGAAAATGAACTAACATGGATCATGGTTAATTATATATATTAAAAAAATGAACTAATAGGCATTACATGTAAGATGATGAGAAGAAAATGATAATATTACTCCTCAGAAATTTCCAGCCTTTAAGTCATAAAGAAGCATCACATAATTCATTACCCTGTTCATAAATATATATAAGATATAATACAAAAAATATTGTGAAAATATAGAATATATTAGAAGGACAATATAAATTATACATTTGAAGAAACAACCTACAATTTGGACGTTGCCATCATCATGATTTTCAATAAAATTCTTAATTCTTGTTTAGTATTCAGCCTTGAAAGATAACGATATAATTGACTATGGATAAAATTCAAATGATAAAATTTGTCACGATTTTATAATTTGGAATAAAGTGAGGATCATGAAGAGGTGGCATTGCGACCAATGAAAATAAAGGAGAAAATGAACATGATCCTGATGCTAATGTGGAAGATGTCAATTCTTTGACTGAAAAAAACCCTTTGATTTCAAAATGAGAGGAGGAATGAGATTATCAATTTGGATGATGAAACTGGAGATAATGAAGCATATTTATTTGCTTAATTTCAGCAACAGTAACAATAACATGAAACATTATGACAACCAAGTTACAAACTCATTCATTCAGTTAATTGCTGGGACTAGTTCTATTTCACATTAGCTTTGTATACGGGTTAGAGTACCCCTTATACTCTTATTTATAAATTTATGTTTGCAGCAAAAAAACCAAGTTACAAACTCAACTCAAATAAGCCTTTCATCCAAGTTTCTTATTTATGATTCCTTCAAGTGACCCTACCAAGCCCATTAGTGTCACAAGAAAGCAAACAAAGCTAAATGTCCTTAGAACAATCCATTTGCTACTCCAAGCTCCAATTTTCTTCTGTACAAGGTACATCTCTACTGGGAAATATATAGACAATGGCCAGAAGTTAATGGCTCCAAACACTCCTAGAACTTCATTGAAGTATGGAAACAGAATTGCAACTCCAGTGGTTGAAATCACATAGGCTGTTCTAAAACAAAACCTGAAAATATTTAGCTGAAAACCAGGCAGCAGAGGCAGTTTCACTTTGTGGAAATTGTTCACAAAACCACTGTTGGGGAATTTTCTTGAGAACCATCTATCAACAGTATTATATATTGGTTGAGAGAAAATCTGATGAGAAGGCCATATAGATGAAGCACAAGTGTTAATAGTTAGGCAGCATGAAAAGACACTGAAATTAAGAATACATTAGAGCATATTGCTAGAAAGCCAATTTCACTACAAGTAATGTTGAATATGGAGAAGAATCCAGATAAGCAAAAATTGAGTTTTTGTTCTATCTTTGTATCTTAGGATCAATAGTATTGCAACAATTTGTTGTGCAAAGACATGATAATAATTTATGAGGAAAAAATAAAAAGGAATTAATAGAAAAGATACATTAAGAAAAATGCAAAAGGTGATATTTTTATATATGCTCATGGAGATGAAGAATTAATACATTTTAGAGATGAAGAAACAAGGGATATATCATGGTTAAGCTTTCTTAAGCATTTTAATTAACAGCCTAGTTGGTTTTTGTGTCAATTATTAAATAACACATGAAGCAGCTAGTGATTTGTGAAATTAAGAAGTTGTGCCAACCATCTACTTGTGTTCCCTGAAATGGTTGTTGGCATTGGCTGTTGCAGATTTGATTAAATAATTTATATAGATCAGTTATAAATATTAGCTCTGGAGACTTTTTGGTTTCCAAGTGAGTTTTTAGAGGAAAACAAATCATAACTAAGGGAATATGGATATTGTGTTGATTTATTATTCTCTTGTATTCTGTTGAATGCAATATGGATGTACATTTTGGATGAATAATGTGATGTTTCATCAATTCGACATTAAGCAAATACAGAAAGAACTTCTTATGAGTAGAAGGAATGGTTTTAGTGTAACAAAGTAAATTTTGATTGGTAATGTTAGCACCTGATATCCTCCCACTAAATGAAGAATGATGCAAGCATTAGCAAGGTCAATAAGCCAGAAAGGCTCATAAAACCCAAACCCTGTCAAGAGGTTTCCTGGTGTAGCATTTCCAAAAGCTGCATAACCAAAGCATCCACAACAGAGGTAGAAGAATGTTGTAATGAAGATTGCAATCATTGAGGCCCTTTTCATGGTTTGATTCTCTGGTGGAGGGGACTCTAGAGTGTCCTTTGCTCAACAAAATTCAATACTTTGTTTTAGTTATAATTGCCTTTATTTCTGCCCTATATCACCCTCTACCCATCCAAATTAAAAATGAAATATTATGGTACCTGTATCTCAAGAAGGATCAATGCGTATGGATAGCCAAAGGCAATATCACTAAGTGCTTGGAAGACTAACCAGAATTTGTCAACAACATTAGCAGCTGGTACTCCTGTCACACTCTCCATAATTCTTCCATTTTCTGCAGGTGCAACCAAAGTCTTATGAACCATTATAGTAGCTTGATATGGATTTTAGGACTGATATTTTTCTTTTTTACTCTAACTATCGGAAGGCTTGAAGTTAACAAATAAGAAGAAGGTTAAAATATATTTTTAATTCTATACAATACAACAAATTTGATTTTAATCCCTGTAGATTTTTATTTTTTTTTAATTTTGATCCTCATAAAATAAGAAAATGTAACATGTTGGCCTGCAATTCATTATGGTCACTGACTCACTAGCTTTGGTTTTAGACTTCAGTTCATACAAATATTTTGTTATTTTAATCCTCATGGTGATCTTACACACATCAAAGAGCAACCATAAAAATTTCTTATTTTGTGAGGAACTCTTAAATTTTGGACGCCTAACTCAACTCTAAAAAGCAAGCTTATAGGGTGAGGACTATCTAAGACTTAAATACTTTTATTTGACCTTATTTCTAGGCAATGTGGGACTCTAACACATCCCTCACACCCAGGGCTGAACATCTATACGGGTGGCGGCCCAATAACAACTGATTATTTAGGATAGACTCTAATATCATATTAGATTTTGGACCTGAGCCTAACTCAACCCAAAAAGCTAGCTTGTAGGGGGTGAGGACAGCCCAAGGCTTAAATACTTTTATTTGGGCTTATCTTTAGTCTCTAGGCAATGTGGTATTCTAACAGGGAGCAAAACCAAAAAAAGAAAAAAAAAATAGTGATGAAAATCAAATGGAGTATATTTTACACAAAATATAATTTACTCTGAAGAATCTTAAATTGACAGAAATAGATTGAAGATGTGCCTTACCTATGACTGTTGCTATGCCAAGTCCTAGTCCAATGGATGAGTATGTAAAGGACATAATAGCAGCAACAACTGAAACCCATGTCAAGTTGTGGAGATCCGGTATGAATGACATAACAATTTGAACAACTCCAAACAACACCATATACAGATCACCCCCATAATTACAAGGAGCTTGATGCCCCTCCTTGTGATAACAATTTGATTTTAGGATGGCCCTGTATTAGTAGAATAAACATGTACAATTTGCTTATGGCCAAAAAAAATAAAAAGGAAGAGGTGTCCTTCCCATTTCATGAGGGGTATAACATAGAGAGAGAAGTACCTCAGACTAGTTGCTGTGGTAAGCACATAAGCAGTACCAAACCCATACAAGGCCAAAAATTGAAGGAAACCAGCCAACCATGTCATTCTCTCACCTGAAATGCAATTAGACTTATAATTATGGTGGCAGTTCATGAAATGCATATAAGTGTTTAGCTACAGTGATTGTATAAGAGAATGGGAAGGATTTTACTACCAAGATAGACCCTAACAGCATCTATGTATGTGTAGTTTCTTTTCCCAGTGACAGGATCAGGATTCCTATAACAATCTGACATAAGGGATGAAGAAATATAGGTGATAGTGGCAAAACAAAGCATGACAAGTGGCCCTCCAATCCATCCTAATTGGGAAGTACTCCAACCAAGAGATAGAACAGCAGAACCAATAACTGCTGTAATGATATGAGCCACAGCACTCCTTAAATTTCCTGGCAAAATTGATGGCAATGGCAAGACTAAAACTCAGGATTTAAATTCAAGTATATGAAAATTGAGTGTGGTTATAGTCGTAGAGAGTTTTACCAGTCCTTTTGGCATGTCCATCATCATCATAAGCATTGGAATTCCTTGGAGTTATTTGGAGAGAGTTCTCCACACCCATCTTTATCCAAGTATCTACTCAATGGAAGTTCATGGAGTTTATTGCATTTGCATGTGAGTACCAAAGAAAGCACTAAATGTTGTTGAAGGTGATGTATATGTTGGAGAACTGCATAATTTTGACAAGCAAGTCTATGTCTAAGCTTAATTTTATATATATTAAGTTTTTTAAAATGATAACTTTCCCCTTCTTGAAAGGCTAAAAAAACTTAACCCTTCTTGAAAGGCTAAATAACTGCTTAGAGGAGTTGCAGAAAATAGTGTATATTAATTTGAAATCTGCTGATGATCAAACATGTGCTCGTGTGCATTGTCAATGTGTCATATTTTTAGATGCATGAGCAACTTCAACTTTTGGAAGCCATGTCTTGTGCAAAATAGATTACATTCCCAACTTACTTGACACAGGAGAAATATATTAAAAAGTCTCTGTATTTGTCCCAAAATTAATGATTTTGATCTCAATATATTTATAAGCCAGGAGGGAAAGGCTGAAACAGCTTCTTTGAAGAAAGCTACATGAAGCTGCATGATGCTGATTAAATAATAAATATTATATTAAGACCTTCCAAATATTGAAGGAATTAGCTGTCATACTCACCATTAATTTTTCTCTTAAATCTTTCAAATTACTTTCATTATTATGTTGTCATCGATATCAACGGGTGGATTTAAATGGTACATGATTGATTCCCTTAAGTAAGGTCTCAGATTCGAGTCTAGTGAATGGAAAAAATTTCTGCTAGAAGAGCTAACCCCACCATGATGTAGATGTTCCTGACCGTACCAGTATTGATTCCATAGAGAATTCTTCTGATTTTATACCAAAAAAATTATATTGCGGTAGAAATAGTAAAAATAAGCATCATTGTACCAAAATTAAATTGGTTGTTTGTTGTATAGTCTCGAAAAAGACAAAGTGTTTGAAAATCATACGTTTCTGGCATTTGAATTGTAGACACCTATCGTGTAGAGTGAAAGGATCCGGTTGAGCCTCTGCAGTCGAGTTTAGCTGCGTAATAGCTACACATTAGCTACCGATTTAAGTTACCTAGTAATTCAAAAGCTATTCTGTAGTTATACTCGGTTGAAGAGACTATAAAATAGTAGAGGATCCAAATCCGAAGAGTAGATCGGACATATAACATCTTATAACACCGATCTCTCATTTAACTTCTAAATAAATAATTAATTTCAACTTATGGAAGAAGTTGAATTCATTTTACCTCTTTGATTTATTCTATTATTTTTTTATTTTTTTAGAAGCTCTTTTGCAGAAGTGTATCCAAACTATGTCATAATGGAGCTAGCTTTCTCAACTAAAGTTTTTATGTACTATATAATATTTTATATAATGGGTACTATGGTGCTCGTTTTCATACCCACATTTAGAAAAAACTCACACCTGCACCCATACTCACTTACGTAGCAACTTCAATGTCCGTCCCCAAATCTGCTAGCACCTATATGTCTGCTCGTTATCCTTACTTTAGTTAAGTGAAAAATTAATAACTCAATAAAAAATATTATATATATTTAACTGTTCACTTAGATAAAAAAAATACACATTAAGAAGTGTAATCATTGCTCTGGTTTTCATGAAAATAAATCACTACAAGAAAATTCATTTTTAGCGTCTCTACAGGCTGCGTAGCAATGGCTTAGAGACGGCCACGTGGACGTCGCTAAGTGGCTCGTCGTAAATACAGTAGCGACGGCTCACGTCAGCCGTCGCTAATGCCGTCTTTCAAAACATGGTCGTCGCTAAGAGTAATTTTAAAAAAAAATTATCTAGAGACGGCTGTAGTGACGGTCACGGCCATCGCTACAGGTAAATTTTTTTAAAAAAATTAAATTTATTATTTATTAAATTTAAAATTATAAAAACAGTACTAAAAAAAGCATATATATATAATATACACAAACTCTGTTAAAAAATAATACAATAAAACATAAACATAAAGAAATCAATGGCGGTGGCAGCGCTGGGGCTGTGGGGTGAGATGCGCGTCCTCATCATCCACCGATTGATCATCCATGACGGGATCATAATGGGGGTGAGGTTGTTCCTGAGCCTGAGTTGGAGCCTGACCTGCAGTCTGAGCGTCCATGATTTGTTGTATCTGTCGTCGGAGTCGTGCTAACTCATCCTCCAACTCTGCAGCCTTCTCTATGGCCTGACGAGACTCCTGCCTTACTACATTTACTTCCTGGCGCAACGCCTCCTCAGTAGAATGTCGTGACCCGAACCCGTCAGTACTCTCGCTCGGGTGAGCTCGGGACTCTTGAGTCAAGCTAGTCACACTTGGACGAATGTTGGAGGCCAAGTCCCCGGTACCATAACAACAGCCTTGGGTCTTGCCACCCGCAACATCCCTCTAGATCTCCAGCTTGGTGGAGGCATCAGTCATGGAGGTGTCCCCCATCTGTGACTCCATCTCCATCAGGCGCTCCTTGTAATTTGTCTGTTGAGGTAAAAGTAAAATTAGTTATTAATTATATATTCAATTGCATAAATATGAAATTATATAAAAAAAACACTTATAAACAAACACTTACATAGGTGGATCGAGCCTGGTCATCTACCCAGCCACCACCCTTTTTGGGCGTGGGTGGTAGCAAAGAACTTGTCCAGCTCGACCTCCCGCTCAAGCTGTCGAGCCTACATAGGAAAATTACATAAATTAATTAATTTAACAACAAATAGAAACATAATACAGAAGAGTGTTTGTTTAAACATACCATATCCAACGCCACCTCATGGTGGGCCCTGCGGCCCGTGGTGTTGACTGCCCTCCGCGTTGAGAAGCCTGGTTGCTCTTGTTACGAGCAGACTTCCCCTTGAATTCCGCAGAGTCCCAGTAGGCCAAAGACCCTCCCAGGCCTCCTCACCACACCACGTAGGCCTCTTCCCAGCCTTTCGAGCCTTGTTTATCATATCTCGAAGGCGACGAGCAACCCTCTGCTAGTACACCTTCTTGATTTGGGTCTCATCAGAAGGGTCTCAAGTAACTCGGCTTTGCAAAATAAAAATATGGTAAGTCCTGTCAAATTGACATATCTTAAGAAAAAATTTAAAGTGGATAGGGTTTTTAATTACTGTGAACTCTTCCCACCATTTGTCCCTAACATCCTTCGAGGTGACCTCCCAAAGGTAGTGAGGACCCCGGAACTGCGAACGGATCGCATGACCAATGGCTGCGATAGGTGGGGCGTTAGGCACCCACCTGCAAAATAAAATATTCAATATTAATAGTTAAAACAATTAAAGATTCAATATTAATATCAATTCTAAAGAAGAAAAAAATAAACAAACTCACTCCTTGCCAAATGGTCGAATAATAACCCGACCTTAAACGTCTGCCTCATGAGGTCTGCTTGAGCCGGCACCCTGGAACCGAGTTGGCTCCTCATCAGACTCCTCGTCAGCATCCCTATCCAGGTCATCCTGAGCGTCGTCAGCATCTATCTCGGGCACAACGTCCTCCTGCACTGGAGGCATCTGAGCTAATCCCGGTGTCGGGATGAACCTCATACCATCAAACTGCGGCGGAGCAGATGGTGGAGGGGAGGAAGAAGAAGAAGTCTGCATGGCGCCCGCCGGTGCTGAAGTAGACGGATGCTACGACATCTGATCAGTGTGTGAGTGAGAGAGGTTGGCCCTCTCCCGCATCGCGCAAGCTGCCTATTATCGTAGCTCGCGCGGAGAGATGGACCTCCCTCTACTCGGTGAGATCTTCTCTCCACCTCTACCACGCATCCTGAGCATTAATGACTATAGACAGTATAGACAAAGAAAGAAGGAGAGCAAGGAAAAAACGAAGGACAGAGGACGAAGAGACGAAGGAAGAAAAGAAGGACGAAGAGACGAAGGACGAAGAAAAGGAAGAAAACGAAGGAGAAGGACGAGAGACAGGAGAGAAAAAAAGAAGGAGAGAAAGGAAAAAGACGAAGGGCGAAGGAGAAGGACGAAGAAAGGAAAGAAGGACGAAGAAAGGAAGAAAACAACGAAACGAAGAAGGACAAAGAAAGGGAAGAAACGAGGAAGGACAAAGAAACCGAAGGCCGAGAGCACAGGAAGAAAGGAAGAAAACAAATAAACCGAAAGACAAATAAATGAATTAAAACTATTAATTACAAATAAACTATTTACAAATAAACTATTAATTATAAATAAAACCTAATTATAAAAAAAATAATTAATAAAAAAATTAACTACACATAAACTATTAATTACAAGTAAACCTAATTCCTATATCACATTAATAAATTAATAAATAAATAAATTATTAAATACAAATAAATTGATTAAAATTTTAAAAAACTTACTTGTTGCGACTCCGAAAAATGAATAACTCTGGAACGAGCTCTAACGTCACCTACAGGTAACTATTTTGAAAACCGATCGGTTCAAAACGATCCTATGAAGGAGGGGAACGTTTTAATCGGTCAATTTTTCAAAATAAACGGGGTGAGGGAACATAAATAGGGGGTGGTTGTATGAGAGGAAAAGGGAGTTAGGAGGAAAAGGGATTTGGAAATGGAGGAAGAGGGGAGAGGGAGTGGTTTTAACGCATGCAGGTTGTTTACGTAACGACAGTCAGGTCGTCACTCCGACCGTCGCTACATTTTTAAAAAATGCGCGCGCAAATTAAAAATTCATTTTTAATCTAGCGACGGCCTACCGTCTCTAAAGCCGTCGCTACATTTAATTTTTATTTTTTTCATAAAAAGTTAATAAATTATAATTTACAGCGACGACCTAGTCGTCGCTACTGTCAATTCCTAGCGACGGCTAGGCCGTCTCTGATAAGTAATTGCACTGAACGGTACATTTAATGTTGTAGCTACGGCATAGCGACGGCCAGACCGTCACTAGTAGCGACGCCATGGGGCCGTCGCAGAAAAGTCGTCGCTAAAAACTGAATTTCTTGTAGTGAATTTTAAACTTTCTATTTTACATTTTTATCTATCTTAGTATTTATTAGGTCTCATCAATAGTGTATCACTTATTAATATAAGGGTAAAATGGAGAAAAATGTAATTATTACTAAATTGTATTTGTAAGTAGGTTAAATGGGAACACATTTTTCTCCAAAAGTGGACAATTAAGTAGGAACAAAGGAAGTATTAAATTAAGAAAAATATAACTCAATTGGAAAACTACTCTAAAATCATTCAAACATAATTATTAAATATCAACGACATAACAATTTTAATTAAATCGAAACACAATATGTTAAGGTTCTAAAACACAACATATAATCCAATATTCAGATTTTTTATTAAACATTACAATATATTTTCACATCACACTATTTTATAAACTTGAACGTAATGTGCTAGCATTATCCAAGATTTACAAAAAAAATATTATTAACACTAATTAGTATATTATAAAGTAAAAAAAATACAAATAGGTAGTTTTAAAATGTATTTTTAATCTATAATATATTATATATATCAATTTTAAAAATAAATATAAATATATTACATATTTTAATAAAATCAATAAATATATATAAGTATATATGATATTATTTATTAAATAGTTAAATTAATGTGTGTGTGTATATGAAGAGGGTTCAGCTTACACCGGAGTAAGATACACCAAGTTTTACACTATTGATAATTTTATGTTGCATGTGAATTTTATTGATCCAACCGTTGAATTATAACTACTCATCATCGAGATTATTTGTGTCAAATTTCATAAAATTTTAACACTAATAATTTGATATTAAAATCGTTCATATTTTCATATATTTCAAAAGTTTATATAACGTTAATCTTGGCATATATTGTCCATGCATACTTTGGTGATTTAACCACTAATATTGTTAAGTTAACCACATATATATCTTCACCGGTGAATTATTGCTACAGCTCAAATTGGTTATTAATACTCATATATATATATTGAACTTTGTAGCTTCATTCGTGCATACTATATATTATAATATTACTCAAATTATCATGTCAACTTGAAAAACATGAAAATTTTAAAACATGTTCACAGTAGGAGAAATATTGCCTCCCATTAAGGATACATGTAGTTCATAAAAAAGTCATTTGAGTTAAATCTTATCCATTTCAGATTAAAGGATTTATATCTTCTGAAATTAAATTTGTTCTTTCCTGGAATACTTTTATCCTTCTGATATGTTTTGAGAATAAAAATTCCTTCTGAAACTGTTTAATTAGTTAGTTAAAGTTTCATTCTTGACTTTAGGATCTTTTTCCTCAAAATCTCCTTTCACATATCTTCTTTGGCAAATCTGTTTATTCTTCTAATGTGTACAGAAGCTGCTTCTAGTGAAGAACTTCTTTTGGTCAGAGATGAATCTTGCTTCTACTCTATTCCTTTTGATATGATTCTTCTGAGGGCTTATTTGAACTTTTATGTTCTTTTTTAAACATTCTCAAGTGCAACAATTAGTACTCAATGATTCAAAATTACTTTAAGCTTGTTTTGAGAGTTTGTCATTATTAAAACATCTCAAGAGGATTCTTTGACCTTACAATTAGAACAAGAACTTATCTGAATTTCAAGTTCAACTTCTTTTTAAACACTTGTTAGAAGTTGTTGAGCCTGAAGAGGCTAGGTTGAAAACAATACTTGTATATGGTTGTTGAGCCTGAAGAGGCTTGTGGCAAAAGAATACTTGTAATCTTGCAAGATTAGTGGATAAATCCAGCAGCGGTTTTGCTTTAGAACTAGACGTAGTAGGGGTGTAAGTGGGTTCAGGTCGACCCGCCAACCAGGTCGACCTGACCCGACCCGAACATAATTTAACGGTTTGGTTTGGTTGAAGGTTCGGTTCGGGTCCATTTTTGTCGAACCCGATGTTCATCGGTTCGGGTATCGGGTTCTCATTTTGCAAAACTGAGCAACCCGTACCCGAACCCGGGTAGCTCGTGAATTGCAGATTATTGTGCAGGGAAAGTCTTTCAATTCATTTTGTAATTTCTTATGTCCCTTCCTGGTACTAACTTGTAAGCCCTAGCTAGCCTCCATCCCCCTCTTTCGTTGTGTGATCTCCTCCATACCCTCACCCCAGCTCGCCGAGCCGCCACCGTTGAACGCTTCCCCTCGCCCTGTCTTCACCGTTCGTGGTTGCCGCAAGTGTTATCCTCCCCTTGGCAAGGATCGGTTCTGCACTGTTCTAAGGTAAACCCCATTTGTTTTCTAGATTCGTTCTCTGCTCGTTGTTTTTCACTTATTTGCATTTCTCATATAGAAATCTTATAATCTTTTCCATCCTTTTCTGACCAGTTCATAGATTGTGGATTGCGGAAGCTATTTTCTTCTGCTTGGTGTTGGTGGTCTTGAGTCTTAATCAGTTCACAGATCACAAGTACATACATGTATTCTATGAAGCACGACAAATTAAGTTGTCTCATTGTCTCTAGTAGCAATCTAGAAAATTGCTCTTTACCACTTGAGATTTACCTCACATTTTAATGGAAAGTGGATTTTTGTGATTCTCTTTGAATGTGTGAAAGTAGTGTAGATGCATATAATTTTTTTTTCACATTTTTCTGAACAATCCAGTTTATTAGTATTATTTTAATCATACCCAAGGCCCGACCCGACCCGTAGGAGATCGGGTTGGTTTAGTTCAGGTTCCATAGTAAAAAACGCTAAAACCGACCCAACCCAAACCGAGGTGCTTCTATCGATTCGGACTTCTAATCTCTCTCAACCCGACCCAACCCGATTACACCCCTAAGACGTAGCTCACAATGGTAGTGAGTGAACCAGGATAAATCAACTTGTTAAGTTATCTTAACCCTATCTCGGTGAATTTGTTTATACACTAACTCTAAGAAGTTTAATAGTGATTGTGAAACTTAACGTTGATTTAGAAAAGTAATTTTTCTTAAGAAAACCTCTTGTGTGAAGTTTCAGATAAGAGAGCACCTTTTTAGACAAACTCATTTAAATCTTGTTTGAAAGCTTTCTGAACAATATTTTTGAAAGTTCCTTCAAAAAATGAAAAAGTTTTCCATAAACACAATAAAATACAAAAGGAAAATTACAATGAAATTGGTACAACCAATACCATGAAATAGGCTCTATAAACCTCTAAAACCAATGCCAACTTTAGGCAAAAGCTTAACCACTCAACCATAAGCTAACATTCTTGCTTAACCACTTGGCAAAAACTACAATCCAAAAAACAATGATCAATGCTTAACCACTGATGAGCATATTTTTATACACACTTTGCACCTTTAATCTTAGCTTTTTATTGGACTGTAATTATGATTAATTTCATTGTTTTGATTAGTATTTACCTAACTGGGCTTAATTGGGCTATAATTGCAATTGTTGCTTAATTTCGAATTTTATGCTTATTGACCTATTTGTATTGTTTTGCTGATATCTGGAGCTGAAGGTGGTCGTTTGAGGTGATTCCAGTGACGTTGGAAATCTAAGATTCGGGGCTTCATTTTGATGTACTTCATGACTATATTTCACTGAGGGAACGAGGTGCAATTTGCTTCTGAAGTTCCTATCTGATGTTGAGCGGGAAACAACAAAGTTCTTAGTTAGTTTTAATGTTTTGGGTCTGATACTTATTAGTCAAGGCCCAATTGCCTCTTCTATAAGATTAATCTTGTGGTTTAGGAGATTTGTATATATAGAGGCAGTTACAATTCTGTTACAGAGCTTTTTACACATTGGAGTTTTAGACTCTTGGGTTTTTCCCTCTTCTTCTCTTTTCGTTTACGTTCTTCTTCATTGTTCTGCATTTTCGTTTTTTGTTCTTCCTCTATGGAAGGCCTAACATTTGAGGATTGATTCTTAAGTGATTTCACATTGGATTTTGATGTTTACTTTTATTCAATTTCATATTTCATTTTCTGCAATAGATTTAGTTTCTTCTTCTCCTTTAGAATTCTAGGTTTTGAATCTTGAATTGGATTTGAACGCTTGTTGATAATTCAACTCTATTCTTCATCTTGAATTTTGGTTTAGTTTTCTTAATTCTAAACAACCTGTTGTTTGCTTAATTCAGAAGGTAAATGATTAGATATCTCTTGCCAGTTCACTTAGTTCTGGCAAGTTCGCTTAGTTCTTGAGTGAGATAATTGATGAATTAATTGACGCTTGTTTGGTTAATTCAAATCTGTTTGAGAATTTGAGGCTGGTGTATTTTAACTGATGAAAGATCCAACTGTGAATGAACGAGAGAATTAATCTATTTTCTTACATTGTTTTACTCTTACAATTTTACTTGCGAAATTATGTGTCTAAACAACAAGCAAAATCCCCCTGTTCCTGTTTTCTGTTACGTTCTAAAATTCTGCACTTTTAAGACTGTGTCTGAAATACGGGTCTGAGGTTTGGTAGCTGAAGTGTTGTCTAAAGTTCAGTATCTGAAAATAGGTATATGAAGACTTGTCTGAAATTTACCTGTCTGAAGTACACCTGTTTGAAGTACCCTTTTCTGAGGACCTGTCTGAAGTCACTCTGTCTTAAGATGCGTCTGAAGTTCTGGTTTTGAAATTCCTGTTTGAAACCTGATTTTCTGAATTGCTGTTGAATTCCTTTAAGAGACGACTTGGGGTTGATTCAATCCTACTACACTTTAATTCATATTATTTGATTGAGTACGGCCTTGATCAACCACCTTAAGGTAGAAGTTAACAACATCAGTGCTAATAAAGGCCAAAGCTTAATTATTAAGCACAAGCCATAACTCAAGGCTTAACCACTTAACAGAAACAAACAGTTTCCAATTCTGTACCATCCACCATGGACAAAAACAACATATCAATATTTACCAATGCTCAGAATGAAAAATGCCGAAAATACATCAGCCAAATGAAAGGCGTGCAAGCCACTAACATGAATAAAGCACATCCACCTAATAAACAAAAACTAGACCCAAGCCAAAGGCGTTGGACAACAACAAAAACAAACAATGAACCAAATAATCAATCACTTGGTGTACATGAGAAGTCACAAGAATTATAT
This sequence comes from Sesbania bispinosa, assembly GCA_026901365.1. Taxonomy (NCBI): domain Eukaryota; kingdom Viridiplantae; phylum Streptophyta; class Magnoliopsida; order Fabales; family Fabaceae; genus Sesbania; species Sesbania bispinosa. The sequence continues at coordinate 629,924 of QLOH01000432.1, forward strand.
TAGAAAACATCATCAAGGCCACCCGGTGGTGGTGGGGGAAAAGAATCCTCATTCTCATTTAGCCTAAACGAATCCAGATATCTAGGATAACAACCACAAAGAAACAAAGGAATAAAGTGCAATTGAAAGCCTTAGCACATAGCAAACTCAAACAATAGAGATAACAACACCTCCAACGATGAGTAGAAACAGAACAATGAAATAAATAGTTAACTTTTTATTTTGCACCTATTCTAGTTAAGTTTTCTGATGAAGAGCCTGTAATTAGCTTCAAGAATCAAGAGAAAATTTAGTATGTTCACTGTCAGCCTGTTATCATATTTAAAGGCTAGACTAGGCCTAGAAAAGCATATGTGAGGTATCATGGATAGGGGTAAGAATAGGTTAGATCACCGATAGAGGCCTATGGCCTAACCTAATTAAAGCCTGATCTAACATGTCTTATTTAATTAAAATGCCAAGTTCAGGCTTTTTGAAAAGCTTATTTAATTAAAGAGATTACACTTAGGCCTATACACATGATAGGCCAACCTATTTATATTTAAAAATTAATTATATTATATTTATAAAATAAAAATATATTAAAATTATATAAACATAAATTTATTTATAATAATAACTTAATATTATCATATTAATATATATTTATAGCATAACACTTTGACAATTAGAAATTTAATGATTAAAATAACAACTAATTCTTTTTTACAAATTACAACTCAAATTATTAAAAAATTGTATATGAAATAGGAGTAAAAAAAACTCGTATCCGTAGATACTTATAGATATATACTTATATTTATTAAATAGGTGTGGACGGATGTTATATTATCCACAAATTTTTAACTATTAATGTATACCCATAAATAATCATGTTTAATATGAGTTAGGCATGTCAATTTAGTCCAATATTTCACTAACGATCTAATCCCTCTATAAAAAAAATAGTCCAGTACATCTAATTTTAAAAAAATAAGAAGTAATGAATATGATTTTATCCATCCATCTAATTTCATGGATGGACTATGATCCATTTCATTTAATTAAAAATCCAAATGTCATTCAAACAAAAGATAAGAAAAAAAACCAATGGACATTTAATAAAAAAAACCAGGGGTGGAAATAGATTAGGTCGTCCGAAATGGGTTTATAGCCTTACCTGTTTAATAAAAATGCCAAGTTCACACTTTTTTAAAAGCCTATTTAATTAAATAAGTCAGACTTAAGATTTTAAAATAGCCTGTTTGGCAAATTGGACCGACATGTTTAAATAACTTATTATATTTTATAAAAAATATATATAAATATATAATATATAATAAATTATTTTTTATTTTAAATATTCTATTCAGATTTATTTTTTATTCTCTAAAATAATTAGAAAACCTAGATTCACTCACACACACTCAAATTTTCATCGTCCCTCCTGCTCCTGACTGCCTCCTCCTTCACGATTGCCCATCACGTTGCGCCACCCACCGCCAGTCCGCCACCATCGCTCGCGGGAAAGTCGCTCCTGCTCGCGTCCCATTCCTCGCCGCGGCAGCTTCCGGCAGAACGTTGCAGCAGCTCCCCCGTTCGTCCTAGGTCGCTCCTCGTCGCAGCTCGTCCGGTGAGTTACAGATTCCGCCACTGCTTCTTGAATAATTTAATGTGGGTTGGTTCTGTTACATGTACATGGTTTTTCATCTCTATTTATTTCTCCCATACCCATTTTGTAGTGAACGTGTTTACTTTCAGTGAACGTATTTACTTTTCCATATCCCATTTTAATTATTCGATGGTTTAACATGTATTTACACATGTGGAGGTTGGAAGATTAACTACATGATGGGACATTATAATTGTTAAAATGTTTTATTGTTTTCCTTGGATGGTCTAATCATGTTATGCATCACTTATGAAAGTGTTTTGATTGAGATGCTAGAAGGTTTGATGTCACTCTAGGTCTAGGGTGTCATTCTAACCCTCATTACTATGCATAAATTTTAATTTTCAGTAAGTTATAGATAGGAAGATGTTCTCCCTCTTAACTCCAGTGCTTATATTCTCTGTGCTCAGTGTGAGGCTGCTGTTCTGATCTGGAGTGCGATCAAGCTTGACTCTAAAGGATGAGTGAGATTCTTTTTGATGATGTTTTTAAGGTTGAGAATATAGACCCAGATGGTAAAAAGTACGACAAGGGTATGTGCACCTCTTATGCTTTTTGTTTTTTTACAAAAAAAAAAAGGAATCAAATTGCATTTGCACTGTGAGTGTTTTGGATATGCAATGTTGTTTTATTGAATTGATAATGTGATCTAATATTGGGGTTAAGCAGCACCTTTTGTCTTGAAGGTTGCATCAATAATCAATATAAATCATTGATTGTTAGGTGCTATAGCTCTTTGCTGTTTATTTTTAGCACTGCAGTAGTTTTGTCAATTTTTTTATCTAGTTGAAATCACAATGGGTTGCAGAGGGATATATGAAATGCCAGGCTTCATTTGTTGAGGAATTATAATGTATGAGTAAATCAGAACAGACATTGGGCAGAAGTCAATTAAGCATATTGAGGAAAAATTAAGTTTTTCTTTGACTCCAAGAGTAAAGTGCACTTTACTGATAAAAAAATTATGAAGCTAGGAAAAGTGCAGTATTTGATTATAAAATCATCCTCTACATAGGATTCATATGGCAATTAATTTTAGAGATCTGCAGCTCAATTGAATATAGTTTTAGCAATATAACTTGCAATAATAGTACTCAGTGATATAGCCTTGTAACCTTCTGTGTTTGTATGTGTGTTTTTCTCCTGACTACATTATTTTGAAATTTGAATTAATTAAGTGTTCAGTTGGCATGAACTTTACTTGGCAGTTTCATGACTATCTTCTTGTAGTTTCTCGGATTGTAGCACAAAGTGAGAAGCGTGACATGTACATGCTTCTGGATGTAAATACAGAGATTTATCCTATGAAAAAAAAAGAAAGATTCTTGATGGCTTTGTCCCCATCACTTGTTCTGAATACTAAGGTAAACTTAATTCTCTTTACATTTTTGCTCCATACTTTATTATAGACAATATAAACATAGTTCTATTCTTTACTCAATAGGTTATTCTACATAATCCAACAGCTCTAATATGTGCTTTATTATCTGCCTGATCATTTATGGACCTATCCTAAAAGCCATGCTTTCAATCTCACATATTATGTGGAGGTGTTTTCTACATGTGCTTACTAGACAGTTTCTCATTTTTTACTTATTATTGATACATTGAATCTGAAATTGGAGCAACTCTTACCCGAACTTAGCTTGCCCATATTTAGTAGCATGGGCTTGTTAAGGTGAATTCAGAATGACAAGGTACTGAGTCGAATGGGATTAAGTGTCCTCCATGTATTGAAATATGGAAGTCCAATTAATGTATTTGCAGGAAGATACTCTGGCAGAGTAATAATGTCTGGACCACACTGGTTTTATTCATTTTCCGAAGAATTTGCTGGCTTTTATTAGATATGACCATTTAACATCATTTTTTTGACTGGTTGATTGTTGTAAATGCATTTAATTTGACTCCGGAACTAATAATTCTAATGCCTGTAAATGATCAAACAAAATTGTTGATAGTTAAGGATTTCTTGGTGTGATAGGTAAGAAGGGGAAAAAAATAGCAGGGTGTTATAAGTAATAATCTGTTATTACGTTATTTTGTTTCTGTGAGTTTATCACAGTTAGGGTAATGTTTAATTCATGTTAACTACAATAAGAAGATCTTTTAAAGTAGTTTGAAAGATTTTATTTGTCTCAATAGTAGCAGCAGATATTGCCTTTACCCTGACTTGATTTCTTCTCCAGGATGGGGCAGTGTCAATTCAAGACAAGTTTGAATACATCATGCATGGAAGGTTATACAATATTACAAATGATGGAGGTTCAAAATCTCAACATGAAGTGTATGTAAACGTTTCTGATGCTATATTGTTTTACTCTGTACTCTTTTCATCAAAGATATCACCTATGAATCTAGGATGTTTAATGGTTTGTTGCTACTTGCTAGACATGGTTTGTCATAGGATAATATGGGGTCGTTTGATATATATAATCAGCCCTACTTAGTGGGAAAAGACTTCTGTTGCAGTTGTTGTAATCTAGGATGCTTAATCAAACCCAGCTTTACATGACAAATCGCAGTACTGGACCAGTAGTTTAGCTGCATATTTGCGAGTGTTGTGTTTCTGCTTATTTCATGGAGCTCGAGTAGATAATAATTTGCTTTTTGCTAAACGGAAACATATCTTTGTTAGTATTATTGAGTTGAATGCCACCCAATATTTTGGACATTGTGTGTTTGTGAGTTTAGAGGGGAGGGGAAAGGAAGAGTTAGAGGGGGAAGAGAGAGAGAGAAAAGAGGAGGGAAAAACTTTGTAAAATACTCAAACTCCCAAACATAAATAAATCCTTGGGAAGGCATGGATAACCTATATGCAATTTCTGTAATATGGAAGTAAATATATTCTCTCTCTCTCACACACACACACATATATATATATATATATATCAATGGGATCTTTTCTTCTATTTTTAAGCTTCTATGTAGAAATGCATGAATCTATAACTTATTTTTGTTTATTAGATTGGTAAATTCTCCGACTGTGTTTTTTTGTCTTGCTCCAGGGAGGTAAATGCATCATTTGGTGGCCTTCAAATGATGCTGAGAGGGCATGCTTCCCATTGTGTTAAGTTCGCAGCCGATCAGAAGTTATTTTTACTAATTAGGAAGGTTGAAAGTTGAAACTGCTGATATTGGCGATGGCTGAAAAGACAAACATGCTATCATCTAATTAATATCTAATTAATATAACCGGAAGATTTGGCTTTGACTCTGCCATTTACACTTTGACATCTCGCAAAAGTTTGCCATTTGAATTTTGACTTTGATATGTGATTTTAACTTTTTTTTTTGGTCCAGATATGTTATTTTAACTTTGGCATTTGGAATCTTCATTTGATATTCTGGGCAAAACTTCTTTGTGAAGTCATCGTATCATTATTTAATTGAAAACAGTTGCTCCCTCCATTCAATTTTATTATATATGTGAAATAGCTTTTTTTTAAATTTAAATAAACTTAATTATAATAAAAGTACTTATTAAAATACTTCTTTAAAAATAATTATTTCTTCTAAAAGCATTACTTTAATGATTTATTTGGTATCATATAAGAGATCAAGTTTCACTCAACATATTCTGTTTATATTTTGATAGATTTCATTACTGAACCTTAGGATCCTTCATGATCAATCTCCATAAAATATATAATTAAAATGCATGACAATTACAGCTCATAAATAAAATAATAAATATTTAATGATATAAAACAAAAATCTCATTCTGAAATGTATTTTCTTATTTACGTATTATATTAAATGCATTAATTATTTTTATATTTTAAGAAATACGTTCAAATGTGTATTTTTTTTATTTATTACTAAAACATGGTATAATAACAAATATTATCAATAGGTTATGACTTAGTTGGTATCACAGTTTAAGATTGTGGGAAGAATTTTTGAATTCAATCCCACTAAATATACCATTTTAATTATAACTAAGTTTTGAACAATGTCAATCCAACTGTTAAATAATGTAGTATTGACATATTGAACAAGCAAACTAAGTTTTAGAAATTTCAAACATTCATAAGTAAATAATCATATAGTCACTTATATATTTTAAGAAGTATATTATACATTAAAATAAATTTATTTGATGAAGTGTTAATTAGTTTTTGAACGAGTTATGATTAACATACACCTTATTTATCTTACATCTTCTTTTCCACCTCCATTTTCTTTACCATTCATCCCATCTCTAAATTTTTTATTATTCCTCCATTTATTTTTAGGTGTATCCACCTCAACACGTATACATCAATATAAAATTTAAGGTTAAAATATGTTTTTCGTCCCTGACTTTTAAAACATTTATTTTATATATCCCTATACTTTTAAAACACTTTAACCATAGTCCTTGACGTTAATTAATTTTGTTAAGTTAATGATGAATTCAATTGTTTAATAATTGGACTTAACTTCTACATGGATTAAATGAGACTCAACACTAAAGTCAGTAACTTAATAGAGCTAATTTATGTTAGGAACTATGATTAATGTGTATAAAAGGTATGGGGATATAAAATAAATGTTTTAAAAGTTTGGAACGAAGACTAAAGTTGAACAAAAAAATAAGGCCGAAAAACATATTTTACCCAAAATTTAATACCTATATATATACCTAAAAATATTTTCCAAAAAGTTTGGGGGAGCCCCGTCATAACAAAGGTCCGCCTCTGTGAACAGCATTAGCCTTAAACCCTAAAAAAATCATGTACAAGTAACATTACTGTGGGTGGATTGAATCAGGCGGGTGGTGGCCACGTAATCCTGATTTTGTGGTGGCAGGGGATTTTAATTTGATGGTTGTATATAGAATTTAGGGATCATTATGGAAACTAGCTAGCTAGGGATTTGCTATGGCATTGTGGGGTCTCATGGCAGGCATCAACCTTCACGTGGAACTCCTTGCTATTTTACATACATTGCATGGATTAATTGGATACCAATTGGAACCATAGTTTAATTTTTGTCATGGTGTTCTGCTGGTTGTTTGGAAGCTATAACTTTATTACAATCTATATATCTTTCCACAAGTTTGTCATGTCACCATCCTTAATTTGTTTCCATTAGAGATTGCCAGATAGGGCAAGTGACAATCACCCTCACCCACACCTTGAGAGATCATGGGAATGATCACTATATTGATTCTTTTCTAAATTGGGGGGCTAGAGAAGACAAGTTAACTCTGTTGCAGATCCTCTGGCTGGTCTAGGAACTGCATTCCCAAGAGCTTAGTTTTGGTCCTTATGTTGTTTTTTTCTTTCTTCTATCAATGTATGGGAAAAAAATTGTTATTCTCATATTACATCTAAAACTTTCTCTTCAGGTTCTGATAAGATGAGGCAAGTTAATAAAAAATATTATTATTTTATTAATTATTTGATGCTGACACGATATTGTCTAAGCTTAATAATATATTAAACTTTCTTAAATAATATATAAATTAACTAGCTCTTGAAATGAGATTAAATCTAAGTGTATCAGCATAGAAAACTTTAATATCAACCTCTGAACATCTCTCTTCTATATCTAACACAAAGAATTCGAATTCAAACAAATTTCTCTTCATGTATCTAACTCATGATATAATTATTAACCCGTGAAATAACCTCTAGGAACTAAAATAGCCCTTTCACAAGTATGAAATATTGCTCAAATTGTCAACAATATGAAGATAAACAAAATTAATCAAATCATAAAAAATAATATAATTCGGCATGAGAATATATGTAATTCGGCATGAGAATATCTATAAGTATTTCTAATTCCACCTCATCTTCAGTTGAATTTCCCGCGAGGCCATCACTATTTTTTAAAAGCCACTCATTAAATGTTTTTATTGTAGAATGGTCTCATAAAAGGAAATGCAAGAAAAATAAAATGTATAAAAATCATTTCTCAATCAAAATGATTTTTCTCTTATTATGCATGATTATTGTGCATCTTCTATCTTTATAAATATTATTTACGTTGACTTACTTCTAAATATATATAATTGGGTAAAATATATTTTTATCCTTATTAATATAGTGAAATTTGGTTTTAATTCTCTTTTATTTTTTTAATCTCTCATTTTTTAAAACCACGTGTTTTTAGTTCTTGTTATTAACAATATTTCATTAAATCACGTTTATAACTTCACTTTGGTTTTTTTCGGGTAAAAATTCACATAAAATTTCTTGTGTATTTTCTTTAGAAAAATCATCTGTAGTAAATTTAAAAATACAAATTTTTTATGCAAAATTTTGCGGTGAAATTTCACTGTTTTGTTCTAAAAAAGTCTATAGAAAATTTTCTGTGAATTTTGAAATCTGCATAAAATTTCCTATAAATTTTGAAATCCACATAAAAATTTGAATGAAAATCGATAAAAAAATTTATAAGAAACATTATTGAGTCATCATTTAGCATAATATAACCAACGATAAAGATTAAACACATGTGGTTTTAAAAATAAGAGAACCACAACTAAAAAAAATAAACAATGAACCAAATTCAAAATAAAATTTTATTATAATTTTAGAAACCAAAAAGATATTTAACCATATAATATAATAATTTTATTTATTTTTTTATCATATCTCATATTTTTCTTTCTTTTGTTTCATAACCGTATCAATTTTTTTTATACATTTTAAATGCAGAAGTATCACCTCTCAGGCAATTTTGCCACGTTTACACTGGGATCTGAAAGTAGGATTTCATGTAAATTATATACACCTTTCACCACCACTGCTACGTCAAACATACAGGATATAATATAGTGTTTAAATCAAGTCGATAAATTAGAAAATAAAATTAAACTAAACATGCATACTATTGCAAAAAAATCATAATTCCTTTCTATAGAGGTAATTGGTTACCTGCATGTGATCTTGTTCTATTTTAACTTTGTGAGAAAAATAATTATGATTTATGCATATTTATTGCATATCCATTTCCTGATTTATTTATTTGTAAAAAGTGGTCTGTCTCTGTCTTTGTCTTAAGTGTGGCGTTATCTTATCTACAGTGCGGTTCTCTTTATTTTTTATTTGACATAAAGCATAAGAAAATTGAGAGTACAATATGTTCATTTAACTTTTTATTCATGGGTTTAATATATGTACACTGTCAGTGTAAAAAATTTTTACATAGACATCCAATGATGTGTTGCCACATCATTTATTGAATTTAGTAATTCATTAAATGATGTGGAGACACACCATTGGATGTCTGTCTAAATCATTAAGTACCCGTTTGATTTAAATTCTAAGTCATCCAAAATCAATTCTGCAGAATTGATTTAATGATGTGGAGACACACCATTAGATGTCTGTGTAAAACTTTACACTGACGGTGTATACTAATTATATTTTTTTTTGGACGAAAACATTTTTTTTTATATCAAGCTAGTTAATTACCTTTCTCTTTGTTTGGGTGTGACTGTGATGAAATCTTTTTCTCTCCCTTTCTCTTTTTATTTTTGTCTGATTGGGTAGAGTCTTGTACTCTACCATGTGGCATGTGTCGGTATAAGTGTATGACATATAACTCAGTATTATTCTATGTCCTCTTCAACCCCGTGCCTAGCTCGTGAAATTATTGCAAGAATATTGTTAACGAATATGACAAGAATATTTGAAAAACATAATATTTTTAATATATTAGTAATTTAGACATATTTTTATAAATATCTTTTTTATGTTTAAATTAATTTTTTTAAAACATTTGTTAATGTTTGTCTTATTACAATAAACAGTGACAGACGTAGAAATTTTAAGTTGTGGGGTAACATACATAATAATTTTAATTTGTAAGGTTAATAATATAATATGATATAATTAAGAATATAAACATATGTCTTAATTGTATTTTAGAAAATTTCATATTTTAAAAATATTGAATGATGATCTCTTTAATGTATAATGATCCCTTCTATTTCCATGATTAAAAAATTAACTAACAATGTTAAAATTATCCATATTCTAGTGGGGGCAATTGCCCCCACAATCCTACATGTAGATCCGTCTCTGACAATAAACATGTGTACTTTTTTTATTGTTTCTTCCTTATTATATATATATATATATATATATATATTAGTTCTTATAAATTTACAATAGTTATGGTTTTGTGCAAATTCAAAGCTTAATGATCATTTTAAGACATTGAACTTTTCCTTCTAAAATAATTAGACTTATATGTTGAGATTAAATTTCTTTAAAATGAAAATGAACTTAAAAAATATAGTGTAGTATTATAATAACTGATATTTAATGATTGAAACTGTAACAAAATACAAGTATATAATAAATTATTGAATAACTAAATTTTTAATTAATAATTTTTTTCAATTAAGCATGGTAGTCTTTAATGCTACATGCAAAATACTTGGAAAATAAAAAGAGACATTACTTTGCAAACTCATATGATTACGAGTGAATTCATAAAAAAAAAGTTTCATAAAACCTTACCATCTGTTCATATGCACTTTGCCAATTGAGTTATAGCTTGTAGCTATTAGAAAATAACCAGTAATGATACACTTTGAAGTTTGAAGCATGGTACTCCAAAATTGAGGGCATATAATTGGTATAAAATGTGAAAATTCCATATCACTTGATCCAGACGTTCTGTGGTATAAAATGTGAAAATTTTGCATGTTTACATAAAATTGTTCATTGCATCAAAAACTTCTGAGCTGTAGGATGCATTTAGAAAATAAAGCATGGGGTTGATATTTGATAATCATTGATTGAAAAAATTAACAATATATATTTTGATAACGAACTACAAATTTGTTAGAACTCACTCCTTTGAAGGGAGTTCTGCATCAAGCAAAAGTTAAATTATTCCAAGGCTAGTACTTTATTTAGTATAAGGCATCCCTACAATTGTTAACCCCTATCTAACGCCTAATAACACTAGCATTAACATGAAATGAATTACATTGAAGATTATGTAACCAGTCTATAATCTCAAATAAAGTAAGCATTATACAGGGGAGTGGCATAAACCTTTCAGCTAAGTTTCTCATGTATGATTCCTTCAAGTGACCCGACCAATCCCATTAGTGTCACAAGAAAGCAAACAAAGCTAAATGTCCTCAGAACAATCCATTTTCTAGTCCAAGCTTCAACTTTCTTCTGAACAAAGTACATCTCTACTGGGAAATATATAGCCAGGGGCCAGAAGTTTATGGCTCCTAACACTCCTAGAACTTGGTTGAAGTAAGGGAAAAAGATTGCAACTCCAGTAGTTGAAATCACATAGGCAGTTCTAAAACAGAACCTGAAAAGATTTAGCTGAAAACTAGGCAACAGAGGCAGTTTCACTTTGTAGAAGTTATTCACAAAGCCACTGTTGGGGAATTTTTTTGAACACCATCTATCTGCGGTGCTATATATAGGTTGACTGTAGACCTGTTGAGAAGAACATAATGATGAACTGATGAAGCAATAATATGAATAGTTAGGTAAACATAAAATGACAGTGAAAGATTACATATTTAATAAATTTGACATTAATCAAATACAGAAAAAACTTCTTATATAAGTCATCAGAAGGTATGGTTTTGGTGTAAAACAAAGTAAATTTTGATTAGTGATTAGTTTAGTACCTGATATCCTCCCACCAAATGAATAATGATGCAAGCATTAGCAAGGTCAATAAGCCAGAAAGGCTCATAAAACCCAAACCCTGTCAAGAGGTTTCCTGGTGTAGCATTTCCAAAAGCTGCATATCCAAAGCATCCACAACAGAGGTAGAAGAATGTTGTAATGAAGATTGCAACCATGGAGGCCTTTTTCATGGTTTGATTCTCTGGTGGAGGAGACCCTAGAGTGTCCTTTACTCAAAACAAAATTCAATACTTTGTTTCAGATATAAATTGTTTTCTTTCTGCCTTTATATCAATCACCCTCTACCCACCCCAATTTTAATATGGAATGTCAAGGTACCTGGATCTCAAGAAGGAGAAGCGAGTATGGATAGGCAAAGGCAACATCACCAAGTGCTTGGAAGACGGACCAGAATTTGTTAGCAACATTAGTAGCTGGTACTCCTGTCACACTCCCCATAATTCTTCCATTTTCTGAAAGTACAACCATAAGTGCTATGAACCAATACAGTAGCTTGTTATGGATTTTAGGAAAGGCAGAAGTAATACTTTTCTTCCATCACGATGTTGTTTTAAGAACAGAAATAAAAATTACCTATGACTGTTGCTATGCCAAGACCTAGTCCAATGAATGAGTATGTAAAGGACATAATTGCAGCAACAATTGAAACCCATGCCAAGTTGTGGAGATCCGGTATGAACGACACTAGAATCTGAACAAGTCCAAATAGCACCATATACAAATTTCCCCCATAACTGCAAGGAGCCTGATGCCCTTCCTTGTGATAACAATTTGATCTCAAAATAGCACTGTTATTAGTAGAATAAACATGTGTCATTAGCTTATGGCCAAAAACAATAAAACAAAAAACCAATAAGCCAATCTCTCTAATATCACAAAAAAGAAAAGGCTGTCTTGTCATTTCATGAGGGGTTGAATGGTAGAAATACCTCAGACTGGTTGCTGTGGTAATTACATAAGCAACACTAGTCCCATACAAGGTCAAAAATTGAAGGAAACCAGCCATCCATGTCCTTCTAGTACCTGAACTAACACTAAATGTAATTAGAAGTTATAATTGTCATGGTAGTTCCTAAGAAGCATATCTGTGTCTGGCTAAAGTGATTCTACCAAGATAGACTCTAACAGCATCCATGTAAGAGTAGTTTCTCTTCCCAGTGACAGGATCAGGACATCTGTAACAATCAGATAGGAGGAATGACGAAATATAGGTGACAATTGCACAACAAAGCAAGGCAAGAGGCCCTCCAATCCATCCTAATTGGGAAGTACTCCATGCAAGAGACAGAACACCAGAACCAATAACAGCAGTAATGATATGAGCCACAGCACTCTTTAAAGTTCCTGGCAGAATTGATGGGACATGAGTCAGGATTCAAATTCAAGTAAATGAAAATAGATTGGTTATGATCCTATAGAATTTTACCAGTCCTTTTGGCATGTCCATCATCATCATAATCACCAGTACCATTTCTAGTTATTTGTAGAGAGTTTTTCCCATCCATCTTTATCCAAGTACCCAATTCAATGGAAGATCATGGAGTTTACTGCATGTGAATACCATAGAAAGGCCTAAGCTAACAAGATTAAAGACAAATCATGCCACATCTACTTGAAATCATATTAATATCTATGTTGGGGAACTACATAATTAGGTCTTCATGTGACAAACAAGACTTTGCCTATGTAATTGGACAACTTCACAAAAGTTCATTGCTTGAAAGAGTAGCACATGATAAGTTCGCTGGAAAATGTAAATTAATCTAAATCCTGCTAAAGAACATGTGCCTCTGTGGGCTTGTGTATTGTCAATGTGTCCTTCCAGGCAGGGCAACTCCATGATGCAAAATTGAACTCTTACCTTCTTTCAAGACAGAGCAGAAAATCTGGAAGATGTCTCTGTACTTGACCCAATGTAAATGCAAGACTTAATTGAAAAAAAAATTATATTTATAGACTCGTGCGTGTTTAGATTGACGTTTACAAACTTGAGTTTAGGTGAACATGATTTATTGAAGGGAACTTGAGTTTGTATAAACGTGATTTCTTGTTTGGATAGTTTGTTGTAAACGTGAGTTTAAGAAAGTGAATGTTGTTTGGTTTAGATTTTATAAATCATGTTTGCAGGTATAATTACTAAAAAAGACATGTGTTTGTTTGTTATATAGATATAGATTTCATTTTATTAAAATAAAGTTTACAATTGATTTTAATACTAAGAGATAAAAATATTTACACCAATTTTTATTTATTTAGAAGTATTAGGAATATGCATGATATTTTAACTATTGAAAACATAACTTTGTTAAAAGCTTGGAACATAAATATGGAATATAACATTTGTTAACAAATTTTTTTAGCAGATTTTTTTATACTCCAAATTCTAACTTGATATTTTGTTTAAAGTATGTATCACTTGCATGCTGGTGAAAAAAAATTAATTTGGAATGAAATTAAATTAAGTATGTACTAACATAAGTAAGTACCAACGGGGAGGTAGCTAACCTGTGTCTGTGAGGTTGTTGGGTACAACTAACGTACTGCAGCTTCATTGGTGGAGAGGGTAAAAAATGAAACAGAATATTTGTGCCACCAAACTCAAGTTTATGTTAACGCATAAGCTACAAATTCTTGCTTCTACAAAGACTCAAGTTTAGCTCCAAACTTGAGTAATTGATGCCAATCCAAACAGCACCAAAATCTCTCTAACTCAAGTTTGACTGCTCTAAACTCACATTCAAAGGTTCCAAACGCACCCTTAGAATATATAAAAGGTAAAATAGCATCCTCTCCCTTTACTTTACTGGATAATTTTAATAAGAGAAATAGAAATATATCCCATGTGGACCCCACGCTGTAAGGTATGTTTCTCTCTCATTGAAACTATCCCGTACAATAGAGAAATAGAGCGGAAGGCTGACATAGCTTCTTTGACGTTATATGATGTTGCAAGAGTTGTGATTCTGAGCAAATTATTAATACAAGGCTTATCTGAAGGAAGGGGCGTACTACTACTGTGAGGCTTGAAGTTAAGTGGAACACCCTATGCCCCTATTTTTACCTGAGGTAGAAGGTTTTTTTGGTCAACCATTTTAAAATAATATAAAATAACTAGTTTTTGAAAATTGCAAAGAGATCCTGTGATACAAAATAAAGCTGACTTGTCATATTAGAGATTCAAAGAAAGACATAGCAGCAAAGACGATACTGATAGGTATTTCCAAAGAGATTCAAAGCGGAAACTCACGAAATGCAGTTGACACGCCGAAGAAGTGGAGGAGGATGATCCTTCACTGGCGAGGCTGCAATCGAAGGCGCAGCAGACGACAGGGTTGATTGAAGGTGAAGCCGAAGTCGGTGTCGCATTGGTGAACGAGAAAGAAGGTTGAGAAGCAGAGGTTCCGAAGGAGAATCCTGAAGAGCTACACTACGCTGAAAACGGAAGACGAAGAAGCAGCTGTAGTGTATGCGGTTGAGAACAAGTGGTATTTAAAGTTATGGGAATTGGATGAGTAACGAAAGATGAGTAATTAACGGCGTACGTTCTTGATTTTATTAGGGTAAATAAATCAGTTTAAATTTCAGATAACAAAAGTTACAAAATTATTAACAATAATAACTATTTGCCGGAATCGGCGCCTCCCGTGAAAAACAAAAAATTGCTGCAACAAACAAATTCAAACAAAACTCAGGTTATTCATCTTCCAAGCAATGCATACTAAACAACTCCAAAACCCACTCGTTTATTATTTAACAATTTTATTCAAATTTTAAAATGTATTATAACAAGTACAAAGTTTTAATTATCGTTTAGGTGTGGCTAGTTAGGGGATGGGAGAGAGGGAATTGGATGAGTAAATTTAAGCAGCAAAGATAGGATTAATATTTCATTCACTATTTGGTTTCCCATATGAAGTTCACAAAGTTATAAAAATTGTAAATAAATAATACTATTTTAGATTGCCTTAAATGCAGATATCATTCATTCTTTTAGATTAATTCTTTATATTTATTTAACTATTGAACATAAATTGTATTTATTTACCTTTAAACATATACAAACTACATTTACATTTTACATTGTGGTTAATTTAGTTTAATTTAGAATGTTAAATATAATTTTAATTTATTTATACAAATTAATTATATGAGGTATTTGAAAATATAAATAAACAAATTTTACATTTTTTCCCAAAAAATGCGGATACAATAGTAAATTCCTTTAAGCAAAACTTCTAAAAATAGAAAGTGTCTTTTACATTATAAATAATGAATATTATCAATCACCACAATTAATTATAGTCATTATATTCATATCAATATTACTATAATAATAATAATTTAGAACATATGTAAAAATTTATTAAAAATATAAATAAAAAATATAACACAAAATTTAATACATAATAAAATAATTTAAAAAAAGATAAACTTAATTTTAGAAAAGGTAAAACTTAATTTTAAAAAATAAAATATAATACGAAATTTAGAACACGGTCAAACACTTAAAAATTTATTTTATAAGTATATTAATAGTAATTATAACAATAGTTATTTTTGTTAAATCAATTATAAATAATAATGCTCATTTTAACAATTTCAATATTAAAAAATATTTACGACATAAATAAAAATATAATACAAAATTTAAAACAGAATAAAATTATTTTATTATTATGTTCATATTAATTATTTAATTTAATTATAGTTATGTTTATTGCATCAAATATCAATATTGTTGCACATTTTAACAATTTGAAAATAAAATTTTTTTATAACATAAATTAAAATATAATGTGAAAATTAAAATATAATAAATTAATTTTAGAAAAGGTACAACTTTTATTATAACAATTATGATAATTATTTAATTATAATTATTGTATCAAAATATCAAATATAAATATTAAATCCAATTTTAATAATTTATAAATTTTAAAAAAAATAATATTTAAAATAGAATAAAATCATCTTATAATTATGTTCATATTAATTATTTAATTATAGTTAAGTTTATTGCATCAAATATCAATATTGAAGCCCATTTTAACAATTTGAAAATAAAAAAATTTGAATGGGTTCAAAAGAACAAAAGGCACAACAAAAACACACCTTTGAATAATGTTCATCTCACTCAATATCAAGACACAAACTCTGCCTCTAATCTGAATCCAAGTTCACTTGGTCCTGAATTAAACACACCCTGGATTTCCCCTCCCATGGTTGGGGTTGTGGGTGATAGTTTTATGAGATTAGGCTATTCAGAAGCTTCCAAAGAAGCAAGAAAGAAGAGGATGGCAAAACAGAGGAGGAATTTGTCTCATGACAGGAAATGGTGTGTTTCTGGCGGTCACCAGCAATGTTTCTGGCGGTTTAAGACCCCCAGAAATACAATAATGGACACTTAGGAGAGAGAAAATATGTCACATCAGCACCTGACACATGCCAATTGAAGGGAGAGACTAATTGCAAAAAAAAAATTGGAGGACGCTTTACTAAAGAAAAATTTTATAGGGACTAAAAGCAAAACTCGCCTATTTTACAGGGACCAAAAACATATTTTACCTTATGTATTTTTTATCCTTTTTCAAATTAACTCTTTTACCATTTAAAATTTCTTCTCATACACATATTTATTACAAATTATATACACATTCAAACCAAATTATATTTTAAATTAATTAAAATATTTAATTTTAAAACTTATCCGTCTAACATTCTCATTACAAGTGCCCTTCGTGCATCGCACGTGCACCATACTAGTAGATTGTGAAAGTAGGGGAGGCCACAGACCATTTTGCAAAATTGATATAATCGTAAAAACTGCTTTACAATTAAATCTGTTTCAAGGGACCAGCTTGTAAATTTTAAAATTTTCAAACACCAAGCTGGAGCGTCAGGTGGCCTGTTGCAAATCTTGCCCGTTGAAATTAAAAAATATATATCCAACGGTTTACATTACATATTATATGGAACATATCATAAGATACAGTGCTTATTTAAACTATATAAATAATGGAGGAATCAAATGTCATCTTCACCATGGAATTTTTATTAACTTTTCTTTTTCTATTGTTTTCAATCTTACTTTGTTCTTGAAATAGTAAAAAAGATTCAGTATCTGTGGACCAGATGTCATTGGGTGGTTTGTTAATTAGGTAGTATTCAAGAAATTAAACAAGTGGTTCAAAATCATATATTTCTGAATTCTGACCCTTTGAATAGAAAGCACCCCAATCAATGTATATCATAGTTATAAATCAAACTTTGTCTTATGCTGTAATGGAAGTTCATTTCAACCTCTCCTCATCAACATAGTTTAGGCCACTTACGTCTAGCATCTTTCACCTCAAGGAACATATACAAAATTTTGGATTTCACATTGAAGAATTCATATGTAGAATCTTTGGCCTAAAAGCAACATCTTTATTCAGTTGAGTCACGTCTTGTGTTTGTGTTTCAGTTACCCTTAATGTGATTGAATGGAATATCATTTAATTTGGTTCATCTTCATCCTAATAGACAATGATTGTCCAAGTAAAAGTTCAGGTTCAGGTCCAGGTGCAGCAATTAGTAACACATGATTCTTATGAATTAATGGCTGAGAGGGTTGGTTTGTTCTGTTCTGTTCTGCCAAAGAGTGTTCACGAGCCAACAGATGATTATTGATTAGTACGTTTTATAAGTCAGAACTTCAAAGGAAATTATATTCATCCCAAGCCTAACATTGGGACCAGGATTCTAGTTACTTTGCTAGCTAAACTACATGCCAAATGGGACCATTCTAGATATCAATATATGCTAAGCAGAGAATCTGAGATTGGATTTTATTATTGTATATTTTTCTGCAAAATTTTCTACAATGGATGAAGCATATATTTGTCAGAAATTGAGGTCCTGGTCCTGGAACATGGACCATTTTTTAATTCTATTCAAGCCTATATAGTTTCTTAAGCTGTAAACTACTTCCTAACAATTTGTTGATTAATTATCTTGTGTGGCTTGGTAACACAATTCCCTGTTTGCTGCATCTGTGGCTGGTTGGTTTCTCATTAAACTAATGACACTAATGGACAAAACTAATAAATAAAGAAAATAGAAGCCACTTGTTATGTTAGTTCATAACTCTAATATCACATCCACATCAAAGTGATCATATGTAATCTCAATTTGCACAGTTATCCTCAATCAACCACTAATTATTTTATGGCCATAGCTACCACATAGGCATGCCAAACATCATCTTCTAAGTGGTCACTCTAATCCCTCCCCACTTTCAAAGTCGTCCAAAAAAATAAAAAATGCAGTTTTCATTTTCAGGGAACGGTCCAGCTTTTGCTTTCTGTTATGTCAGTACTCGAATTTGAGGACTACAAAAAAAGTGTTTTGGAATGTCCAAAACAAATAATGAGTGGTGAATATGTGATGCTGCCCCTTGCGGATTTGTGTAGGATAATGAAAGCAAACAAGAGCAATTTTACAAGGATTTGCAAGAATGATTTTGTAACAACTGATATATATACAAGAATTTGACTTCTAAGCATAATTTTTTTTCATGTTGATATATACACATAATATAAGTCAAACATGGTTTCAAACAAGCACTAAATCTTACACCTCTTTTTTAAGTTTTAATATTCAGGAATAGATCTACAAATCATTCAAACACAAGGCGAAAAACACTAATACTACTAATTTAAAGAGTTTTAACAATTTTTTCTGGGTGACACACACTGGTGTTCCATCTTCTCTGAGCCGTTAGATTTATTTGTTTTTTAATGAACGTCCCTGATGTGTTACCTGCTATTTGATAAACCGGTTTATGCAAAAATTGCTAAGGTGCCCCTCTTGTGAAATTTTAAACTGCTATCTGTTGGCAACCTTCATTAGTGGTCTAGCAACCGAGCGAACGAAATGGAACAAATGGTGCGAAGAAGATCGTCCAGCAAGACACTACCGATGTTTATCGATTTTTGGTTTGAAGTATCCATTAACGGTGTTATTATTTTTGGTCCAGCAAGACAATATCGTTGTTTATTATGCTATGACCTGGAAAAAAAGTGACACATCCTAGAAACACCCTTTTTTATTATAATATGCATCACTTATAGGTGATTTTTACGTAGTATTCTTTTTATTCTCATCTTATAATATTATTAATAAAATTAAAATTGGTATTTGAAATCAAATATGTATGAAAAGTTAGAAATAATTATATAATAGATTTCTAAACCTTGTAGCGACAATAAATTTGAAAAAGAATAACAGTATACAGACTATATAAATAATATAAGTATGAAATATATTAGTCAAGTAAAAATAATTAATTTGAATAATCACATACATTAATGAAAGATATAACATGAAGAGACGTTATAAAAATAATTACCATAGCTCGACAAGGCTGAAATGAAAAGTAACCTGAATTGAGTCACTCATCAAGAAATGAAATTAGTTTCTTGATTCTTTTTGAGGTTTTATTTAAAGAGTCTTCAATGAACCAATATTATTAAATATTGAGCATATATCTTATATTTATTGAGTTAGGTTTATATTTATAAATCATCAATTTTTTTTTCTCATTTTTTAAAGTAAATAATTTAGTAAAAAAAACGGTGGGAAGATGACAACTGTGAGATACTAACTGTGTGTGCGGGTGTAGTGCAAAAATTTAATTACAACATTTACAGACTACAGAAATTCCATCTCTCACACTTGGGAAATAAAACTTTAACACGCCCATTTTAGGGATAGGACACATGGAAGAAGGAGAAAGGAAAAAAAAATAAAGAGCGTAAAAAAGTGAGATTTGATAATTGATATGATCGGATATAAAGAGATGTTGAAATTTCATATTAACTATTATATATGTTAATCTTTTTTCATAAATATTTACAACTTTTGGTATGATTTACTTTTTAATACTAATTCCATTTCTTTTCATTTATTCACTTTAGAAGTTCAAAAATATTTATTATTATTTTATTAATTATACCTTATACCTGCTACTCATTTTCAAATACCCTCCATTCAATATGCAAAAGTGAAAAATATGTACAACTTTACACAAGGGAGTGATAATCGGGAATAGCAAGCGGTTTCTTTTTTTTTTTTTTAAGTTAACTTGAATATAATTTACAACTTTGTTAATATTTTATTTCTAAAGAAAAACTTTTTTTTACACATTTAAATTAAATAAAAACAAGATTTACATCAAATTTGTAATTTTTTTTATGCAAGCTTCTCAAGGTTGCACAAGATTTTAACTTGTGCATATTAGAATAACCCCATAAAACAAATTTACTAAAATATCTAATTTTTTTTCAACTCGTTCCAATTATATATTTTATTGTGTTTCTTTTTGTTTTTCTATCTATTTTTATCTCTTTTAATTGTTATGCAAATTTGACTACTCAAACCCAACTTAAACATTGTTAGGTCGGGGTTAGATTCTAACCTGACAAAAATGGACCTGATCAACCTAATTCAATCCGTATACACTCTTAAATATTTTATTAAAATGATTTTTGAGGATTTATTCAAAGAGTTAAACCCATCCCTTATTTTTAGTATACTATATATAATCTATACCTATATATAAAGGGAATTCCCTTTTTTTGGTTTCCATTTTTTCCAGACAATAATACCATTGATTCACGCCCCATTCCGATATACTGAATTCTGGTTTTTTAAATAATAACTTTTTTAACACTAATCCTTATTTTTTTCAATTCAAATTCAAATTTTAATTGATTATATTTTTTCCTATTCTAATTTTAATCCCTGTTTCTTAATTTAAATTTAAAATATTATCCTTATTATTTAAGTCGTGAATTTTTAAAGTAATTTTGAAAAGTGTAGATTAATAATTCAAATTCAAATCATTTTTTTAATTTTGGAGGATATACTGAATTCTGGTTTTTTAATGACAATTTTTTTAACACTAATCATTATTTTTACAATTCAAATTCAAATCCTGATTGATTCTATTTTTTTCTATTCTAATTTTAATCCCTATTTTTTAATTTAAATTTAAAATATTATCCTTATCATTTAAGTTGTGAATTTTTAAAGTAATTTTGAAAAGTATAGATTAATAATTCAAATTTAAATCATTCTTTAAAGTTTTTGAAAATGTAAATAAACAAATTTTACGTCTTTTAAAAAAAATCAGATAGAAAGTCACGACACTAGTATATAATAATATAAGTGAGGTCAGGCCTTGTCCACGTTGACTTAATTTGACTTGAGAATTGTTATGTAGTCTATAATTTGGATTTGAATTGGTATGCTCAATCTAGCCATTGTCTAGGGGTGGGAACAAGTCAGGCCGCTCGCCAGGACCTACTACCTAGCCTACATCAGGCCCATACCAGACTGGGTCAATTTATTAAATAGATCAGGCCAAAGCTTTTTCAAAAGCCTATATAGCAAATTAGGCCAGGCTTCAGGCCATCGAAAAAGTCTTTTGAACCTATCAGGTCGGCTTATTTAACTAAATATAAATAAAATACTAATATTCTTTATATTGCTATTATTATTATAAAGATTTTTATTATTTTTTCTTATAATTTTATACTTATTAGCTTATATAAACATTTAAGTATGTTACAATCTTGAGCCTATAAGTCTATTCAAATATATACTCATGATATATTCAAGTACGTTACTATAAAACAGGCTTTTAAACAGGTTTTCAGGCCATGTCGATCAGGTTTTAAATAGGCCAGACTCATATCATAAAATAAATCCTATGTTAGGTAAACAGGTCAGACTTAGGCCATAGGTTTAAGGTGCATATCAGACTCACACCTTAGAAAGCCTAGCTCGGCTCTGCCTATTCCCATCCCTACCTTGTGACACTCAAATAATTTATGGACCCAATGTTCTTTTATAAGGACTTGGGAGTATGGGTTGGTTGAATACATCATCGAAGGTGACAAAATAATGCAGGGCCCAATCATACTCACATCTTTGATTTTTGAGTCACTAATTCACTATGATCCAAGCAAATCCTTTCATGGTGTCCTTTGTCCCTTCTATCATTGTCCTAATTACCCTGCTTGTTCATACCACTTGTGTCCTCTTGATTTGAGTTGAAGCGACAAGAGACGATAACCCTTACATTACACTCCATTTGCATGTGCTCATCAAGTTGTGGACTTGAGTCTCTTCTAATAGTAGAGCAATAATATTCATACAAAATAATATTCATGTCCCTTCTATAAAAGAACGTGACAAGTTTTGGAATTATTTTAAGGGGTTAATTTGATATATGATTAAGTAGTATTTTTTTATATTATCTTTTAATGATGTTATAATACAATATTAATATATATATATATTATGATAATTAAACTTCTTTACAATTTAGTTATGTATGCATCAAAAATAAATTCTTTAACATAAAAAAAACCATTAATTTATTAATGTTTCACACACAACATTAAAAGAGACCGATGCCAAGGTTTTGTCATTATTGGAAACATTTTTCTTTTGTCATCTTCAATTGAAGGGACAGAAGCCTAAACAGTAGTTTAGATGATACTTTCTCACATCCACAACCACAATGGCAATTGAGTGTGCTAATATATACTCTATTTGATTAAGGGATGTTTTAATTAGCATGTATCATATTTGTTTTCTTTTAATTTTTATACCTTATATATGTTAGAAATTTTAATTTCTAATAATTATTTTTGTGGGCTACATATTAAATATTAAAACATTTATATTAGCTATTTACGTCAATTGAGTTGATCACTAGTGATTTGCATTAAGTGAGCTCATTTAAACTACTGCAGGCATCGATGTGGGCCTATATGGGTGAACACTGGGCTTGACCTATTTCGGCATAGTGAGAACCCTAATAGTAGGTTGGTATAAATAAGCCCCTTTAGAGGTGTTGGTCTTCAAGACACCAAATCAACCACCACCTCCATATTCCTTCCCATCAGGATTTTTGGTACTAAGGTCCCAATTTTGAGAATTTGGTTGAGGAAGACCATAACACCATCTTTACTCTAACCTTTATTTTGTGTTTTGATGTTTAATACCCAAAAGGAGGTTCGTGACGTGCGTTACCTACCCAAAGATTTTTTGTGATAAAGCGTAATGAATCCAGTATTCCTTGAAACTCATAGTTCTCAATAATCTGGAATAATGAAGTTATATTTGGGTGTTTAAAATTCCTAACAATATGTACGGTCTGTAAAATGAAAACAAGCAAATTTCTTTTCATAGTTTTAATGACTTGGTTGGATTAACGTGACTTGAATGCCTCCATGGAAAACATTTTATTGCCACTTCGATCGGTACCACCGATCACTGACATCATGAAGATGAAGATGAAAAAGAAGATATGGTGTGACGATTTAGATTTTGGAAAGTGTGGAGGTATTGCTTAACGAGTTGAGGTGTAGTAGTGCCACCAGCGCGCAGCTAGCGGTAGAGTATTTAATGGGAAGATAGAGTTGAAAGAGGAATGTCGCTCATGTATTATTTTTATTCAAAAAGACTTTAAAATGATTAAAAAAACATAAGAGATTATTGTGTGATATATTTGTTTTGGAAAATTATATGGTGCACTACTTTGAAAATGGTGCACTGGTGGTCTAGTGGGGTTTAGGGTAAAAATAGAACTTTTAAAATTTACATTGTGGTCCTCCTATTATTATGTTATTAGTAGTAGGTCTGTTTCTCTCTCCTCGCTCTCCCCTCTGGTCTCTCTTTCTATCTCTCTCCTTCTCTCTCCCCTGATTCTCTCTCCTATTTCTTTCTCCTCTCTCCCATATGTTTCTCTCTCTCTCATATCTCTCTTGTTTCTCTATCCTCTATTTCTCTCCTCTCCTCTCTCTATTTTCATTTATTAAGATTCTCTCTCCTCTCCTCTCTCTCCCCTCTTTCTCCTCTCTCTCCTCTATTTCTCTCTCATATCTCTTTCTCCTCTCTCCTATGTTTCTCTCTCCTATCTCTCTCTTTTTTTCTCTATCCTCTGTTTCTCTCTCCTCTCCTCTCTCTATTTTTTTCATTTATTAAGATTCTCTCTCTCCTCTCTCCTTCTCTCTCCTCCTCTCTCCTCTCTCCTATATTCCTTTGTCCTCTCTCTCCTCTATTCTCTCTCTTCTCCTCCCTCATGTTTCTCTCTCCTCTCTCTCCTCTGTTTCTCCCTCTGTTTCTACTCTTCCTCCCTCTCCTCCTCTTTCTCCTCTTTCTCTCTCCTCTCCCTTCTCTCCTCCCTTTCTCTCTCCTCTATTTCTCTCTCCCCTCTCCTCTTTTTCTCTCTCCTCTCTCCTTTGTTTCTCTCTCTTCTCTCTCCTTTGTATTTCTCTCTCCTCTATTTCTCTCCTCCCTCCTCTATTCAGAGCACCGTCGATGGGGGTTGGAAGCATATATGTGGTGGTGGAACGAAAGCGTCATTTTCTTCAACATCATATGGCGTTTCGCCAAATGAAAATGCGCAAGAGCAATCTCGCAGAGACCAGAGACCACTATTGAGATCTAACTGAGAAACTGAGAAGATGGGAATTGCCGATGCAGCCCCTTAGGCGAGTTACGGCTCAGTCGGCTCAGAGAGAGGAGAGAGGAGAGAGGAGAGGGAAATAGAGGAGAGAGAGAAATATAGAAACAGAGGAGAGAAACAGAGGAGGGAGGGAGGAGAGAGAAACATGAGAGAAATAGAGGAGAGGGGAGAGAGAAACAGAGGAGAGATAAAGGGGGGAGAGAGAGAGAGATAGGGAGAAAGAGGAGAGAGAGGGAATAGATAGAATCGAGGAGAGAGAAACGGGAGAGAGGAGAAAGGGTGAGAGGAAAGAATCTTAATAAATGAAAAATAGAGAGAGGAGAGGAGATAGAAATAGAGGATAAAGAAATAAGAGAGAGAAACTGAGGAGAGAAAACAAAGGAGGGAGGAGAAAGAGATTGGAGAGAATATAGGAGAAATAGGAGAGAGGAGAGAGATAGAGGAGAGAGAGGAAGGGAAAGATAAATAGAGGGAGAGGAGAGAGAGAATCTTAATAAATGAAAAATAGAGATAGGAGAGGAGAGAAAAATAGAGGATAGAGAAACAAGAGAGATGGGAGGGAAGGAGGAAATAGAGGAGGGAGAAACAAGGAGAGAGAAGAAAGAGATAGGACTGAGAAATAGAGGAGAGGAGAAACAAATGGGAGGATATAGGAGAGAGAATTAGGGAGAGAGAGGAGAGAGAGACAAGAGAGGGGAGAGAGAGAGAGATAAGAGAGAAATAGAAGAGAGAGAAACATAGGGGAGAGAGAGGAGAGAGAAATAGGAGAGAGGGAAACATACCTACTACTAATAACATAATAATAGGAGGACCACAATGTAAATTTTAAAAGTTATATTTTTACCCTAAACCCCACTAGACCACCGGTGCACCACTTTCATCCTAGTGCACCATAAAACAACCCATTTTTTTTTATCTTTATATAGATAATTTGAAACCTCAACAGTTTTTAAAATTGTAAATGCAAAATTTTATTTCTTTTTCATTTTTTTCTATGTAAATTCAAAATACTTGTATAATTCAATAAATGATCAATCATATAATGCAAATAGATTGCAACTTCAGATAAACTTCACCTGTAACATCAAGAGAATTTCAATTTAATTTGGAGTCGTCGTTTTAGGAAGGATGTATTTGACCTAAGACCTAATCACCGCCTCTAGTCTAGAAATTAGTTTTAATTTATAATTATACATGTGGAATCTTTCAATCAAAGACAGAAAAAAAGGTACTTTTTCGATGCAGACGAGAACTTTTTTTTATGCAGATAGAAAAAAAAGGTACTTGAGTTAAAAAAACTACAAAGACAAAAAGAAATAAAAACTTTAATGTCAAAGCATTTTATATGGTTAATGTTTAATTTTCTTTGTACGAACATCTTCTTAGTCTTAGCAAGTAATTTGTAAGTATTATATAGGAAAAAACTAATGATTATACATTGGCACTATAAGTAAGTTTTTATATTGTTTGGTTTAAACAAGCAAGTGAAGGTTTAGAAAAGAAGAGAATCAAAGAACACGAAGAAAGAGAAGGAATATACAAGAGAAAAACACACTTCTATTATTATCAGACAATCAGCTCAGAAGGTTCAACCACCTTCAGTAGGTTACACCAATTCATAAGGTTACTTCGTTAAGCACTTTCAGCAAGTTCACAGCAATCGTTCTCACTTACTTCTCTCTTTCCCTATACAGCAAGATACTATATATAAGCAGTTTAGAGAGCAACGACTAACTAACCTAACTGAAATAACAACCTAACTGAAATAACAAACTCATTCCTAAGTCATAAATAACAATCTCCACCTTGACTTTGGATGACAACATTCAGACGAAGCCCACCAAGTTTAAGCATCTCTCAAACTTGCATCTTGGTAGTGATTTGGTTAACATATCAGCAATATTATCTTCAGAAGCAATCTTCACAATCCTCACTGCCCCTGTTTCAACCACTTCTCTGATAAAGTGAAACTTCACATCAATGTGTTTGGTCCTTTCATAGTACATATGATGATTGGCCAAGTGCATAGCACTCTGACTATCACAATGAATCTGAACACACTCCTGTCCAATTCCCAACTCATTCAACACGTCTTTCAACCATAGACCTTCCTTCACTCCTTCAGATAACGCAATATACTCAGCCTCTGTTGTAGACAACGCTACCACTGATTGAAGGTTTGCCTTCCAACTCACTGCAGTTCCAAATATGGCAAACACATACCCTGATAAGGATTTTCGTGTATCCACACACCCTGCATAGTCTGCATCAACGAACCCTTCAATTGTAGCTCCACCTTCTGATAGGTACTGTTTCTTCTGATACAGTAATCCTGAGTCCAGAGTTCCATTTAGGTACCTGAGAATCCACTTCAAAGACTCCCAATGTGCTTGTCCTGGGTCTACCATGAACTTGCTGACAACACTCACAGCATGAGCCAAGTCTGGTCTTGTACAAACCATACCATACATGATGCGTCCAACCCCACTAGCACAGGGAACAACATCCATCTTCCTCCTTTCATTTTCTGAATCAGGAGCTTGACTCCTTGAGAGCTTCATGTGGTGTCCCAAGGGTGTGCCCACAGGTTTAGATTGATGCATCTTAAACCTCTCCATAACCTTCTTCAGATAGACCTGCTGAGTTAGGCGCAGTACACCCTTTGACTCATCTCTTACTATATCAACGCCAAGTATGTGTTTGGCCACCCCAAGATCCTTCATCTCAAATTCTGAATTTAACCTTGTCTTGAGCTGATTGATCACGTGCTTGTTAAGGTTAGCCACCAGGATATCATCTACATACAAGAGCAGGTACAAAAGGTCTTGTTCTTCTCTTAAAATGTAGACACAATTGTCATAACTACACTCGCTGAAGTCCATTCTCATCAGAAAATCATCAAACTTCTTATACCACTGCCTTGGCCTCTGTTTCAGACCATACAATGATTTTTGAAGTAGACACACTCTCCGATCCTCAGCAAACCCCTCTGGTTGTTCCATGTAAATGGTTTCATCCAGATCTCCGTGCAGAAAGGCTGTCTTGACATCCAATTGCTCCAGGTGCAAATCAAACTGGTTTACAATTGACATCAAAATCCTGATGGAACAGTGCTTTACAACTAGTAAGAATATCTCATTATAATCCACACCCTCAACCTGTGTAAATCCCTTAGCTACAAGCCTTGCCTTGAACCTCGCTTTTTCAACACCAGGAATCTCGTCTTTCTTCTTAAAGACCCACTTGCATTTTATTACCTTCTGTGCCTTAGGTAAGTCTACAAGTCTCCATGTGTTGTTCTTTTCCAGCGAATCAAGTTCCTCCTCCATGGCACGTTGCCATTGCTGCCTCTTTGAACTCTCCTGTGCCTCTCTGAAGTTTCTTGGTTCATCTGAACTCTGTATCTCTTCAACCATACTAAGAGCATAACAGATAAGGTCAGCATGTCCAAACCTTTTGGTAGGTTTTGGAACCCTCCTTTCTCTATCACGAACTAGCTGATAGTCATTCTCAGCGCGTTCTGACCTTCTAAAGTCTTCTGACCTTCTGAAGTCTGAACCTGCTGAAGTATCATCTAGTGTACCTGCTGAAGTATCATCTGAAGTAGCACCTTATGAAGTCTTCAAATGATCCTCCCTGAGTTTGCTCGTAGATGCCTCCATCTCAATGTGAGCTTTTTCCCTCCCATTTTCAGAGTCTCCATCAAGCATTCTCATTCTCGTCTCATCAAATGTTACATCCCTGCTGAAAATAAGCTTTGAAGGTTTAGGTTCTAACCTCCATAGCCTATATCCCTTGACTCCTTCAGCGTATCCAAGGAAGATACACTTCTCAGCTCGTGCCTCCATCTTATCCTGCTTGACATATGTGCATATGCCAAAGCCCCAAACACCCTCAGATTAGAGTAATCAGCCGGCTTTCCACTCCAAACTTCCATAGGTGTCTTGTACCCCAAAGCAGAAGAAGGGCACATGTTAATCAGATACGCAACAGTGTTAACAGCTTCTCCCCAGAAGTTCTTAGGCATCCCTGCTCCCAAAAGCATGCATCTGTCTCTCTCCAG
This sequence comes from Sesbania bispinosa, assembly GCA_026901365.1. NCBI lineage: Eukaryota > Viridiplantae > Streptophyta > Magnoliopsida > Fabales > Fabaceae > Sesbania > Sesbania bispinosa. The sequence continues at coordinate 658,792 of QLOH01000432.1, forward strand.
AATGGTCCTGTTCATCCTTTCAGCAAGTCCATTTTGTTGAGGAGTCCCTGCCATAGTTTTATGCCTTTTGATTCCCTGGTCCCTGCAAAAACCGTTAAACTCATCTGAAACAAATTCCAACTCATTGTTTGTTCTCAGTACCTTCAGCTTGGTCCCCTGTTGATTAGCTATCTGAGTATGCCACTCTCTGAATTTCTGAAATGTCTCAGTCTTGTTCCTCATAATGTAAGTCCATACCCTCCTTGAGAAGTCATCAATAATGCTCAAAAAGTAAGACCCTCCACCATGTGTCTGAGTCCTAGATGGACCCCACAGATCAGCATGTGCATATTCAAAGGGTCTGCTGGAAGTGTGTTTACCTGTCCCAAACTGCACTCTATGAGACTTCCCCAAAACACACTGGTCACAGAAATCCAGCTTCTGAAGCTTATCTCCCATCAGCAGTTGTTGCTTCTCCGACTCCACCAAGCCTTTCTCACTAACATGGCCCAAACGCAGGTGCCATAGTTTAGTGTTGTCTACCATTGACTGACTTGCAACTGATGCATGTGCAATGACAGTTGATCCTTCCAGAATGTACAACCCGTTACTTCTTCTCCCCTTAGCAACTATGGATGCTTCATTGGACACCTTCATCATTCCACCCTCCACCTTGGTGGAATACCCCATAACATCAAACATGCTAATGGACATAAGGTTCCTTTTGAGCTCTAGAACATACCTCATATCCTGCAGTAGCACCTCTCTGTTATCAAACATCCTCAGTCTGATTGCCCCAATGCCCTGCACCTTGCAAGCTTTGTTGTTCCCAAGAAGTACTGACCCATACTCCTTTAGTTCTAAGGTCTCAAAGTAATCTTTCACAGGGCACATGTGATAGGTACACCCTGAATCCATAACCCAACTCTTCATAGTGTCTTCAGAAGAAGCTACCAGAACACCTGCAGATTCATATCCTTCAGAAGCCTCTACAACATCTGCAGTTTCCTATATCCTAGGATCTTTTCCATTTTTTTCAGGACAATGCTTCTTGATATGATCAACCTTCTGACACTTGTAACATTTGATCTGCTTCTTGCCTTCAGACTTTGCCCTCTTCCCCTTGTTTTCTGACTTCTTTCTCTTGCCCTTCAATGTAACTAGACCAGAGGGAACCTCCTCTACTCCCTTCGAATATTGAAGTTTTTGCAATTCTTTAGTTCGAATAGAGGTAACAACCTCCTCCAGAGTAATCATCTGATCTTTCCCGTACAGTAAATCATCTCTAAAATGCTCAAAGGTCTTAGGTAAAGAATTAAGAAGGATCACGACCTTGTCCTCATCTTCAAGCTTCACACCAATGTTTTCAAGGTCATCAACAATCTTGTTAAAGACTGCCAACTGCTCTTCAATCGTTCTTGACTCCACCATCTTGAATGAATAAAGTTGTTGCTTCAAACAAAGTCTGTGGGCCAAAGACTTTGTCATGTACAAAGATTCCAGCTTCGTCCACATACCTACAATTGTTTTCTCCTTTGCCACTTCTCTGAGTGCCTTATCACCAAGACACAGAACGATTGCACTACTTGCCTTGTCAACCATATTCTTTTTCTCTGCCTGCGTCAAAGATGATGACATGTGCATCTCCCCCTTCAACGCTTCTTCACACCCTTGCTGTATCAAGATAGCTTCCATCTTGATCTTCCACAGCCCGAAGTCATTGGCTCCAGAGAACTTCTCAATATCAAACTTCGTTTCCATTCTTGATTATCTTTTCCCTTCAATTCCCCACAGACGGCGCCACTTGTTGGGTTCAAACAAGCAAGTGAAGGTTTAGAAAAGAAGAGAATCAAAGAACACGAAGAAAGAGAAGGAATATACAAGAGAAAAACACACACTTCTCTTATTATCAGACAATCAGCTCAGAAAGTTCAACCACCTTCAGTGGGTTACACCAATTCATAAGGTTACTTCGTTAAGCACTTTCAGCAAGTTCACAGCAATCATTCTCACTTACTTCTCTCTTTTCCTATACAACAAGATACTATATATAGGCAGTTTAGAGAGCATCAACTAACTAACCTAACTGAAATAACAAACTCATTCCTAAGTCATAACTAACATATATAATATACAATCATATATATTTCATTCATATACAATTTTTAGAAATAATATCAAGATGGTGAAATATATATGATTAAATATATATTAATTTATTTAAAATTATTTTATTACCCTTTGTATTTTCTTCCCCTCGATCTACCATACTTTTCATGCACACCCGTATACCATTCAAACATTGTATCCACATGACTCTTTATATCACCTCCTAGAAAATAAATTCACTTACGGCATTTCTCGAATTAAACCTTTTTAAATATTTCTGAAATTGAACCTTGTGGTACCTTTTTTTACCCCTATCATGATGCATATGCATTAATAATATTAAAGTTTTCTCAATTGACTATATACTTAAAGCTTTGATCTTATCATTCAACCTTTTCAGATCTACTTCTTTTGTTCAATACTTATCTACAATATAATGTCTACCCCATTTCTAAATATCTTGTCTTTGAGCATCAAAGCTTAAATCATGACATGTCTAATTTTTTTATAGTCTTTTCTCCTATCCACTCTTGGACGCATGTAAAAATTATCCTTCTCTTAATCCATAGATTTTTTATAAGTGTACCTATATAAGTTCCAAGTTTCAAAATGAATATTTCTTGTGAAGTAACTATCCTTTTCGTACTCGAGCCATAAAACATGTTGCTATTAGGCAATGAACTAGCAATATTATTATTACATAAAAAAAATTATTCATATTACTAGGATTTGACAAAGTTTTACATTGGTTGTTAATTGCCTATCACAACCTTAACTCCTTTTCAAGCTTGGAAACGCGACTATATATATGCGATGCACACATGTATGAAATACAAAAACTTCAAAAAATATATAAACAATATAAAAACAAGACAAAATAAAAAATAAATAAGAGTGACAAAAATGTAAATAAAGATTAAAACCTCCAAACAAAATAGAAATAAATTAAATTAAGGGGGTCTACTTCTATATCGAGTTAGCTAGGTTGAATTTAGTAGGACTGATGAACAATTTCGTTGAAAAAAATGGGAGTCCTTTCGTACGTTGACTTATTGATTTCTCCAGGTAGCAAGCTGACTTGGGACCTATCTTTTAACAAAAATCTTGATAGGCCTAAGAATACAAGTCAATACATACATCAAAGGCATAGAGGAAGGATGGAGGTGCTATCAAATTGGGTTGGTGTGGTTGTTTTAGGTACGACGTCATGGTTCTTTGATCATTGGCATGATGGCACAGGGGCTATCATAGGGGCTGAGTTGAATGCCGGGCGCTTCTTGGAGGTAGGGATTTTTTTTTTTTTTTTTCATGGGGAGACTTTGAAAATCAATAATTAAAAACTTGTTTTTATGATTTTTAAAATAAATATTTTAAAAATCACAAATTTTTAATATTTTGTTTTGATTTATAAAAAATTAATTTAAAATTTTTAAAAATTAAAAACTCAAAACTGGTAAACAAGCCCTTAACTTTTTGAAAAGCTTTCAAAGGCAACATATGTTTTTCTCTTTGTTCATGCCATTTTTCCGGCAGAAAGCCAACTTCCGCGTATTTTGGATTTGGAAGGCTTGAGTCAAATGCGCCACCATTGGAGAGTAAGCGCATCATGGGCATGCATGAAGCTTTCACACTCACTGCGGCAGGACCTATTGAAATTTGAAATTTTCATTTTCCTCAAGTGACACACGAATTTTCTTTCTTTCTTTTTTATTTTTTGGTCAAAGACACACGAAACTTTGGAAAACTACAACTCTTTTGTTTTTGGTCAAGAAAACTACAACTCTTGGGCCAGTCTAAGTAAGCACATGGCCTGGGTCCAAGTCATTTCCCATTAACGTCAAACTTCGCAATCCCATAGCTCCTTCATTGAACCAAGTCTGAATTTTGTAAATGCAATAGATCCCTTCACCAAAAATTATTATATACTTATAGTTTGGTCCATAATTTATGACAAAGGTTGATGAATGTCCAATTCAGATTTTGATGAAAGAATAAAAAATTGATTGAAAATTATTTGTTGAAAAGCATAATTTCATAAGTAAATAATTAGTGTGTTTGGTAAGGTCAATAAGCTAGCTTATAGCCTATTTGACTAGCTTATAAGCTAATTTGACCAACATAAAATTATTTGATAAAACGCAAGCTTCTAGCTTATTTTAGGAGCTTCTAACTTATAAGCTACAAAGCTACTTTAGTTAGCTTAAAGCTTCTACCTTAGTTATTTTTCTTCCATTTTTATGCATTATATTTTAATACACTTTCCTATTTGTCTTCTTTTTATGTCATTTTATATTTATTATCTATATTATCAGCTCGTTTTACCAAACACTTTTAATTCAATAAGTTAGTTTATAAACTCAGAGCTTATTAGCTAGGAGTCTAGCAGCTGACTTAAATATAAGCTAGAAACTAGCTTATCAACTACCAGCTAGTTTATCAGTTAGTTTTACCAAAATACTCAATGTATTGAATATTTTATTTTTAATAAATACTTGATTCCTTAAAACGCAATCTAAATTTATTTATGTTTATGAATGTCCATCATGAATTTATAATACTTGCATCACATTATTCCTCCTTATACTTTACTTTGCTCTCTAAAAGGATTGGTTATTTGACTTTGTATGTGTTTTTGTAAATACAAAGGCCAACTCTATATCTTTTATTCTTTTAAAAAAAAACTACCTTAAAAACCACTTAAAAGCCCATAACTCATTGAAGGACACATAGCCCTACACTAAGCCCAAACCAAATTCATGAGAATCTAATATAGACACTAGACCGACAAAAAAAAAAAAGGCCAACTCTCGCAGTGACCGATCCACAAGAGTCAGTGGGGTAATTTATTTAAAAATAATTATTTTATCTAAAAAAATAAAAATAATTATTATCATATATGAAGAGAATGAAAGGTGAGAGAGAAGAAAGGTAATTAGTATAGTTCAAATCAAATGTTTGAATAAAAATAATATTAAACATATGAGGGGAGTGAGAAATTGAGAGTAGAGCTAGAAATTCGGGCTACACAGTCCGTCCCGGCCTTGAGCGATGTAGGTAGTAAGTTTTATCGGGTTTGGCTAAAAAACTCATGAGTTATTCGGGCTTCTAAAGTAGGTGTTTGAATCCTACATTTTTTGCGAGTAGTCCAATTTTTTGCATGTTTTTACGGGCCACCCGTCCTTTTGCAGTTTTTGTAGGTAGTTGGCTTTGTCGGGTTAGGCTAAAAAACTCAGGAGTTATTCGGATTTCTAAAATAAGTGTCTGGGTGCTACGATTTTTCGGGCCAGACCAGTCGGGCTAGCCCATTTGCACACCCTCACTGATATGTATAGTTCCGCCACTTTCCAACTCGTGAATACCAGTTTTGTAAGTATGAGGACTAACTTTTACACAAATAAATCTAGAAAATAAATTGTAAGTAACATATCATTTCAATAATTGTTAAGGATTAAATGACTTACGTAACTAGTTTATTTTGAATTCATTATCAATATTAAATAAATGGTTAAATATATTTCGGTCCCTAAAATATAGCCGAGATTGTATTTTAACCAGTGTATAACCCGTGCAATGCACGGGGATCTATTGCACGGGGATCACTTAAAAAATTGATTTCGATAGAATGGTGAGAATATTAGTTTTTGTAAATTGAATTTTGTGTAAATGCGGATGGTGCGATAGTAGAAACACAATCTAACTAAATGATATAGGTTATAGGGAACTCAGGTGGTAATATATAGGATCTAGTGAATGTTTGTAGTAAAATTGTGTATATTCACCTGGGTTTGCTTTAGTCAATGTGACACCAGTAAGACTTTAAAATGATATCATCATTATATCATATTATAAGGCTAAATGCAGGAATCCGAGTTACTGACTCTATATATTTTTTGTTATTTCATTTTGCTTTATATATTGATATATAAAGATAAAGTATCAGAACACTCTACCATATTAACAATCATTGTTCCATGTAGCAAACCCTAAACCTTAAATAATATCTCAACAAATAAATTTGTACTCATGTGTATGTTGATAATTAATCTCTCATCTCTTCCAATTTTTTTTATTTTAGTACAATTTTTTTATTTAGGGTGGTTTGGTTTGGTTCGGGTAACAGATCCAGTATCTTTAATCCGTTACGTACCAGAACCAATCATTGACGGGTTTGATTGGTTCGGTTCATATCCAACCTGATTTAGCTAAAAAAATCCAAACCAATCAGATTGGTTCAGTAGGATTTAGGGTTTATCGGGTTCGTCGGATTGAACCAAACCGATGAACACCCTAAATAATATATTAGGAAAATACATAATATATTTGATGTAAATCAACACATTTTATTATATTACCACATCCAAACTTTAGTATCAATCTTAACAAATATATTTGTACTCATGTGCATCAATATCTACAAATTAAACAATTTTAATGTAAATAAAATATTAGGAAAATACACAATAAAGTTGATGTAAATCAACACATTTTATTATATTACCACATCCAAACTTAGTATCAATCTCAACAAATATATTTATACTCATGTGTATCAGTATCTATAAATTAAATAATTTTCTTTTGAATAAAAGAGATTACACGACTTTTGATAACAGAAAAGTAGTAAAATAGGCTTAAATAACTTTTTGGTCCTTGTAAAAAATTTGATTTTTGCTTTTGGTCCTTATAAAAATATATTTATTATTTTGGTCCTCATAAAATTTGAAAATTTTGAAAATGGTCCTTATCATTTTTTGATGATATGTCATGCATCTAGACACGCCACATCATATGCCACCTCAGCATAATTACTTATGTGGCATGGTTGGATGCATGACAAGTTAACATAGGACCTTTCTCAAAGTTTCTAAATTTTATGAGGACCAAAGAATAAAAATCATTTTATAAGGACCAAAAGCAAAATCATATATTTTACAGGGACTAAAAAGTTATTTAAGCCTTGTAATAAATTGATTGAATAGTGAAAAAATATTAAAATACCTATAGGATTGTATAATTATAGATTATAGATAGATGTAAATCAACATATTTTGTTATAATACCACATCCAAACTTCAATATTAATCTCAACAAATTTATCTGTGCTTATCTGTATCAATGTCTGCATCTTAAACAATTTTACTTTAAATAAAAAAGATGACACGACTTTTGATAACAAAAAGTAGTAATAATAATAAAAAAACAACTAATAAAATATTGTAATAAATTGAATGAATAGTGAAAAAATATTAAAATACCTATAGGACTGTATAATTATAGATACATGTGATTCAAAATTAGAGGATTTAGTCTCTCAAAAAGTAAAAATACCCTTTTTTTTTACGCTTGATTTTTGAAAGAAATAGGTTATTCAATCTTGACTTATTTGTTTAAATATGTCAAATTTAAAAAACTTGGACTTCTTTAATTCGTTTAAGACTTTTATTTTTTAATTTAATGTTCAATAAACCTTATACTAGAAAATAAAGTAAAAACAATGAAATCAAATTCTATATTTAGTATTTATAATAAAGTGCATAAAAAATGATTATCCTCCATTACAAAATAGACTTTGATATTGTTCTCAAAGTCTAAAGGAATTTTCAATTATATTTAAAAAATTTTATTAACCTAATCCTAATTGTTTAAAAAATCCAAACCAAGTTAAAGAGAGTTTTTGTTTTTTATTTTTATGTTATATCTTTTATTAAAAAAAAACTACCTTAAAAACCACTTAAAAGCCCATAACCCATTGAAGGACAGGTAGCCCTACACTAAGGACACTAAGCCCAAACCAAATTCATGAGAATCTAATATAGACAATAAACCGACAGTGTTACTAGTTGAGTCATAATCCTTGGGTGATGTGTAATTTTGATCTCTAAATTACAACTCTCTCCTTTTAAAATTAAGCAAAATTAGTTCTTTTATCCATTGTCTATTATCTTTTGTTGTTTGTCTTCTATGTTTTATGTTGGTAGACCAAATTTTACTTAATTTTGGGAATAAAAATATTTAATTTAATTTAAAAATCTTGAAAAACTAAAATTACACATCATTGAAAATAAAAAGTCAAAATACAATTAAGCCAAATAAATTTACAAAAGAAAACCGTAGAATCTTACTTGAAAACTCAAAAGTCGAAATTGAACGAATAGCATGTTTTGAGGTGGTTAGAAGTGTAATGGCTCCAGTTTGGGTTGGTTCCGGTGTCTTCATGAAATTGGTTTAGGTTACTTACACTGAGATGAAAACAAAGATGGAGAGGATACAGATCATATGGTGGAGAGCAGTTAATGACAGTGTGACCAAATGTTAGTTATGTTCATCAAGCAAGAAACACTAACCTGGATGGAGATTTGACAAAAGCGGAAAGAGCGGAGCAAGGAAAGAAAAGGGAAATCAGACAGATGAGATTCCCCTTCTGAGTTCTGACTTCCCTTTTTATTACCAATTTAATCTTTTTTTTTTCAAAAAGAGAGTTGCATAACTTCTTATCTTCCACTAAATTTTACTAGATAACTAGTTATAATACGCACGGGTTTGTTTATTTATATTTAATAATCTGATTTTTTTAATGATAAATTTTACGGAAATATATGTAATAATTTTAACATGGCTATTGAATTTTTTTACCTCTACAAATGGATGTAAAAATTGAATAGAGTGTAAGATTGTTATTGAATTAGTATTCGGCTTTTAGGTTCAATATGTATTGTAACAAAGTGTGCAAGGATGATGTAAAAGCCAAAAGGTGTCTTATCGTAATAAGAGGAACACATAGATAAAATTCATACCGATGTTGCGGTACAGAGTTGTTCGTTCTTTCTTGGTCAACCAAAAAGGCTTCTAAAACCCATTTATAAGTATTAGTTGTTTCATCATAGACCAATTCACAACAAAAAATAATGGTATGAGAATGGTGATTGCACCCTGAAAAAATTACAACCGGATAATTGTACTTGTTCTTCTTGTACGTGGTGTCAAATGCAAGAACGTCGCCAAAACAGTGATAATCATATCTGCTACATCCATCTGCCCAAAAAAGATGTTTCAACTTACCATCAGAACTAGTTGAATACTTTCCATATAATAGGGGGTCACTATCAGCCTGCCCTTTAAGGTAACTCAAGGAAGCACGTACATCCCCTGTCTTAACCTTTGCTTGATTTTTTCGATCAAGATAGTTGTAATGTCCTTCTTTGAAAAGCCAACACGAGAATATCCCCCCTTTTGAGCCACTACGTATCCCATAATGTGACACCCTCTAATGCCATAACCATGCAAACTATCAACTTGGGCTTTATCAGCATGTCACAAATTACGGTAAGTAGTGTGTAGGTGCACATATCTTGATGGGGTAAGTTCATGGTTATGGCACTGCTCAAATGACACTACTTTCCAAATTTGACTCTTATGATAATAATGTATGCGAAGCTGAGCATTACACCGTGTACAAGTCAACGACCCTATGTTCTCTCTTCTGATCCACCCTCATAAAACGCTTCTTGTTCCTTAAACCCTCCCTATTACAAACAAATTGCCGCATTATAATATTACCCCCAATATCCTTGGTTACATCATCTTTCCTAACCACAAACCCATAATATTTTGCATACAACTTATAGAAATCATATGCCTTTTCTTCACTACCAAACTCTTTGCACAACATATCATCAACCGACAACTCGAACATCCTTTTATTCTGATCATCTACCGCATTACTCTCTTTTTTTTCATCCTTCTCATTCTGTTCAATATCCTCTTCACTAACACATCCAGTCAGTTTAGTATCCTCTTCACTAACACTATCATCAGTAGTAAAATCAATGACCGGTTCTGTCTCAACATCCGAGTTATTGGCTGATTGAAAATCTGAGTTTTCCATCTGCTTAATACAATTACAGTCAAATCTAACTTAACATTCAGAAGTGTGCCATTTCAAAATATTTAAAGAAAAATCGAGACAAAACTATCTACTTAACGGCCTATTTGAATCATCATAAACTGATAAACATATTCACATAATCAGATTCATAAAACAATAACTGAAACACTTCATTCCAATCTAGCTACCTTACACAACTTAATTTCAAACTAAACAAATAAACCTAACATCAACACTACAATTTGATTAAAACCGATTACAAAAATAAAGCCATAATAAGGTAAGAAATTCAGAATTAGTACATGTTATTCAAAATGAAAATTAAGTCTACAAGGAACAAACAATGGTCACGGGAGCTAAAGATCACAATAATAAACTGTTAGAGATACAGAAAACAAAACCCAAAGGCAACTGAGTTCTATTTTTGCAGAATAATGACAACCACAAAAAAGATAGTTCCGTTGACTACCCAGACAAACACAGATCATAAATAATAATGTATAATCACCAACCTAGATCGAAAGAGACATTTTCGACCACAATAAACAATACTTCGGGACTGTGAAATGAGAGGTTGCCCACGTTGAACAGTCAAATCTTCAACAGTAAGGAGAAAAACGGGAACAGTCAAATCTTAGGAACTACGAAATGAGAGGTTGCCCTACGAACGACCAAATCTTCGACGGAGAAAAAACGCCTCACCCACACTTTGGACAGAAAGTCGTCTGAGATGGGAAGGTCTTCTAAGTTAGAGTTAAAATCAAGTTTCAGGGCTAAGTTCTTCTCTGCTAGGGCTCAAATCATGTTAACTCAAATTAAATTATTTACTAATTATTTAGTTATGCAGAAAATAAATTTTACAATATAAAAACAAATAAATTTAGGAGGACTATTTTGCAAAAGGACTATTCGACAATAACAATAACTGATAACCAAACTGGTCACATGACTCATTGAATGTAGACGCTGTGTCATTGGTCAAAACAGAAGGGGTTCCAAAACCCTTCACTTTCACCGAGTACCGGAGAATTTTCCTAATGATATACCACTCGTACGTGGAATTTGGCTCGGGAATTTGTGGTATATCATTATTGTGGAGTCTATTATACAATTTCATTATTCAAAATGAACGTCTTTAAAATATTGCTTAACTCTTTCATTAATAGAAGATAAGCCTTGGACTTTTAGTATATATACTCACTCACAGTCACACCACACATAGCTAACTAAGGTGCCGTTTGAGGTGGTTGCAGTTCCAGTTCCGTTTTTGGGTTTCGAAATCCAAATTTGAAAACAAAACATGTTTGGATAAAATGGTTGGTTAAAATGATTTTTACAAAGTTTCAAAACCAATTCCCCTTACTTTTCAAAACAAAAAAAAGGTTTTAGTTTTCTGGTGTTTTGCTGTTTCATTCATTTCTCCTTTTCTTGTGACCTAAAACTCGCAAAGAGTGGGGTTTTCATCCTCTCTCCTCTGTCTCTCCTCTCTCTCCTCTATTTATCTCTCTTGTTTCTCTCACATCTCTCTCTCTCTTTGTTTCTCTTTCCTCTCTCATCTCCTCTTTTCTCTCTCCTCCTCCATTTCTCTCTCATCTATCTCCTCTGTTTTTCTCATGTTTCTCTCTCCTCTCTCATCTGTTTCTCTATAATTTCTCTCTCCTCTCTCCCTCATTTATTTTCTCATGTTTCTCTCTCTCTCCTTTGTTTCTCTCCTATTTCTCTCTCCTCTATTTCTCTCTCCTCTCTCCTCTATTTCCTTTGTTTCTCTCTCCTCTCTCCTATATTTCTCTCTCCTTTGTAGATAAACAGTAGAGAAATAGAGGAGAGAGAGAGATAATAGAGGAATAAAGAGAGGAGAGAGAAACAAGAGAGAGGGGGGAGAGAGAAACAAAGGAGAGAGAAATAGGAGAGAAACAGAGGAGAGAGGAGAGAGGAGAGAGGAGCAAGGAGAGAGACAGCAGAGGAGAGAGAGAGAGAAACAGTGGAGAGAGACATGAGAGAAACAAAGGAGAGAGAAGAGAGGAACGGGGGAGAGAGAGGAGAGAGAAATAGAGGAGAGAGAAATTGATGAGTTCTTTTACATTCAAATTGTTGGCCATTAGGATAAGATGAGTATAAATTACAAAATACAAATTAAACAATTTTGAAATGTATGATAGTTGATGATGCATTCGAGATCGATTGACTCAACGCTTATGGAATGCAACAAATAGGACATAATTATTTTTTTCAATTATGTCTTTTTTTATTTTCTATCTTTAATAATATTTCTCATTTGTAATGTCTACTTAATACGTACTAAAAAATTATGGATTATGGAATTATTATTATTGCTGCTATTGTTATTAATTTTAATTTTTTATTATTAGTGCTCATGTAATAATTTTTTCACATGATTTATGGAAAAATTATTCTTGTAATTAATGCATAGAACTGAAAACTGATATTAAAAAAATGAAACTGGAAACCATAAAACTGAAACTAAAAACTGGTTTTTAGTTTTAAAATTTTCGAAACTGAAAACCACCCCAAACGGGCCCTAAGCTAAGTGCAACCATTTTCAGTATTTGAAATCAAATGTGTATAAACTCTAACTCCGAGAACCTCCAAGAATCATATCAGTGATATGGATTCATCCTCTTCAACTTCTTCTCGCTACCACAAGCCTTCCAGGTCCACCTTCTTCTACTTCAGAAAATAAACTCTCCTACTACCTCCTCACCATCCTTTGCATCGTCTCTTACCTCATCGACGCTTATTACCAACAAGGTTCCCTCTTCACATCCCTCTCCAACCCCACAACCCAAACATCACCATCATGCAACCAAATTCAAATTCCCACCAACCCCACCCTCGACTTCCAATCCCACCACAACGCTACCCTCTCCTCCACCAATTCCACCTCCAGAAAGAGATATTATCACTTGATTAAATGCATTCTAAAGCTGAAGACATAAGATAAACTTTAAACAAAAAGAACTTGAAGCCAAATATTAGTTTCTTTACTACTTTCTCCACTCTCCAGTAGCATGCGAGATATAACCACCAAGGATGAAAAAAGAATTAACAATCATAAAGGGAGAAGATAGGCCCAGCAGACATCTGTACAACATTAACACTATCACTGACTCACCCACAATGAAACTACCCTATTTGCAAAGTTTGTGTACTAATAGCCACATTGAATAAAAAATTATGCTTCATTATCCAAATGGGCTCTCTGATCTGATTCTCTTCTCAGATGCAACAAAATTTTCTTAAGGACACAAACTTGGTATAAATTAGTTACTGGAATGGGTACAACAACAATTGTACATGTAGGCTAAGTCATGTGGTTGTCAATCATATCCTTGATTATATCATTCAGTTTTCTAGCTTAAGTTTTAGTGTTTTGACAAGCATGGCAACCAAGAGGATCCAGGATCTATATCAACAGATATACTTCAATATTTAGTATAGAAGCATAAAAACGCATATATACAAAAGAGGACTCAACTGTTCATATTATCCACTAGAATATAATGTTAGAATGTGATTCAAATAGCTAGTAGTTAGTTGTGAAGTATGGTAGTTAGTTCTAACAGCATACTATAAATAGGATGTTAACTACTTTCTAATATTTACAGAATAATAGAAATCAGTTCTTCCCCTTTTCTGCATCTTGTATTGGCTATTATTCCAACAAACTGGTATCAAGAGCGGGTTTCGATTGAGGGATCCTGGTAACACACGATGGGATCAACTGGTGCGAATTTCTCAGCAAATCTTCTTGTTCTCAATGGAAAGAACTGGGATCGGTGGCGTGTACAGATGAAGGCAATTCTGGGCTATCAAGAAGTTGCAAAAATTGTCGAAGAAGGTTACCCAATGCTCACTGAAGATTCCACAGACTCACAGAAGGCGCTTTACAAAGAAAACAAGAAGAAAGATTATAAACAACCGTCTTGATTCATCAATGTGTTGATGAGGCGCACTTTGAGAAGATTGCAGAGGCTGCAACTTCGCGAGAAGCGTGGAAGATCTTGGAGAAATGCAATGAAGGTGCAAAGCAATTGAAGAAGGTGAGATTACAGACGATGAGGCACCAATACGAATTGATGCAAATGGAGAGTAACGAGAATATAACTGACTTCTTCAACAGAATCATCACTCATACGAATGCCATGAAGAATTGTGGAGAGAAAATTTCAGATCAAACAATTGTAGAAAAGATTCTGAGGACACTCATAGTGTGTTTGGAAATGCGTTCTATGACAGCTTAACGTGAAAAATTCACGTTCAACTCAACGCTACAAAGTGTAGCTTCTAAAAAATGAACGCAAGTCCAGATGTTTTTAATGCTTTTCCAAACACAGGCTCAATCCCAAATTCGATCACATTGTCGTATCCATTGAAGAATCCAAGAAGCTCGAGGAATTAAAGGTAGAAGAACTTCAAGGTTTTCTCGAGGCACATGAGCAGAGACTTATTGAAATAGGTTTAGAGAAACCTGGTGATCATCAAGCACTGTAGGCTCATACCTCAAAAAAAGGAGGCTACAACTCTAAAGAAAACTTCAGAGGCCGAGGTCGTGGGAGAGGTTCCAGAGGTGGCTTTTGGAAAAATACTCAAAGCCAAGATCAAGGAAAGACTGATAAAGATCAACAAGAAAGCTCCAATGGAAGAGGGGGTTTTAGTAACTGGCGAGTAAAAAAGAAAAAGGCTGTTGACAGAAAAAAAAATTAAATGTTTTAATTGTAATCGGATTGGACACTTTTCCACATAATGTGTAGCTACACCAGGTAGCACGAATCATCGGGGGAGTCAATCACATAGTGATCATCAAGCACACATGGCCAAAGAAGAGGATGAAGCAGATCCGGAAGAACAACCTTTAATGTTGATGATGATCACCAATCCAGAATCTCACAACAATGAAACTTGGTACATAGATTCTGGGTGTTCAAATCGTATGACAGGGCATCATGATTGGCTTGTTAATTTTGATGCAATGAAGAAGAGCACAGTGAGGTTTGCAGATACTAGAGTTATCCAGGTTGAGGGAGCTGGGAATGTGGTAGTCACAAGGCAAGATGGAAGACAAGCAGTGATTTCAGATGTGCTTTATGTCCCTGGAATGAAGAGCAACCTGATCAGTATGGGTCAGCTATTGGAGAAAGGATTTTCAATGAAGATGAGTAATGGTTTCTTGGAAATTTTTTATGCAACAAAGAGAATGATCATGAAAACTCCTTTGGCCAGAAACAGAACCTTCAAGGTAAACTTAAACACTATTGAATCTTAATGTTTTTCTGCTATTACATTATCAGATGAATCATGGCTATGGCACCTAAGGTTAGGCCATTTAAATTTCAAAGATTTAAGCTTGTTGAGATCAAAAGGTATGGTATTTGGCCTCCCCTCAATTGTGATTCCAAAGAAAATTTGTGATAATTTCTTGATCAGCAAGCAACCCAGAACCTCTTTAAGCTCATATACTATGTCCAAGGCCAATGATGTTCTACATGTTGTCTACTCAGATGTTTGTAGGCCATTTGATGTTCCATCACTAGGGCAAACAGATATTTTGTATCATTTGTGGATGATTTTAGCAGAAAACTGTGGCTATACTTGATTAAGGCAAAGAATGAAGTGTTCAACATCTTCAAAGGATTCAAGGCTCTAGTAGAAAAACAGTCTGGGAAGTGCATTAAGGTTCTAAGGACAGATGGAGGAGGAGAATTCACTTCTGGTGAGCTAGAAGATTTTTCCAAGGAGCATGGAATAATTCATGAGGTAACTGCTCCCTACACTCCCCAACACAATGGGATTGCAGAAAGAAGAAGAAACAGAACCATATTAAATATGGTAAGAAGCATGCTCAAGCAGAAAAATCTCCCTCATAGCTACTAGGGAGAAGCAGCCATGACTGCTGCTCATGTCCTGAACAGATGCTCTACCAAAAGGCTTGACTCAATAGTTCCAGAAGAAGCATGGTCTGGTATCAAGCCTTCTGTCAAGCATTTCAAAATTTTTGGCTCATTGTGCTACATACATGTTCTAGATCAAAGGAGAAAGAAACTTGATGAAAAAAGTGAACCAATGATCTTTGTAGGATATATATAACTCTACGGGTTCCTACAAGCTGTACAATCCCAAGATAAAGCAAGTCCTCTTCAGTAGAGATGTTTATTTTGATGAATCTAATTCATGGAGTGAGTCACAGTCTATAACTGAAACAGTGCCAAGATTGCAATTTGATTGGGAAGAAATCAACTCAGTAGGAGAAACTACTCAGGAGACAATGAATATTGAGCCTCAGGTTGTGACTAACAGACCTACAAGAAACAGAAATTTTCCCTCAAGACTCTCAGATTATCAAGTTTATCCTGATAATGCTATCTCAGATGATGGTGAACTAGTTCAGCACCTGGCACTCATGGTTTGTGTGGAACCTATTAGTCTTAATAAAGCCATCACTAGCAAAGTATGGAGATCAGCTATGGAAGAAGAATTAAGGAGTATTGAGAAGAATCACACCTGGGAAATGGTAGAATTACCTTAGAACAAGACCCTTATTGATGTCAAATGGGTTTTTAAAGTTAAACTCAAACCAGATGGCTTAGTTGCTAAGCATAAGGCTAGGCTAGTAGCCAAAGGCTTCATGCAGAAGGAAGGGATAGATTACTCAGAGGTGTTTGCTCCTGTAGCTAGAATGGAAACGGTAAGGCTGATTGTGGCTTCGACTAGTTGGAGGAATTGGAAGTTATGGCAGCTGGATGTTAAATCGGATTTTCTCAATAGACCACTTGATGAGGAAGTGTTCATTGTAACACCTCCTGGCTTCATAAGCAAAGGGAGTGAACAAAAGGTTCTGAAATTGAGGAAGGCCTTATATGGGTTGAAACAAGCACCCGGGGCTTGGAACAAAAGGATAGACACCTTCCTTCATAATGCTGGTTTTCAAAAATGTTCCTCTGAGCATGGTGTCTATGTTAAGACTATGAACTACACTAAAATCCTTCTCATTTGCCTATATGTGGATGACTTATTGATTACTGGGAGCAGCTCAGCTGGTATTAACTCATTCAAGCAAAGTTTGAAGAAAGAATTTGAAATGACGGACCTGGGAATCCTATCATACTTCCTGGGATTGGAATTTGTTTACACTGAAAAGGGGATCCTCATGCATCAAAAGAAGTATATTTCAGAGGTACTAAAGAGGTTTAATATGATGGAATGCAACCCAGCAGAAACTCCAGCTGAGTTGAATGTAAAGCTTGTGAAAGGAGAAGATGAAGCCTCAGTTGATGGAACCCTATTTAGACAGATTATTGGTAGCCTGAGATTCATTTGTCATAGCAGACCAGAAATTGCTTTCAGTGTTGGACTTGTGAGTAGGTTCATGAGTGACCCTAGACAATCACACTTGCTAGTTTCTAAGAGGATCATGAGATATCTAAAGGGAACTTTGGGATATGGAATCATTTTCTCTCATCAAACCAAGGAGGATGACGGTCTACATCTTGTAGCTTATTCTGATTCTGACTGGTGTGGTGATTTGGTTGATAGAAGAAGCACTATGGGACAAGTTTTCCTATTGTCTAGATCTTCTATATCCTGGAGTTCAAAGAAGCAAACAGTGGTGGCACTGTCAACTTGTGAAGCAGAATATATTGTAGCTTGTTCAGCTGCTTATCAGGCACTGTGGTTATCTACCTTGCTCAGTGAATTAAAAGTATCCATTGATAATGTTGTTGAATTGCTAGTGGACAGCAAATCTGTTATAGCCTTGGCCAAGAATCCAGTATCACACGACAGAAGCAAGCATATAGACACTAAATTCCATTTCCTCAGAGATCAAGTAAGTAAAGGCGGAATCAAACTGAAGCATTGCAGGACATAAAGTGCAATTGGCAGATATAATGACTAAATCATTGAAGATCGAAAGATTCAAGGAGCTGAGAAAGTCTCTGAATGTAGTTTGTTTGTAAAATGTGTGTAAACTTTTGAATCAAAGAGGGGTGTTAGAATGTGATTCAAATAGTTGGTAGTTAGTTGTGAAGTATGGTAGTTAGTTCTAACAGCATACTATAAATAGGATGTTAACTACTTTGTAATGTTTACAGAATAATAGAAATCAGTTCTTCCCCTGTTTTGCATCTTGTATTGGCTATTGTTCCAACATATAATACATCAGAAAGCTACGTGTGTAGAAACTATATATTCCCAATGATATATTATGATAAAAGCAAGCATCTGATGTTTCTCTGCTTGTCTTTGAGCAATACTGAAAGGTGCATACAGATTAAAAAGGAAATGTGTAGGCTGAAGAAAATCAAACAAATTTTTTTCCCAGAGTTTTCACCCAATGTGTCGGAACCAGGGCCACGACGGGACGACGAAACGAGGGTATTGAAAAATCGTTTTCAATGGAGTCGCCACCAATATTTATTTTTGTGGGAAAATATCAGAAAATTCCTTTAAAAATATGGTCTTTAAAACCAAATTTGGATTCGGGAGTCTATTATGCGTAGGGAAGGTATTAGCACCCTACGACATCCGTCTTAAGACGGTTACCTCTAATTAATTGTGCAAATTTATTAAATTTTGAAAAATATTTATTTTACCCCTTTATGAAAAAAATGATTCTTACAAATTTATTTTGAAACATATTTACAATTTTTGTATTTTTTTTAGATTATAGAAAAAATTTAGAAAAAGATTTATTTGGGCTTGACGAGGCCAGTTCCCGCTCTTATGTATCCCCAGCTGCAATAGGGAAATCAAAGCCACGTAGTTCTGAAAGATTGTTTTGCTAATTGATTGAGAGTTTGGATTTTAATAATATTTTTTAAAAGATTTTTTTTATTTATTTTATTTTTGAAAGAGTTTATTTTAAAAAGAATTCACTCTTAAAGGGTTTCTGTTAGTAAATGGCTATACAATGAACATTTTTTATTCAAATGATATTAAACGATAGAATCGTTATTCATTTAATATCATTTAATCATTGAGCGATTTTATTAACAAAATTTATTTTTAAATCGAGTGAAAAGTTTCTTTTTATTTTTGAAAGACAACGTTATTGCTAGAAATGTTATTCTTAACACTGTTTATTTTAAAAAATATTTTATTATCTTTTAAAAATTATTTAGAAGTGTGGGGAATATTTTGTTAACAAATGGTTATACTCTATAGTCCCGTTAACGGTAGAAATGCTACCCGTTAATGTTTTATTTTGTTTTAAAAAAGTTATTTTTCTTAATTTTAAAAATAATTACAATTTGTGAGGACTATCTTATTAACAAATGGCTATATTCCATAATCCTATATAATTTAAATGATATTTAACGATAGAAATGTTATTAGTCAATATCACCAAATCATTGCATAAAAACGAAATATATTTTTATTTTGAAATAGAGCGCTTTTGGAATCTAATTAGGAAATAGAAACAATACTAAGAGACTTAGTAAAATATTCTACAAGTACATACAAACACATATCTATACTATTACATTGGAGAAGTAGTGGAGGGTACTATTCATTCACCATTTTTTTGTTTTCTTTTTTTATTACATTGGAGAAGTTGTATATGGTAATGTTGATTCACCATTTTTTTTTATTTTCTTTTTTTCTTTTTATTTTGTTTGTTTTCATAATTTGATTTATTATTATTATATTAAAATATTTTCTCTCATTATTCGCTCATATTTTTTTGTTGAGGAGGGTTCAAATTACAACCGGTGTAAGTTACACCAAGTGTTACACCGCTGAATAATTTTTTAACCGATCATTGCATTAAATAATCCACCGTTGGATTGAAAGTTACTATCGTATAGATCATACATATAAAATTTTACATTAATCTGAAATTAGTTGATATGTCATTGAGATGTCTCAAGATTAACGTTATATATACATTTGAAATATATGAAAAATCCAACCATTTGGTTATCAAGTTATTAGTGTCAAAGTTTTACGAAATTTGGCACATATAATCATGATGATAAACAAACATAATTCAACGGTTGAATTACTAAAAAACATATTCGATTTATAGTTATTAGCGGTGTAATATTTGGTGTAATTTACACCGGTGTAATTTGATCCCTCCTCTATTTTGTTTCATTATAAAAGTGATATTTTATAACCCATGAGTATTCTTCGCGTGGAGCTTTTTTTTTCTTTTTGTTTTGTTTGTTTTCACAATTTGATTTATTATTATTATTATATTAAAATATTTTGTCTCATTATTCGTTCATACTATTTTGTTTCACTATAAAAGTGATATTTTATAAACCATGAGTATCCTTCCCGTGAAGCAGTTTTGATCCTACATTTTTTTTTCTTTTTTCATACTTTAATTTTATTTTTATTATCATATTAAAATAATTTCTCTTATTATTTATTCTTATTTATCTGTTTCATTATATAAAAACTCACATTCATTCACCATTTTTTTTGCTTTCTTTTTTTCTTTTTATTTTGTTTATTTTCACAATTTGATTTATTATTATTATTATATTAAAATATTTTCTCTCATTATTCGCTCATATTATTTTGTTTCATTATAAAAGTGATATTTTATAAACCATGAGTATCCTTCACGTGAAGCTTTTTTTTCTTTTTGTTTTGTTTGTCGTCACAATTTAATTTATTATTATTGTTATATTAAAATATTTTGTCTCATTATTCGTTCATATATTTTGTTTCATTATAAAAGTGATATTTTATAAACCATGAGTATCCTTCCCGTGAAGCAGTTTTGGTCCTACATTTTTTTCTTTTTTTTCATACTTTAATTTTATTTTTATTATCATATTAAAACAATTTCTCTTATTATTTATTCCTATTTATCTGTTTCATTATATACAAACTCACATTAAGTAATACAATAAATGTATTGATTTACATTAAATTTAACATGATATTTCAATATTTCATTTATGTATTTATTTTATTCATTAATATTTTCATTTATTATCTCACTTATCTATTCTATTTATCTATTTATTCTATATTAAAATTACTCATCCATAACACGTGTCATGTTTTCTCCCTTAAGTTTCTTTAATTTTTTTATTAGCAATATAGTAAAGTGATTTTTTTACGAACCATACAACTATCTTCCATGTGAGGTAATCATTCTCTAGCCGTTTTCTTCTATTTTTCTTTTTATCTTTTTTTTTATTACATTTTAATTTTCAATTTTATTATATTAAAATAATTATATCTCTATTTTATTCATTAATGTTTTCACTTATTATCTCTCTTATTTATTCTATCTATTCTATATTAAATTTTTCGCTCGGTACATATGTCACATTTTCTCACATTCATTATTTATATTTTTTTAGATTTTTTTATTCTGACTTCAATAAAGTGATTTTTCTATGATCCCAAGTACTCTTCACATGAGGCAATCATATTCCTTCAATGAACATCCATATAATGGTGAGACTAACTCTTCCAACATCGGTTTTGTCCATACACTTTATATAGATTTTAGGTGACTAAGATGAGAGATCTCAAATACCAATATAATTTAAATTTATAATTACTTTTATGATATCTTGATTATAATTTTTATAGACAAAATTTCAAATTAGAATTATAAAATTTATAATTACTTTATTTTCTTTTACTTGAATAAAATTATTATATTGTATTTTGATTTATTATATAGTTAATCTATATTTATCTATACTATTACAATTGGCTAGATTTTTTGTCACTATTCATTGGGGGTTAAAATTTTTTTATTCCTATAAGTAGTAAATTTAAGAGTTCTAAATCTAGCCCAACCTATGAGATACTACATAGATAGCAGGTAGATAATATGGAAATTTAGAGAGGAGAAAATAGAAAGAAAAAAATAATAAAGAGGAAGAATGTGAAAAATGTGATAAGAAATGAAGAGAAAAATGAAAAGAAAATTAGGGTGTTAGAGGAAGTGTAAAACAAAAAAAATGAAAAAATTATTATTCTCTTTTAAAAGTATTAAAACTTTGATAGTTAACTTTTGGGTGTTGAAAGTAGAAAAAAGAAAGAGATAAAAAGAAATAAATCAAGAGAGAGTGTGAAATAAATGACAATTGATGTCATAGGAAAGAAAGAAGGATAAAAAGAAAAAAAAATAGGTGTGAAAAAGTCTTATATATTTTAAAATTAAGCTATTAAATACATAAATACATTACAGATTGCAATCGAAAATATATATAAATAATAGGAATTTAAATAAACACAAATGACAAGACAACACTAAATATTTTGAAATGAATACAATATTAATTGAAATCACCTAAATACATACTCTCTCATTTCCTTTTTATAAGGCACCTTTTAGAATTTTGTGTGTTCATTTTTTATAAGTCACTTTACAATTTGAAGAAAATGTTTATTATAATTTTACTTATTTGCCCTTATTAACTTTAATGTCTTTCCAATTATTAAATGATAGTGGAGTTAGTTAAATAATAGTAAATAAGGGCAAAACTAGAAAGTTAAACTATTTTTTAAAACTCAAATAAATTAATTAACTAGGTTTAATTACTTTGATTGGTCTTTGTGATTCGATATAATGTGTCTTATAAAAATAAACGGAGGGAATATATTATATTTGTTTATATTTAAATGTATATATAAACTAGATTTTCATTTTTTCCCCAAAAAATAAGAAATGCGGAACACAATTGGGGACACCTCGAATGAATTTAATTTTATTTGATCATCTCACTCCATTAAAGTTTTAACGAAGACAATTTTCATTTTTCTTTCTTTTGTTGTGACCATTAATAAAAGTCAAAGCTAGACATTGTCACACGTTTGGTATTTATTTACCAAAACTATTTTCTCTCATGGTCAACTATATATATGTTCTTATATCTAGGGTGAAGTCTCGACAAGGACTTAGGATTTTTATATGCGATTATATTTTTAAACGTTATAATTTGACGAAAATATAGTGTATAAAAGGATATTTCAAAAAATATAAATGATATGATATGGTATATTTTACATTTATAATTATTAATGTTTAAAATTTGTTGTTTCAAATAAATTTTTTATGTGTTAATTTTTTTTAATTCTTTCTATATAAACAAGTATAAATTTTAATATGAAAAAAATCACTAATCATTGTCATTTCCTAAAATTTACATATTTATATATTAATTAAATTAAATATATTATAGTATTTAGTATAAACAATTTATTTAAATAATAATATTCATGCATCGTATGGGTCGGACACTAGTTGATAACATACAAGTAAAAAAAAAGAAAGAAACTTGCAAACTCTTTGAAAGAAAAGGAAAATTGCAGATTTATTGTTTTATTTTTAGCTATTCCTTTTTATTTTTTTCATGCAACGTAAGAATTATTTGAACATAGTGTCTTTTTTTTAAATCTTACGTGAGTCAATCTAGACAATTGCTCCCTGTTTTTTTGTTTTATCTTATAATAACACAAATTCTAAACTCTATCTAACGTGAAACTAAAACCCATTTCCACTTTTTTAACTTTAGCTTCTAGCCTTCAATTATGACAAAAGGGAATTGGTTATTAGTTGTTGTAAGTCTCCACTTTTAAGTTCATTACTTGTTTTATCAAAATGCCATCTCCAAATTGTAGTCAAATGAACAAAAGCTTAAAACCTGAAAGTAGCCTTCCTATGTCAGTAAAAGCCTGAAAACAGAACAACTGGGAATGGAAAATTCTAATGAAAGCATTGTGAGGAGAATGGAGCCACAAAAATTCCAAACGTGAGAGAGTAAGGCATAAGCACACAACAACACATGAATTTGATTTGATGATGACTATGTGAGAAAATGACAAACAGAGTGCATACACTTAAGCATTAATTAACAAATATATCACAGGCCGAAGAAACACACATATAGTTACTTAGTTAGAAACTATACCTGCAATGTGGAAGATATGCACAAGTTGAAATCAATCCCCATTTAAAAGCTTCAACATGAACATTATAGGGGCATACAAGTTGAACAACAGGACAATTATTAAAATTCTGGGCTTTCTTTCTTCTTTGTCTTGCATGTAGCAGTCTCTCCCTCGACTCGGTGCTTGTGCCAAGGAAGGATATAGTCGGGGTGGATGCTACAGATGGCTTACTATGAGATGGACAAGAGATAAGGGTGAATATATACACAGCGGTTGGAAGGAGGTGGTTAAGGCCAGCAGTGCAAATATGGTCATAGAAGCATGGAGGGATGGTGAAGATAAATGAAGAGGGTGGGGTTTTCAATGAGCTTGGCTTTATTTTTTTTAAATTATTTTATTTTTTATTTTGAGATTTATTTATAAATTAAATTAAATAAAAATTAAAATTAAAATAATATTAGTTCGGATAAAATTGAGTATTAAAATAACGTTAGATTCATTCTAGTAGTGGTAGGATGGCCAACACATGCATAGAGTAAAATAACAATAAGAATGCACATAAGGTCAAAATAGAAAAAAAAAAGGATAACAACAGTCCTCAGGTGCAGGGTGCCTCTGCCCTACGGCTACCGGAACCCCTTCCTGTGGCCAGCGAGCAGGGACATTGCTTGGTACGCCAATGTGCCCCACCGCGAGCTCACGATGGAGAAGGCGGTGCAAAATTGGATTCGATACGACGGAGACCGATTCTTCTTCCCCGGCGGTGGAACCATGTTCCCGAATGGTGCAGATGCTTACATTGATGATATCGGAAAGTTGATCAATCTCAAAGATAGACCATAAAGAGGAACAATCAATGAGCAAAAGACCACCACCTGATCTCGTGGAAGAGTGGAAGCAGGTGGGTGAGAGCCTTGAGGAGCATGGGAGAATGGGGTGGGGTGAGGGAGAAGAGGTTGGGGAAATGGTGGGGGAAGTTTGTGGCGGTTTAAGCAAAATTTTTGACGGTTTATAACCGAAATACAAAAGTTAACAATAAGGAGAGAGAAAATGTGTCACGTCAACATCTCACACACGCCTTTTGAAGAGAGAGACTAATTACAAAAAAAATTTGCGAGCTTTAACAAAAAAAAAAATTATAGGAACTAAAAGCAAAAATTGTTAATTTTACAGGGACCAAAAACATATTTTACATCTCTTCATATATACATACATTTTTTAGACTTAAATATGTTTTTTATCCTTATAAAATTAGTAAATTTTGTTTAGTCACTACTAAATTTTTTACCTAAGTTTGGTCCCTTATTAATTTCCCGTTACTATTTTTAATCTCTCCCGTTAAGTACCTACTATTGAGTGATGACGTGGCTCATAACTCGTCCTAATTAGCTGTGCTAACAAGGATTGTATTAAAAAGGATGTGTTAAAAGATTGTACTCTTTTGCAACATCACACAAGTTAGTTATGCTATATATAATAATTGATATTTACACCTTAAAAATTTTAAATCATTTTTATAACTTCCTTTTTTGGAAAAGGAAAATAAAGAAAGAAAATCATATAAATTTATTTATTTTATTTTTTAACAAATAATATAAGAATATTAATTTTTATGAATAATTTTCATTAATGATAAATTTCTGCTGCATGCACAATACAAAGAAACAAACTGTCTTTGGAATATATATGCATTAATCCAGGAAGGAAAAAACTTGATTGAGTCAATGTCCATCTCTTATTATTTATCCGCTTATTTTCCTCCCCTCAATCAGCGTCCGACCTTTTGTTGTATTGATCAAAACATACATAAATTTAATTTTTAGTATTGATAGTATTTCAATTTTTTTTTGAAAAATAATTAACATATGAAAAAAAAAAAAATTTACTATTTTTGAAGTGAAAATTAAAATTTTAAAAAATTCATTAATCATGATATTGTTTATTTGAAGTAATTATAAAAGAAATTGTTTTAATTTATTTAGACGACATATAAAATTACCTTTTTTATAATATGAAAAACTTGTACTTTTTTGTTTTTTAAATTAATAATTTAATATAGTACAGTTGGCGTTCCAATTAAACCTACTATATAAAAATAGGTGTTGTTTCTAAATTGTTCATCCAAATCTATCTTCCGAGAGTTAATTAGAAAATAGAGAAAAGTAAATGGATAATAATTTGGCCAAAGAGCTGGCCCTCTATACATATATACCTAGCAGGTTTGGAAAATGATCTCCCCTAAACATTAGGGTTGGTTAATTAGATTTATATTTAAAAAGAGTAGATTTGAAATTATGAAATTAAATTTTATTTATTTTTGGTTGAGGAAACCATAGAGATCCATCTACTCTATTTTTTCTTCCTTTTTAGAAATTTAAATACAAATATTTAAATAACTCATATACTTATAATATTTTCTAATTCAAATAATATATAAAAATAGACATTGAGAAATTTTTAAAAATTTAAAAACTTAAGAATTATATCATATTTTAAAGAAAATATATGTAAGCTTGACTTTATTATTTAATTCTTATTATTATAA
This sequence comes from Sesbania bispinosa, assembly GCA_026901365.1. Classification (NCBI taxonomy): domain Eukaryota; kingdom Viridiplantae; phylum Streptophyta; class Magnoliopsida; order Fabales; family Fabaceae; genus Sesbania; species Sesbania bispinosa. The sequence continues at coordinate 685,197 of QLOH01000432.1, forward strand.
TTATTATATTGGGGCGAGTTTAGGGTTAGGTTAGGGGCATGTACTTACACCCCCAAACTTGACCTCGTCCCCGTCAACATTGAGTCAGGGCCGAGTTTTGCTTGTCAAAGTCGGAGCAAAGACATGTTGATACTCATGGGTTTTAGTTTAATTGTCATGCCTAATGTTCGATGGTTTATTTGGATTTCTCACCTTTAGCAAAGGCTAACATGGGATCTGTGAATTTGCACAAGTGACGTTGGTTTATGGATGATGTGTTAATTCATTTTATATATAAATATCTTACTAATTTTTTTAATAAAATTAACTTATGGTATAATCATATGCATCAATTAGTAAAATGTGAAAAACATATTTAAAAACTTTTATACATTATGGTGTTCTTTTATCCTCATATAATATTGTTAACTATACATAGTACCCATGAAATGCAATGATAAAAAAATAATCAAGATAAACATTGCTTAAAAATAAAAAATGGTATAAAAATTATATATAATAATAAGACGTATTTCAATATTTTTATCTCCATATGATTTAATTATTTAGATATTAATACATTCACGACAAGAGCAAAATTGTCTCTTGTGGAGAACAATGTGTTTTATAAAAAAAAAAAATTTAAACTTAAAATTGAAAAAATTGGGTTAACTTTTAAAATTACTTTAATAATTAATTATATAATGAATCAAACTACAAAATATTAATTTTTTTCAAGTAGATGAAATTAAATAACATAATTATGAATTTGATAATTCTAATTAAAAATATATTCATAGAAAATAGTAACCAATACATCATAAATATAATTATAAATTTAAATTATATTGAGATTTGAGATCCCACTACTCAATCACTTTAAACTTATATAAAGTTTATGGAAAAAATCCTTGTTGAAAGAGTTAGCTGTACCATAATGTAAATGTTCACGGCAGAAACACGTGCTTCATAAAAAAATATTTTAAATCTATTATTGAAAAATTACCTCAACTTTTAAACTTACTCTAATAATAAATACATAATGAATCAAAATACAAAATAATAATTTTATTCAAGTGGATGAAAAATACATCATAAATGTAATTATAAATTTTATAATAAAATATTTAATGTTAAATTGTAACCACTAATCATAAAAAAATATTTAAATATTACAAAAGAATATACTTATGCGGTTATGCTGACAAATATATAAAATTCTTTCTCATAAAATCTTTATCACTGTAAATTCATAAGGATTGTGTAATTAAATAATTTGATAATTCAAGTAATTATAGTTAATGACATTTAATAATAATATAAAAGAATAATTTTGTGCCTAAAATCATAAAGAATTACAAATATCTATTTAAATTAATAATAATTGTAGTAATACACAAATATCCAAACTTTCCTAAATCATTGTTACACTAGTCCTATTTGTGAAGAAAAAGAATTCGGAGAAAGTAAAACAAGTTATGAATAGAAAGAGTGAGAGTAAATTTCTAGGAGTGTTGCTAATGTATAAAATAAATAGGAGTGTTGATGTAAGTACAAAGTAATGTTGGTCTTTATCATAAATTTTTAAGTTAATTTCTAAAAGAATTAGGAGTATTGTTGTAAGTATAAAACAATTTTTTGTATTAAGAAAAAATAATATAATAATAGTAGTAGTGACACAAATGCCCAATTGTTCCAAAAACATGGCTGACGTTGTTCTTTTTGTGTAGAAAAGAAAAACAATAAAAGTAAAACAATTTATATGAAAAGAAATAGTGAGAATAGATTGCTAGAAATCAAGGAGAACGATTTTATTTTATAGGTACTACCCCTGTTCATATTTATCTGTCCAATTTGAAGATTTTCTTTTGTTTCTATTGTTCTATCTTGTTTAGAAATTCAAGAGAGTATTAATTATGTTTTTCTACTTTTACCCTTAATAAGAGAGATAATATGTGAAAAATTAATGAATAAAATAAAGAGATAAATAGTATATTGAAAAAAAAAACACAATAAATTTAATGTAAATCAACATGTTTATAAAAATATGTTTTTCATCTCTATAGTTTCGGTCAATTTTGATCTTCGTCCCTATAGTTTAAAACCTGTGTTTTTGTCCTTGTAGATTTAAAACCCCTAACTGTGGTCCTTGCTGTTACCATTAAGTTGCTAACGTGGCTAACAGAAATTTCTGGCCGGCCGGCCAACCTTCTTGTCCGGCCGACATTGTAGCCTCCTTACCGGCTGGCCTTCCAGCCCTCCTGGCCGACTAGCCTTCCATATTAAGTTTAATTAAATTACATATTTTATGTTATGTTATTAGTTAATTACTGTTCATGTATGGCATAATCCCATGGTAGATTCATTTCATGCATGATTTATTTGGAGTAACATATGGACACTGCAACCGAATAAAATTTTGTCATACAAGCTAGTAGATTTCTTCATATAGTTTAAATGGAGTGACATATGATATTATAGATGCTGCATTGAATGAAGTATTATATAAGCATTAGACAACATGATAATTAATGGATAGTTATATCTGGTTTTTGCTTGAGGGTCGCATCATGGGGAATGAAAAATGAGTGTTTCTCCGGTACCCTCTAGCTAGGGGGTAATGGTACCCTCTATTAAATTCATGATTTCTTCTTAATTTTCTTAAAATTAATCATTAATTACATTAATTACTTTATCAGAATCTTTACAGATCATATTCATCAATAGAATAATCTTTATAAAAATCAAATCCACAATCCATTTTAATTGAGAGGGAAATTATTAAAAGAATCTATCATATTAATGAGAAAATTTATTAATCAAGCATTGATCCCTTGTTTATTCTTGATAAAAATATGCTCTTTACAGGGGATCCTGACATTAATGTAATATCTTTCACCATCTTCTCCTCTCATTTTTTTTTAAATTTTGTATTAATTATTTGATATATATATATATATTATTAAAAATTTATATTTTTTATCATTTAATTTTATTACCTACAAATAAATAAAATTATTTACACGTTTATTAAAGAAAAACAAGAATAAAAACACCTAGAGACCGAGGAAAATTTTGGAAAATTCACGTTAGCTTCATTTTTGCATGTGGAAAACAGAATTTGAATGCATGAAGAGTCGCATGCACTTGGTAGGATTTGGACCTTGTGTAGTTGTTGTGTGGCCATACTAGGGGTTTAGGGTTCATATCCTAACTTGTGTTCTTTCATGGATTCCTATGACGTGTTATATCCCGGGTGACTAAAATGGAAAAAATGACTTCACCAACATGTTGGGGACACAGTGGGGGGTCCACTATAAAATTTTGTGATTTTTCCGAGTTAAAATGTATTTACGGTGAATTATTTACCCACTTAATAAATAAAAATAAGAAAAAAAAATACCTAGGGACCGAGGAAAAATTTATAAAATTCACGTTAGCTTCATTTTTGCATGGGGAAAACAAAATTTGCATGCATGGCGAGACTCATGCACTTGGTAGGATTTGGACCTTGTGTAGTTGTCACGTGACCAATACCAGGGGTTTAGGGTTCATATCTTAACTTGTGTTCTTTCATGGGTTCCTATGGTGTGTTATACCCCAATTGACTAAAATGGAAATATGACTTCACCAACATGTTGGGGACACAGTGGGGGTCCACTATTAAATATTTCAATTTTTCCAAGTTAAAATGTATTTACAATGAATTATTTACCCACTTAATAAATAAAAATAAGAAAAAAAATACCTAGGGACCGAGAAAAAATTTAGAAAATTCACGTTAGCTTCATTTTTGCATGGGGTAAACAGAATTTGCATGCATGACGAGACTCATGCACTTGGTAGGATTTGGACCTTGTGTCACGTGGCCAATACCAGGGGTTTAGGGTTCATATCTTAACTTATGTTCTTTCATGGGTTCCAATGGCGTGTTATACCTTAGGTGACTAAAAAGGAAATATGACTTCACCAATATGTTGGTGACACAGTGGGGGTCCACTATTAAATTTTGTGATTTTTCTGAGTTAAAATGTATTTACAATGAATTATTTACCCACTTAATAAATAAAAATAAGAAAAATTAACCTAGGGACCGAGGAAAAATTTAGAAAATTCACGTTAGCTTCATTTTGAATGGGAAAAACAGAATTTGCATGCATAAAGAATCTTATGCACTTGGTAGGATTTGGACCTTGTGTAGTTGTCACGTGGTTAATACTAGGGGTTTAGGGTTTCTTTCATGTGTTATACCCTAGGTGACTAAAATGGAACACAAGTTAGGATATGAACCCTAAACCCTTAGTATTGACCACGCAACAACTACACAAGGTCCAAATTCTACCAAATGCATGAGACTCTTGATGCATGCAAATTCTGTTTTCCCCATGTAGAAATGAAGCTAACGTGAATTTTCCAAATTTTTCCTCGGTCTCTAGGTATTTTTATTCTTGTTTTTCTTCAATAAACGCGTAAATAATTTTATTTATTTGTAGGTAATAAAATTAAGAAAATTAAATAATAAAAAATATAATTTTTTAATAAAATAAAAAATATATATTAAATAATAAATACAAAATTAAAAAAAAAGAGAGGAGAAGATGATGGAAGATATTACATTAATGTTAGGATCCTCTGAAAAGAACATATTTTTATCAGGAATTCACAAGGGATCAAATCTTGATTAATAAATTTTCTCATCAATGTGATAGATTCTTTTAGTAATTTTCCTCTCAATTAAAATGGATAGTGGATTTGATTTTTATAAAGATTATTCTATTGATGAATATGATACATAAAGATTCTGATCAAGTAATTAATGCAATTAATTTTGAAAAAATTGGGAAGAAATCATGAATTTAATTAAAAGAGATTAAGTTTGATTTTAAAGAAAATAAAGGAAATAAAAAAAATTAATTGCAAGGATTGAATGCGGGAATTAGGCCAACATATATAGTAGGTTTTAATTAGGCCAATATGCTCTGTATTACATATACTTAAACAGTCGGATAAGAAGGGTGAAGGTTAACGCCACAGAGACCTTGAGGGGAACCAACGTCCCTCTGCATCTTCATGTAACCACCCTCACCCCAATCTTTGCCCCATGAGTTCCTTACCAACCAGTACTTGACATTTGTCTCCTCAGTCTCACCATACCCAATTAAAGTAACTGCATGGTTAAGCTGAGTTCCACACTCGCCACTGAAAAGTCCTCCATTGTAAAACTGAAATGCTCTTCCGCTAGCATCAATGCCCACTGACACGGGTTGGTTGGCCACTGCCTTGAGAAGATCTTCCTCACTTTGACTAGGTACATCTTCGTAACCGCTAATCTTGGCTGCAGGATTCATCATCATCACATCATTACAAGTCCCATCAGTTCCCTTATAAGGATATTCTGCTTCACTAGCAAGACCTTGGCTTTGTGCTATGTAATCAAAGGCCTTTTCTGGAAGTGATCCACCGCATCCATCTTCGCTGGAACAGTCCACCAATTGTTGCTCAGACAATGAAATCAACTTTCCACTTTTGATTTTGGTAATCCCTTCAACAGCTGCCACCGCTGAAAAGGCCCAACAGCTCTCTATATATACAGAGCAAACCAAAAGGAAATTAATTAATTAATGTTTTGCCAAAAACATATATATATATAATTCTGCATGCTTAGTTTGATATATACAATACCACATCGGCTTTGGTTCTTTATTTCATTGACAGCTCCTTTCTTCCTCCAATCTAAGCTTGACTCAATGTCACTGAGACTCACATTTGGTATGCAAAATTGTTGTTAGTACTGTTAGAAGACCCAAGTTGAGTTGGTGGCTTGTAGAGAGCTCCTGTGTAATAGGCAAGGAATTCTTTGTTAGTTAAATCAGCATAACTATTGAGGCCTAAGCTGTAGCTCTTGTTTGGTGCTTGGTTGTTGTGTTTCTGTATGAACTCAAGTTGTCTATGAATATTTGTTGGCGTCTGGCCTTCTCTGCATCGTCAGCATAGACACGTCCAAACGAGGCCATCCACTCATCATGTTGTTTGGCAATGGAGGAAGATTCATAGAATGCATGAGATGTGCAAGCCCACAAAAATATCAAAATGGTAGCAATAGATATTTTTTCTAGTATCAAAGCCATTGCTCACAGAATACAATTAAGGAGGTTACTGTATTGCAATGTCTTTGACTGATTGGTTAGCTTGATGTGAAGAAGCAATGGGGTATAAATAGAAGTGAAGACACCCTTTGTAACCCTAAACCCCGAATTAGTGGCAATCGGGCTGAATCATGAGTGTCAACACCCAATTTTAATTGGGTTATTTTATTTATTTGAAGGAAATAAAATTAAAAAAATAAAATAATTAAAAAAATTAAGAAAATTTAAAATAATTTTGACACGTTAAAAATAAAATAAAATTATAATTTAAAAATTAAAATATTTTTAAAAATAATTTAAAAAGAAAATAAAATTAAAAATAGTTATTTTCTCATCAATGTGATAGATTCTTTTTAATAATTTTTTTCTCAATTAAAATGGATTGTGAATTTGATTTTATGAGGATTATTCTATTGATGAATATCATCCGTAAAGATTCTGATCAAGAAATTAATGCAATTAATCATTAATTTTGAGAAAAATGGAAAAAAATCATGGATTTTGTAACATCCCAAATTTTATTAAATAAAATAAAATTTATAAGAGTAGGAGAAAATAAATAAACAATATTAATATTAATTAAACCATTTAATGAGTAAGAGTTATTTAATAAATATTAATAATAATAGAATTAGAATATTTATTGAGGAGAGTTATTTAATAAGAGATAATAAATAAATAATAAGAATAATAAATATAATAAGTGGGTTTGAGAGTGGGCCTAGGCCAATTAAGTATGTATTTAAGGAGGGGTTCTCAGTTCACCCTAATCCTTATTCGTATAATCGTCAGAGAGCGAAAGGCCAAGCAGAGGAGAAACCAAGTCTCAAGAGGAGGTTGCTGAGGAGTAATCATCAAGAACCAAGAAAGAGTCTTCGATCTCTACTACAAGGTAACGGGGGGAGTAGGGTGTTCCTCATATGTGCATGTAGGAAGTGTTTGGTAGTGGTGGACAACCATAAGACCCATCTAAGGATTTAAAAGTTGATTGATTTTCTGTTGATGTTGATTATTGATGATGAATACTGTGAATTGATGATTGTTGTGCAATCTTGGATGAATCTTGAATTGATTGAATGTGATAATATGAATAGAGAAGAGAGAGTTGAGAGGGGTTTGATGAATTGGGGTTTTAATGTGGGAAACCTTGAAAACGTGTTAAAGAATGATATTCTGGTTGAAATTGATGAGTAAAAACGTGTACAAATGTTGTTTTGATGAAAAAGAATGATTAAAGGTTGAATTGAGATGATTAGAAGTGGTTGAGATCGCAAGAATTGCGATCTGGGTCACGTGTAATTGATTAGAGTTGAGTTGCTGGTAATCGATTACAGATGTGTGGTAATCGATTACCAGAATTTGACAGCTTTCTCACCTGAGAAAGAATGTGTTTGTTAAGGGTGCAAACGAGCTCGGAACCCTATCATATAGCATATCAAACTGAAGCCCCGGATCTTAACTTTCTAATAGAAGTAGAAATATCTTAATTGGACACCTAGAACTCTAGATATTTCCAAATTAGTGCACCAAGGTCATTAGGCTTAAAACTTGAAGACTCCAAAATTGAGGAATCGCCTCTGGTAATCGATTACAGCTGTTTGGTAATCGATTACCAGGTCAAAAATGAGTATGAGAGTGTTGTTTTTGTAATCATTGTGATCCTTAATTATTTGGTGTTAATTATATAATTTGTTTGTGGAATTAAGAGAGTTAAGTGGCTGTTTATAGAGTATTGATTGTGGATGAGTTGATGATAGTGTATGTCACTTTATGATGATGATGTTGATGATGATAGTGTATGTCACTTTATGATGATGTTGATGATGATAGTGTATGTCACTTTATGATGATGATGTTGATGATGATAGTGTATGTCACTTTATGATAATGATGTTGATGATGATAGTGTATGTCCCTTTATGATGATGATAGTGTATGTCACTTTATGATGATGATGTTGAGGATGATAGTGTATGTCACTTTATGATGATGATGTTGATGATGATAGTGTATGTCACTTCATGATGATAATATTAATGATATATGATGATGATGTTGATGATGATAGTGTATGTCACTTGATTAAAAAGATGATGTTTAATGATGAGTGTATTGATGTATAATGATGATGTTACCTGAGTTGTGCGGACCCATAGAGGAGGGTACTACTTAGGAGAGATGCCTTGAGCATATGTGATGAGATCTGGTTTGTGAGGGCCCAAGAGAGGGGCGTTGGGCAGCACTACCGGCCTTTGTGGCGATTAACGATAGCGTTGTGTGTGGAGCTTACCGGCCTCTGTGGCGATTAACGGTAGCGTTCTGTGTGGAGCTTACCGGCCTTTGTGACGATTAACGGTAGCGTTGTGTGTGGAGCTTACCGGCCTCTGTGGCGATTAACGTAGCGTTGTGTGTGAAGCCTACCGGCCTCTGTGGTGATTTATGGTAGCATGGTGTGTGAAGCCTACCGGCCTCTGTGGTGAATAACGGTAGTGTTGTGTGCGAAGCTTGTCGGCCTCTGTGGTGATTACCCTATGATGAGTATGATGATAGATGATTGATGTTATGATGATAATGAGTATGATGATAGATGATTGATGTTATGATGATAATGAGTATGATGATAGATGATTGATGTTATGATGATACTGCGTATGCTGCTAGATGATTGATGTTATTCTGCTACTGCGTCTGCATGCTGGCTGCATTTGTGTTCTATCTGCTGTCCCTGCGTTCTCTGCTGCTGTTCTGCGTCTCATGCATGCACATGAGTATATTGTGTTGAGCACTAGCGTATGTGCTTTCTTTGGTGAATGACGTAGTGAGATTTATATGTTGATATTGATGAGCTGTTAAGTGAGTTCATAGATAATTGTTATTTGATGGATTACTTGTTGTTTGGGTACGTGGTGTGGTTAATGATGATATTGATTATATGTAGGTGAGAATAGGGTAGCCTCCTATGTGTATATATGAGTTAAAGCTCTTTCCTCACTGTTACTGTTGTTGTTTCAGGTGATGGTGATGACACCTTTGGTGTCGAGTTTAATTAAAGGGAGTGTTGCTCTGGTACATGTGACATCAGGGCATATTGTTGGGGTGTTCTTTATTTTTTTTTAGTTATGAATATTTTTATAAACCCTTTTGGAAGCTTTGAACGGCAAGTAGGAAGTTTAATTATTTTATTTTAGAGATTTCGCTGCTTAAGTATTTGAGTACATTTGAATTATATTTTTATTCTTTTATTCTTTCGAAATAATGAAGTTTTCGAATAAAGAGTTATGTGAACCTTTTTACCCAATGTGAACTTGTTATATTTTCGAAAGTCTTCTGCTACGTTATTATATAAGTGTTGGGGTAGAAGGGTGTCCGCAGATTTAATTGAAAGTGATTACGTGTGATTTTAGAGAAAATAAAGGAAAAAATAAAAAAATTAATTACAAGGGTTGGATGTGAGAATATATTATAAGAATCAAAATCTTTTAGGATTATAAGAGAAAGTAAAACACCCAACCTCTCAAGTCTCATATTTCCTTCTCCTGTAAAAGGAGTGAATTCTACCAAGTATTTGGGGAGAAGAAAAGAAGAGAACATTTTATGTATATAAATTGTCTTTAGTTATTTTTTTTTTGTGGGACATCAAGAGGGGTCTTTTTTAGGTAAATTTGTGTATCTCTTTCCTTTTTTATTTAAATATTTTTTTATATTTTGTATAATTCTCATAAACCTTTAGGAAGTTTGTTTTAGGATTTATAATAAAAAAACAAAAAAAAATAGTTTAATTTTAAGAAAAGTAAAAAAAATAAAAAAAACAACCAACCCACAATTCTTTTCTAGAAGAACTACATGACTTTTGACTTCCTCATTGCACCAGGGGATACGTAGGAGCGAGTTCTACTAGTCAAGTCAAAATAACTTTTTTAAAATTTTTATTTAATTTATTTATTTTCTTTATTTATGGAAAAATGGGTAAATAAATTTAACCACAATCAATTTAGGGTAACCGTTTCAAGACGGGCGCGTATGGGGGTGCTGTGGGGTTTAGTCTCCACCCTTCCCCAAGCGTAATCGATTTCCGAACCTAATTTATTTTTGTAAGATTAAACTTTTTTAGGGTTTCCAATTTTCCCTAATTGAATAAAATTGGTGGCGGCTCCCACTTTAAATCCTCTTTAATTTTTTGAGTCGCTACAGATGGCGACTCCACTGGGGAGAATTTTTTGTGAATCAAGCCCATTAATTGATTGTGCAAATCTTTTTTTTACCCCTTATTTTTTCTTTTGTTAGTATTTATTTAATGTTTCCACTTTTCTCTTTATTATTTTATTTGTATATATTTATTGTTGTTTTATTTAATTGCTTGTTCCAACCCTAGGGTAGAAGACTTTTTATTTTATTGTATATATTTTGTTTTGCCTTTGTTTTGTAGGTTAGGGGGTTTTGTTTTGTAGGTTGTATTGTTGGTTTATATGCTCCCTACACACACTTCACTATCACCTACCTCACACACTTTTTGGGCTCTATACCCGAGCTTGTGCGAACCCAGGAATAGAAGGTGTTTTAATGATTGTTATTGAGGGGTTCAATGCTTACTTGGTAGTTGTTAAGACACCACTCAGATTGTTACTAGTCTCATGGGTTTGTCATAATTGAGATGGGTTCATCCTTCCTTTTGGCTAAATCATGAACCGGGTCCTTGTCCGTGTGATGAGGGCAATCTGGGGCCATATAGCCATTAGAAGTCTAGACCTACCCGTGAAACCCTACACTAGTAGATGAATCTAGGTTATTTTTGAAAGTTTGTGACGGAAATAGAGAGGGAAAAATCCCTCTCTAAATTTCCGTATCTATCTCCTCTTAGAATATTTAGAGAGGGAATTTGTGATGGAATAAGTCCCTCTCTAAATAATCCGTCCCAAATTCCCTCTCTATGATAACAATAATTTTGAGAGGGAATAATTCCCTCTCTATTTAGGGAGGGATTTGTATTTCTCTCCCTAATTAGAGAAGGATTATTGTTCCCGTCACTAATAATAGTTGAAACTCACACTCTTCAACTTGGGAGGGAAATTTTCCCTCTCTATTAGGGAGAGAATTTTTCCCTCTCTAATAGAGAGGGAACAATTCCCTCTCTAATAAATTTTTTTAAAAAAATTAGTTAATTATATAATAAAAAAGTAGTATAATGTAAAAAAATGTGAAGAAATAGCGTAAAATTATTTATTATATTATAATATTTATTAGTATATTAACTCATGTTATACACTAATAAAGATATAATTTCAAATAATTATTCAATTTTAATCTGTAGTAGTATTTATTAGCATTTGAAAAATTAAAAAGAATAGGGAGGATATTAATAATAAGGAATAGGAGGAAAATCTCACTCTCACAAGTTATATGTGAAATTCACCTTGAAAGGAAAGAAAAAAATGTTAAAAATCATTGAGAAGGAGATCATATGATGAGTGAGTGTCTTACTCTTCAATGTCTAGATCAACATCAGCCTCCATTTACTGATCAACACAATGGGGAAGATGATCATGTATTAGATGATGAGTCTGACTAGTGATGTATTTAGCTTTGATAAATTTAGTTGTTGAACTTATATATATGTATGGTTTAGATATGTATTTGGATATATGTATGAATTTCAATATTTTGTGTTTATGAATCTAGTAAATATGTAGGGTTTAGATATGTATTTGGATATATGTATGGATTTGAATATTTTGTGTACATGAATCTAGTACTTGATGTTTATGAATGCTATTAGGAAGTTTATGAAATTTGCGAATATTATTTATTTTTAATTATAATCTGTTTAGTAATTTTTATGCTTAAAAAGGTTATAAATAACTACCTTGTAAATTAGAAACAAATATTTAGGAGGGAAAAGATCATCTCTAAACTAGATAGGGAAATTGGAGTAGAGAGGGAATTTTTCCCTCTCTAATTAGAGAGGGAAAAATTCCTCACTTTTAGGGAGGGAATGTATTCCCTAACTATTAGGGAGGGAATAAATTCCCTCTCTATTAGGGAGGGAAATTATTCCGTTACGATTAGTGACGGAACATCATCCTTTTTTCACCATATCATTTGTTACGGAATTTTATCAATTAGAGAGGGAATTTTTCCCTCTCTATTTGTGACAGAATTGTTCAATCCTTCGCTAACATTTAGCGACGCCAGTTTTAGTGACGGATTTCCATTCCGTCTCAAATTCCGTCGCTAAATGTTTAGCGAGGGAATTTTTCATTTTTTGTGAGGGATTCTTTCCCTCTCTAATTTTCAAATTTTTAGACTCATATACACAAAGTAATTTAAAGAAACAAAAAAAAATACAATCCACTACAGCCACACACCTACACCCCCAAAAAGAGGCGGTTTGATGAAGAGCCTATACCCAAAAGACAACCTGCACCTGGGACTCCCAGCAAACATAGCCAATAGTCAATGCAAAAATCATTGAATAAGCGCAAAACAAGGCACAACAAGATGAACCCATGACCAATCACTATATCACCATCAATATGGTATGATAATTAGTTATCATCACAGCCGAGTACAACACCTAACCAGTAGGACAGAAAAAACAACCAGTGTGCAAAATTAAAATAGACATACAGTAGGAGAATTGGACCAAGAAAAGAAGTCATAAGTGAACAGTGAAAATCTGGCCCTTAACCATCTTCATGAGTGTAACTGCACCAGATTTAGCATTTCAGAAACAGGAATTATTTTAGAGCTAAATATGAGATCATTTCTAGCCAGCCAGATTGTCCAAATAACAGAGAGCCAGATAAGAATCCAACAGTTATGATACTTTGCAGAACAATAACGAAACCCTTGAAACTGTTCCAAGTTTTGCACACAGCAATTATGCATAACAGAATTTAATTCTGACCAATTAAAACACGCCATCCAGAGCTAAAAAGAAACTCCACACTCAAAGAACAAATGAGAGGCAGTTTCTCCCTTATTCCTACACAAACCACATTCCAATTGGAATGCTTGCAGAACACCTCTTCTAAACAGATTATGTTTAGTTGGAATTCTGTTCAAAATAACCCTCCAAGCGAAAGCTGAAATTTTTGTTGGAACAATGTTATTCCAAATCCACCGAAATATCACATTAGATGCAAATATTCTGTCATTCCTCAAAACCTTGTATGTCGAGCTAACAGTATACACCCCTTCTGGTGCAACAATCCAGGACCATTTATCGTCATCAGAAACATTAAATTTCGTTAGATTAATTACATAAACAAGAGTGTTCAAAAGTTGCTGCTCCCAGGCCAATAATCTTCTTCTCCAGCTCCACTTCCATTCAGCCACACCCCCCTCCCATACAAACATTTCAGCAAAAGAAGCATTTTTATTAACTACTATTTGATATAACCGACTAAAACTATGTGCTAAAATTCCAGTACCCACCCATTTATCCAACCAAAACTTAATGTCTACCCCATTCCCAATCACTTTACAACAATTACTGGACAGCCACTCATTAATCACCAAATCCCCACCTTCAATTACAACTTTTGGTATGATTCACTTATTTAATACTCATTCCATTTCTTTTTTATTTATTCACTTTAGAAGTTCAACAATATATATTTATTATTATTTTATTAATTATACCTTATACCTACTACTCACCCCTCCATTCAATATGTACAAGTGAAAAATTTGTACAACTTTACACAAGGGAGTGATAATCGGGAATAGCAAGCGGTTTCTTTTTCTTAAGTTGCTTGAATAAAATTTACAATCTTGTTAATATTTTATTTCCAAAAAAAAGTTTTTTTTTGTTACACAAGTTTTAAATTAAATAAAAATAATATTTTATTGTGTTTCTTTCCGTTTTTTATCTATTTTTATCTCTTTTAATTGTTATGCAAATTTAACTACTCAACCTAATAATTTAAACATTGTTAAGTCGGGTTAGATTCCAATTAAAAACCCGATGAAAATTGACCCGATCGACTCAATTCAATCCGTATACACCTTTAAATATTTTATTAAAATGATTTTTGGGAATTTATTCAAAAAGTTAAACTCATCCCTTATTCTTATTTTTAGTATACTATATATAATATATAATATAATATATAATAATATATAAGTGAGGCCAGGCCTTGTCCACGTTGACTTAATTTGACTAGAGAATTGTTATGTAGTATATAATTTGGATTTGAATCATGGTATATATGCTCAATCTGACCTTTGACACTCAAATAATTTATGGACCCAAATGTTCTTTTATGAGGACTTGGGAGTATGGGTTGGTTGAATACATCATCGAAGGTGACAAAATAATGCAGGGCCCAATCATACTCACATCTTTGATTTTTGAGTCACTAATTCACTATGATCCAAGCAAATCCTTTCATGGTGTGTCCTTTGTCCCTTCTATCATTGTCCTAAGTACCCTGCTTGTTCACACCACTTGTGTCCTCTTGATTGGAATTGAAGCGAGACGATAACCCTTACTCTTTTTTTTTTTTTTTTTTGGTCGAATGACGATAACCCTTACATTACACTCCATTTGTATGTGTGCTCATCAAGTTGTGGACTTGAGTCTCTTCTAATAGCAGAGCAATAATATTCATACAAAATAATGTTCATGTCCCTTCTTTAAAAGAACATGCATGACAAGTTTTGACATTATTTTAAGGGGTTAATTTGATATATGATTAAGTAGTATATTTTTTATATTATCATTTAATGATTATGATACACTATTAATATATGTATATATATTATTTTTTTAGTAAAAAATCATTAATTTATGAATATTATATATACATATTATATGTTATATACACATATAAAAATTCATTAATTTAAGAATGTTTCACACACTACACAACATTAAAAGAGACAGAGGTTTTGTCACTATTGGAAACATTTTTCTTTTGTCATCTTCAATTGAAGGGATATATAGAAGCCTAAACAGTAGTTTAGATGATACTTTCTCACATCCACAACCACAATGGCAAGAGTGTGCTAATATCATATTTGTTTTCGTTTAATTTTTATACCTTACTATATATATTTTTACTGCCTGTAAAATGAAAACAAGCAAATTTCTTTTCATAGTTTAATAACTTGGAAAACATTTTATTGCCACTTCGATCAGTATACCACCGCATCAGTGACATCATGAAGATGAAGATGAAGATGAAGATATGGTGTGAGGATCTAGATTTTGGAAAGTGTGGAGGTAGAGGTAGTACTTAACGAGTTGAGGTGCATGCATGCACCAACTGCAAGCGGTAGAGTATTTAATGTGAAGATAGAATTGAAAGGGGAATGCCGCTCATGTACTATTTTTATTCAAAAAGACTTTTAAATGATTAAAAAAACATGAGAGATTATTGTGTGATATATTTTGAAACCTCAATAGTTTTAAAATTATAAATACAAAATTATATTTTATCTCTTTTTCATTTTTTCTAAGTATTCAAAATATACTCGTATAATTCAATAGTGATCAATCATATAATGCAAATATAGATTGTAACTTCAGACAAAATTGACCTATAACATCAAAAGAATTTCAATTCTGGAGTCATGTATTTGACCTAAGTCCTAACCACGGCCTCTAGTTCAGAAATTAATTAGTTTTAATTTATAATTATACATGTGGAAAATTTCAATCAAAGACAGAAAAAAAGTACTTGAGTAAAAAAACCACAAAGACAAAAAGAAATAAAAACTTTAGTGTCAAAGCATTTTATAAGGTTACTGTTTAGTTTTCTTTGTACGAAGCAAGTAATTTGTAAGTATTATATAAAAAAATTAAGAGTTAAATATGTTTTTGATTCCTGTAAATATATTGAAATTTGATTTTAGTCTTTGATTTATTTTTTCATTGTTATTGGTACTCCATTTTTTAAAATCACATGATTTTAGTCCTTTTTGTGTAACTATACTCCATTAAGTCACTTTCGCTGCTCCGCTATGATTTTTCTGGGTAAAAATTCACGAGAAATTTCTTACAATTTTTTCTCTAAAAAAGTCATATGTAATAAACTTCCAAAAAATCACAAACTTTTTACATAAAAATGCTGCTATAAAATTTCTTTGCTTTATTGTAGAACAATTTATAGTAAATTTCCCGTAAATTTTACAATCTGAATAAAATTTCCTTTGAATTTTGAAAACTGTAGGAAAATTCGAAGCAAATTCCATAGCAAAATCTACAAGAAATATTGTTACGTCATCACTTAACGGAATATAGCTAACAACAAGGACTAAAATCACGTAATTTTAAAAAATAGAGAACCAAAACCAATGAAAAAATAAATGAGGGACCAAAACCAAATTTCACTATATTTTGAAGTACAAAAACACATTTAACCCAAAAATTAATATATGATTATATATACATTGGCACCATAAGTAAGTTTTATATAGATATACAATCATATTTCATTATCATATACAATTTTTAGAAATAATATTATTATGTGCATGGTGAAATATAATTATTAGATATTATTTATTTAAGATGATAGATTTACCCTTTGCATTTTCTTCCCCTCTACCATACTTTCCATGCACACCATTATACCCCTTAGATATTGTATCCACATGAGTCTTTAGATCAACTCCTAAAAAAATTTTCACATGGTATGTTTGTGAGTTGAATACTGGATTTGGATGGAAAAGAAGAGAAGAGAAAGGTTTATTGGAAGCTCTTTCCCTTTGCGTTTGAGAGTTTGATTCTCTCAAATGCATTTTACAAAGTCTTCCCCTCCTCTTCTCCCCCTCCATTTCCCCTCCAATCCTTTCCTTCTCCTCCCATCTAAACTTACAAACACAACCTTAAGGTATTTCTCGAATTAAACCTTTTAAAATCTTTCTGAAATTGAACCTTGTGTTACTTTTTTTACCCCCTATCATGATGCATATGCATTATCCACTATTTGGGGTGTAAACGGGTCGATTTGGGTTTAGGGTAATGTGAAGTCCAAACTAATCAAATCTGATCGGGTTGGGTTGGTTCGGTTTTTATTTTTTGAGTTGTTAACCTGAACCAACCCAACCCGAACGTCAACGAGTTGGGTCGGGTTGGGTGGACGAGTCCTAAATCTATTTTCAATTTTCTGAAAAGATGTAAAACAAAATTAAAAAACCCTATCAAACCCAACAACCCCCACCACCACCAGATCTGCAGAATCAAACCCCACAACCCCACTATCACCAGATTTGCTGCAAGCAAACCCTGCAACCCACCACACCATCAAACAATAGAAATCAAATAGCAGAAATCCAGCAAACCCAACAACCCCCACCCCTCCAGACCTTAAATCAACAAAGGTTATAGAACGATTTCTGAAAAACAAAAAACAAACTATGAGTAATTGAGAACATGAAAGCAAGATGGGAAGAAGAAGGAGAGGGAAGGGGAGATGACGCAATCGCTGCAAGCAGAGGTCGCGCCGCTATCGTCCACAAGCGAAGCCCCGCCTCCATCGCTGCAAGCAAAGGTCGCGCCGCCGTTGCTCGCAAGCGAAGCCGCGCCTCCGCCGCCGTGAGGCTCCTGTGTCCAGGGGAGCTCATTCCCCTTCCCTTACCGATGCGTCGTGCAGCTGGTTTGCCTCCCTCACGCTGCCGCTCTCTTTTCCTCTCCCCCTCATGGTCGTTCCTCTTCTTCCTCTCCCTTCCCTCTTCTTCTCTTTCCCTTTCTCTCTATTAGGGTTAAAAATCTAAGAGGGTGATTTTCTGTTTTGGGTTGGGCAGTTGGGCCTCCTTTCTCTTTGTTTTTTTTTAAGTTATTACCAAGTCGGGTAGGGTTTATCGGGTTTAAAATTTCCCACCACGAGACCCGACCCGAAGATGATCGGGTTAATTAAAAAAGAATCAAACCAACCCATGAACCCAACCCAATCCGTCTATTTACATTCAAGCCGGGTCGGGTTGAATCGATCAGGTCCACGGATCGGGCTGGGTCGACTAGCTCGCGGGTCGACCCATTACATCCCTATCCACTATGTACTTAAAGCTTTGATCTTATCATTCAACCTTTTTAGATCTACTTCTTTTGTTCAATACTTATCTACAATAATGTCTACCACATTTCTAAATCTTGTATTTCCTATGCTTCAAAGTTTAAATCATGACATGTCTAATTTTTTTATAGTCTTTTCTCCTACCCACTCTTGGACGCATGTAATCCATAGATTTTTTTTAAGTGTACTTAAGTTCCAAGTTTCAAAATGAATTACTTATGAATTAACTCCTTTTCGTACTTAAGCCATAAAACATGTTGCTATCACTGTTATTAAAATCGGACCGGACCGGTCGGTCGGACCAGACTGGTTGGTCGGACCGGAAATCGGGCCCATGGTCGATCCGGTCACGGTTTTGGACCGTTTATGTTGTTAAACCGGCTCTTTCATGGTTGAACCGGTTCTGAACCAGCGGGTGGCACATATGAGGTCTGACGCACACGGCACACTACATGACGCGCACTGCATGCTCTTTATTAAAAAAACTAGACCTGTACCCGTGCGATGCACGGAAAATGATTTATTCTAGTAAAAATACAATATATTACCTTAACATAATAATCGGATTAAAATTTACGACTTAGATTATAATTTTAATTAAAAATATATTTCACCTTTTTTTCTTCTTTCCCTTAGATTATAATAAAATGCAATTCACTTTATTATTGTTAATTTCAAATGTTTACAATTTTTTTTAAAAATAATTATTTAACAATTAATAGGGCGTCATTTTTTTAACAAAAAAGTTCTATCAATAT
The DNA here is from genome assembly GCA_026901365.1 of Sesbania bispinosa. Lineage (NCBI taxonomy): Eukaryota > Viridiplantae > Streptophyta > Magnoliopsida > Fabales > Fabaceae > Sesbania > Sesbania bispinosa. Next base: position 704,100 of record QLOH01000432.1, read on the forward strand.
AATCACAATTCAATTTAAAAATGTCATTCATTTTTATTAAATAATTTATAAAATATTTGTACAACCAAAATAAAAAAAATAATTAAAACATTTATAATCAACAAAAAATTACATTAAAAAATCATTAAAGTGTAATTTTTGTCCTTTTAATATGGATACTAATGAGATTCGACTGAAATTTTCATTTTTGTATGATCATCTTTATTTTGTCCTTTAAATATTAATAAAATTTTTATTTATGTATAATTAACAAAAAATTTAATATTTATATTTTACTTTAATATTAATCTTATTCATTTAACAACTTAAACATTAATGCATTTTTATTTAAAAGTTTTACATATATGATTTATTTTTATCCTATAATACAAATATTAATAAGTTTTCTTGTAAAACTTTTACTCCAGTGTGATTTAATTTTATCCCATAAATTAATCATTATTAAGAATTTTCCTATATTTTAACCTGTAATTTAAATGATTGCCCTCTATTTTTATTTATTGTTATTGCACATGAAAAAATAATTAAAAACAATTAATTTACATTAAAATTTAAAAGATCAATGCAAAAATAAAAAAAAATAACTTACATTGAAATTTAAAAGTTATCCTCTTATGAGTTCATCATATGAAATAAGCATTGTTTTTAAAACCGGACCAGACCGGTCGGTTCGATCGGTCCGATCGGGAATCGGCCCGGTGACCTATCCGTTCAACCCAAAAAGCCGGAGGAGCTCAGAACCGATGAGAACCGATCGAACCAGTCAAAAATCGGTGAAAACCGGTACCAGAAAACCGGTTGAACCAGTCCTTTTCAAATTTTTTTTTTTATTTAATCTAAAATATTTTTAAGATAAATAAAGACATATTTAAGGATTACACATAGATATCTATTATTTTATTAATCATTATTAATTTTTTCTCTTATATACCTTATAATAAGGTCATTTATACTTATTTACAACTTTATAAATCTTAATTTGTTATAATTTTGTGTTACTTTTTTAATTAAAATATTATATAATATTAAAAATATATATTTAATTAAAACCGGTTCAACCACGGTTGAACCATTGAACCGGTGCCTTCACCGGTTCAATTACCGGTCCGGTTTTTAAAACATTGGAAATAAGCGAACCAAAGAGTTATGGCTTAGTTGGCAACGCAGACCGAGATTATAGAAAGAGATGTGGGTTTAATCCTCACTAAACACACTCTTATGGAGAGGTGAGAACCCTTAAATGTGACTAAGCCCCGAGCAGAATTACCCTTATTAACAGGGGAAACATGTGGTTAATACAAAAGAAAAAAAAATTAGTGAGTCATGGGATTGTTCATATGAAAGAATAAAGAGAAAACTTCTAACATTATAATCACAACATCAATTTAGAAAAGTTATTCATTTTCATAAATTTTTTTTTATATATTTTTACAACTAAAAACAAAGAAAACATAAATAAAATATTTATAATCAACACAAATTTATATTAAAAAATAATTTAAGTATAATTTTTGCATTGTAATCTTAGATATTAAATAGCTTTCAGCGAAAATATTCATTTCTATCAATATATTTTTACTTTATAATTTAAATACTAATAAATTTTTATTTAGATATAATCAACATAGTTTAATATTTAAATATTTTAGTGTTATATTAATATTGATATTATTCACACAATACAAAAAGTGAGAATTCGATTAAAATAAAAAAAAACTTATATTTTCCACTTGTTTCTACCAATTACAATTTTTACCAATTTTATGGTCATTGTATTCCAATTTCTGTGTTGGCAATAGATTCCTATGATACTTGCAGTTTTCAAATAGTATAACAATATCCAATTTTGCAAATCTTGGAGCAACATGTACTTTCATTTACCATAAAAATCATAACGCAGAGTCAGTTAATGACATTTCACACGCAACCATATCATATAGGTAGATATGAATAAACAGAACAACCTGCATACAAAGTAATCGAATGAAATGATGAGTATAACAAATAAACTAAAAATATTTTATAAAATATTGTAGACAAATGAAATTCCCTTTTGAGCATGTTAAATGGATTGGAATTCCAACTTGTCCGCACACTGGAGATAGAGTAGAAGTATCCTTAATAATGTTATTACTGAGAATGTAAAAAAAAGATAGATGTAAGTATAATTACATTAAAAAAAACAATATTAGTAATTCCCTATTATGCTTGTCAATCAAGTATCTGCTTGATATTGACAAACAAAATGAATTTTTTTATAGGTACAATAGGAAAAATGAAAAACAACTACAAAGAACTAATATTCTCGGAGAGGATATGTTGAATTTGGATCGGAGGAGTCAGCAGACATGGGGAGTGAATTGAACCAACAGTCCCAAGCTTAGATAATAAATCAGCAACATTATTAGCTTCACAGAAGACATGAACAATGGAGACATTCCATTGCAAGCACAACAGGTCATATATATATATCAGAGAGTAAGTCCATTGAAAAGCTAGAAGAGATTTGGAATCCCTGTTCAGCATATGGACTATTTCTAAAGAATCACTTCAACAAATAATTTGCCTACATCTAACATCCCAAGCTAATTTCAGACCCTCCTTCACAGCAAGCAGCTCGGCCCTAGATGCATCTCCAACTCCAGCTTGGAGAGAAAAGCCACCAACCCAACCACCTTGTGCATTCCACAGAAACCCAACCACCTTGTGAAATTCAACTTAAAATTTTCTAAATGGAAGGGCCATTATCTGTCTGAACTGATTAAAAAACTGTTCAAAAAACAGGCAAAAAAAAAGAACTGGTTTCCCTTCTCTCAAAAATAAAACACCCAAATACCATTGGTAAAGCTACAGTTATAGAATAATTATAGTGAAGAGATGGACCTGAGCATATTATGATTAATATATTAACATGATTTACTGTAAAGAATTAAAAAGATTCACGTAAGCATTAATATGATTCTCACCAGATTCACATTAAAACTAAACCATCTAGGTTTTGTGCCTTGTTCACAAACTTTTTGCTTCCCTTGTACAAATGCAATAAGCTTCTACTTGTTTGCAAATCCATAGGTACTTCTTCTCTACACAAATCAAACAAAACCAAGTTCGAACAGTTCATTGAACATTAATCATTCATAAATATAAATAAAATAAATCAAAAGTTTGCTTAGAAAGTTAACCAACCAATCAATCCAATTAAAAAGAGAATAATACTTGCAGTGCATGTGCCATGTCATTGAGAAATTTTCAAAATCATCAAGAACATAATCAACCTCAATCACATAATCAGGACTGCTCTCATCTTGGAGGGCTAATGGATCTTTTATTCAACAATACGGCCTGCAACAAAAAAAAAACTTAGATAGGAATTTGCAAATACTACAAACATGCAACTCTCAAACTTAACAAACACCGTTTTGAGTTTGCAAATACTACAAACATAATTTGAGTTTTGAAATTATATGAAATCAACCAAATCAGAAACTGAAAAAGGATTTAGACAGTAACAAAAAATATCAAACAAAATCACTAAATCTCACTTGCTCGTAACTTCATCAAAGCATGAATAAAGACTCACCTATTCAAAATCTGCAGTACGGCTGATTCCTAATAAAGCAGCAGCAGGAAAACAATTAAAACAATTAGTAAAAATTTCAAAAAAAAGGTGAGCGTTAAACTTGAGTCAAATGAGAGCATGGAATGAAGATTCATCACAAAAACCTTAAACAAAATGCAAATCTCATAATCCTGAAACAAAATGCAAGGCATTATATAAAAGTTACTGATATAAAAAAATGAAAATACCTTTTCATAAGGACCATCAATGGTAATCAACAATATGCCAGGAGCCCCTATCACAAACAGAGAAGCATAAGGCATCCACCTTTTGCCAACAAATATATGTTGAAATGACTGAAAAGCATAAGGCATCCACCTTTAACTGAATGATTCATAATTATTTACTACCATGCCCCAACGGGAAGAGTTGCAAAAACGACCAAACTGATGAAGGGAGAAATCACAAGTAAGCTTAGAAAAAAATGGAGAACTTACAATTCTATTACAAAAGAGAAGAAATTAAATAAATTAAACATGAACATGGTGCACTAGTAAAAGGAGAGAACAGAGAAATTTCCTCTTAGCAAAATGAAGACCTTCCTGCAAGAGGGAAATTCCAGGCTTAGTAAAATAACAGTAACAAAGAGACAGAGAAAAAGGAGCTCACTCACAACAGGGGCCACCAATGCTTCTAATCTCGCAGCCAGACCCGACCGCCACACCACTGTCGACAACAGCAAGACAAACGGGATATAGACACAGACCATCAGAAACATAATTTAGCATAAAACAAACCAAAAGATAATCACACCCCTGATCTACGCTCCTAGACACCACGAAGTTAAAATCCTAACATTTTTTTATTTTCAAATTTGCGAAGAATGATATAAATTGCTCCAACACCCGGCAACACTGCATAAAAAATTAATAGAACAATCAGAAAAAGAGGATCAGGGAAGAATCAGGGAAAAAATTAATAAAACAGGGGTTGAGGGCTTCTCCGTAAGCGGCAGTGACAACGGAGAAGAAGAACGACTATGAACACCCTTGTCTAAGCTAGGCTTACACAATATGCAAGCAGCGCCGAATAAAGGAGTTGCAGAGGGGGAGCCGCTCGCAGAGCCGTGTGCACGTGTAGGGAAGAAAAAAGGGAGAGGAGGGAAGCAAAAAAGTGAAAGGAAGGGGGAGTGCAGACGCAATGAGATATCATTCAGTGTCATCGTTAAAGCAATATTGAAAATGGGTTTCTCTGCTCAGTGGAAGAAACGAAGAGACAGAAATACGGGAAGATGGAGCGTGACATTAATGTACAACATTTCAAAATTCAAATTCATTAATTAAAACGTGATTAAATTTGGGCAAATTTTTGGGACAAATTTGCTCTTATTTTGGGCGGGAAAATGGAGTCACAGACTTCCTTCCTTTTATTATTATAAAGATTCATGAGCGAAAGAAGCATGACTATCAAACATTGGAATTGAACCTACAATCCATTCATGTGAGGGAGCGCACTACATCACCAAGCCACCGGTGCTATTTGATAATAATATGCCCATTTTTATATATATAGTGGTGTTACAAAAAAATGGATTTATGTTATGTTTTTTTATTACAATTGATATTATATAACATAATATATTTATAAACTTATAAATTGTATATTCATTATTATGCTATTATATATCATTATACCACTCAATTATTATTATTATAAATACATTTAATTTTATTAATATGTTTGTTTATTATTCAATATAATAATATTATTATTATTTTAATGTATTTATACTATTATTTTTAATAAATCTCATATTTGAATATAAATTTATATATTTTAATATATACCGATTCAACCAATGACTCACCGATCCGACCATTCATCCAGTGACCCACCACCCCAACCGAGTCAATGATCGGTCCGATTTTTATAATATTGGTTGCTATATTATGCAATGAACTAGCAATATCATTATTCTTACATAAAAAAAAATATTCATATTAATTACTAGGATTTGAGACAGTTTTACGTTGGTTGTTAATTGCCTGTCACAACCTCTTACTTTTATAAGCTTGGAAACGACTATGTAATATAACTAGTAAAGAACCCGTGCAATGCACGGATTAAAGATAAGTAAATTGCTACTATATTAAATGTGTGATAGGTAAATAAATGAATTAATTCAGGACTTGGTTTGTTAGTAAAGAATAGTACATCAAATGTGTAATAGGTAAATTAATAAATTAATTCCGGACTTGGTTTGTTTGTGTAAATCGATATTCATGCCGATAGTTACATATTTGATTGCGTTATTTTTTAATTAATTTAATTACTTTTAAAATGTTAAGAATAATAAATAATAAAAATATTCACTGTAATAGAAATTAAATCTATTTATTTTTGTTTCACTCAAACCATATTTGTTATAAAATTTACAATACAAAAATTTTATTGAAAATTACAGCTATCTCAACATTCAATACATAAGTGATATTAAATGTTACATTCTTCACTAAAAGTCTTTCACTTTTATTTTATTATCTTGTACAATTTTAGACAGGTTAGAGAGTAAAACAAATTAACCTTCATTCAATAATTTCAACATGGACCAAATTTTATTTATAAAATATAAATATAACTAAAAATATAATTTTGTAGTATTTAAAACATAAAATAACTAAAAATATAATTTTTTAATTTATTCCAATATCATTGAATGAATAGTAAAAAAGTAATTAAATTATTCTAATATAATTGAATGGATGACAAAAACCAATGAAAAAAATAAATAAGAGACCAAAATCAAATTTTGTCATATTTTCAGGTGCAAAAAACATATTTAATCCTAAATTTGATGTCAATAATATATGGCGAAAATATAAAACAAATTTGATGTAAATCAACATATTTTATTATATTATTCATGAAACTTTAGTATCAATATAAACAAATATATTTGTACTCGTGTGTATCGATATCTATAAATTAAATAATTTTACTCTAAATAATATATTATGAAAATACACAATAAAATTGATGTAAATCAACATATTTTATTATATTACCACATCCAAACTTTAGTATCAATCTAAACAAATTTGTACTCATTTGTATCAATATCTATAAATTAAACAATTTTAATGTAAATAATATATTACGAAATACACAGTAAATTTAATATATATCAACACATTTTATCGTATTATCACGTTCGAACTTTAGTATCAATCTTAACAAACATATATGTACTCATGTGTATCAATATCTAATAATTAAAAAATTTTAATGTAAATAATATATTATAAAAATACAGAATAAATTTGATGTAAATCATCAACACATTTTATTATATTACCACATACAAACTTTAGTATCAATCTCAACAAATATATCTTTACTCATGTGTATTTATATCTATAAATTAAATAACTTTACTTTAAATGAAAGAGATGACACGGCTTTTGATAACAAAAAGTAATAATAATAATAATAATAATAATAATAAAATAAATAAAAAATATTATGAAAATACACTTTACTTTAATTTGATGTAAATCAACACATTTCATTATATTATCACATCCGTACTTTAGTATCAATCTCCACAAATATACATGTACTAATGTATATTTATATCTATAAACTAAACAATTTTACTTTAAATGAAAGAGATGGCACCAATTTTGATAACAAAAAGTAATAATAATATATAATAATAATAAAATAATAAATAAAATATTATGTTAAATTGAATGAACAGTGAAAATAATAATAAAAAACCTATTATATTACCACATTCAAACTTTAATATCAATATCAACAAATATATATGTACTCATGTGTATCAATATCTAACAATAAAACAATATCTTAACAAATATATTTGTACTCATATATATCAATATTTACAATTTAAATAATATTAATGTAAATAAGATATTAGGAAAATACACAATAAATTTGATGTAAATCAACACATTTCATTATATTAGTGAAAATAATAATAAAAAACATATTGGATCATATATATATATATAGATAAATAGATTATTATAGATAGATAGATATATCTGTACTCATGTATATCAATATTTACAAATTAAATAATTTTCATGTAAGTAATATATTAGGAAAATATTATGTTCAATTAAATGAACAGTGAAAATAATAATAAAAAACTTATTATATTACCACATCCAAACTTTAGTATCCATCGCAACAAATATATCTGTACTCATGTGTATCAATATCTACCAATAAAAAATATCTCAACAATTATATTTTTACTCATGTGTATCAATATCTACAATTTAAATAATATTAATGTAAATAAGATATTAGAAAAATACACAATAATTTTATGTAAATCAACACATTTTATTATATTAGTGAAAATAATAAAAAAACTATTGGATCGTGTATCGATATAGATATAGATATATAGATAGATGGATATATTTGTACTCATGTGTATCAATATTTACAAATTAAATAATTTTAAAGTAAATAATATATAAGGAATATACACAATAAATTTGATGTAAATCAACACATTTTAGTATATTACCTCATCCAAACTTTAGTATCAATCTCAACAAATTATTGTACTCATGTATCAATATCTACTAATTAAATAACTATACTTTAAATAAAAGAGATGACACGACTTTTGATAATAAAAGTAGTAAAGATAATAAAAATAACTAATAAAATGTTATAATCAATTGAATGAATAGTGAAAAAAAAAATTAAAAAAACATGTAGGTAGTCCCAACAAATGTTTGTACTCATGTGTATCAATATCAACAAATTAAACAATTTTAATGTAAATAATATATTAGGAAAATAGACAATAAATCTCAATAAATATATTTGTACTCATGTGTATCAATATCTATAAATTAAACAATATATCAACAAATATATTTGTACTCATATGTATCAATATCTACAATTTAAACCATTTTAATGTAAATAATATATTAGGAAAACACACAATAAATATTATGTAAATCAACATATTTTATTATATTACCACATCCAAACTTTAGTACCAATCTCAACAAATTATTGTACTCATGTATCAATATCTAGTAATTGTGTAACTTTACTTTAAATAAAAGAGATGACACAACTTTTAATAACAAAAATTAATAAAAATAATAAAATAACTAATAAAATATTATAATAAATTGATTGAATAGTGAAAAAATTAAAAAACTTGTAGGCAATGCCAACAAATATATTTGTACACATGTGTACCAATATCAACAAATTAAACAATTTTAATGTAAATAATATATTAGGAAAATACACAATAAATCTCAACAAATATATTTGTACTCATGTGTATCAATATCTACAAATTAAACAATATATCAACAAATATATCTGTACCCATGTGTATCAATATCTACAATTTAAATCATTTTAATGTATATAATATATTAGAAAAATACACAATAAATTTGATGTAAATCAACACATTTTATTATATTACTAATCCAAACTTTAGTATCAATCTCAACAAATATATTTGTATTCGTGTATATCAATATCTACCAATAAAACAATATCTCAACAAATATATTTGTACTCATGTGTATTAATATGTACAATTTAAATAATTTTAATGTAAATAAAATATTAGGAAAATACACAATAATTTGATGTAAATCAATACATTTTATTATATTTGTGAAAATAATAATAAAAAACCTTTTGGATCATATATATAGATAGATAGATATATTTGTACTCATGTGTATCAATATTTACAAATTAAACAATTTTTATGTAAATAATATATTAGAAAAATACACAATAAAGATGTAAATCAACACATTTTAGTATATTACCTCATCCAAATTTTAGTATCAATCTCAACAAATTATTGTAATCATGTATCAATATCTACTAATTAAATAATTTTACTTAAATAAAAAGAGATGACACAACTTTTGATAACAAAAGTAGCAAAAATAATAAAATAACTAATAAAATATTATAATAAATTGAATGAATAGTGAAAAAAATTAAAAAAACCCGTAGGTAATCCCAACAAATATATTTGTACTCATGTGTATCAATAGCAACAAATTAAACAATATTTCAATAAATATATTTGTACTCATGTGTATCAATATTTACAAATTAAACAATTTTTATGTAAATAATATATTAGGAAAATACACAATAAATTTGATGTAAATCAACACATTTTATTATATTACCACATCCAAACTTTAGTATCAATCTCAACAAATATATATGTACTCATGTATATCAATATCTACCAATAAAATAATATCTCAACAAATATATTTGTACTCATGTGTATCAATATCTACAATTTAAATAATTTTAATTTAAATAAGATTTTAGGAAAATACACAATAAATTTAATGTAATTCAACACATTTTATTATATTACCACATCCAAACTTAGTATCATCAATCTCAACAAATATATTTATACTCATGTGTATCAATATCTACTAATTAAACAACTTTACTTTGAATAAAAGAGAGGACACGACTTTTGATAATAAAAATTAAAAATAATAATAAAATAATTAATAAAATATTATTAAAAGTTGAATGAATAGTGTGTCTATTGCTTTATATAATTATAGATAGATATAGATGCACACATGTATGAAATACAAAAACTTCAAATATATATATATATATATCAACAATAAAAAATAAGACAAAATATAAAATAAAATGAGTGACAAACATGAAAAATAAAGATAAAACCCAAAACAAAATAGAAATAAAATTAAGGGGGTGTACGATCGAGTTAGCTATCTAGGTTGAATTTAGTAGGACTGATTAGAGGTGCAAATAGGTCAGGCCGCTCGTTGGGGTCCTACAGCCCAACCTACTTAAGGCATAGTTTGACTTGACTCATCTAATAAAAAGACCAAGCCTATTTTTTTGAAAAAAAACCTTTTTAATTAAATAGGCAAAGCTTAGACTTTTTAAAAAGCCTAATATTATTAGGCTTGACTGGCTAACCTATATATAAATAATATTATTTTTAATAAACATATAGATATATTATATAATTAATAATACAATAATATACAACTTTTAATTTTTTCTGTTGACCTGTTTAGAGATAGGCTTATTGGCCTATTTAGAGATAAGCTTATTGACCTATTTAAAGGCATATGTCAGTGACATATTTACATTATACAAAAGAAAACCTATTAGTTAATTTGTAAACGCACTGGCCTATTTAAATATATATTTATTGGCCTATTTAGATTTCATAATATGAAATAAGCTTTTAAACAGGTTAACAGGTGAAACCAGACTTTAACAGGTCATGCCAGACCTAAAAAATGGCCTATGACAGGTAACAGGTCAAACTTAAGTCACAAAAATATAATATAGGCCAGATTTGACCTCTGCAAAACCTACTTTCACCCCTAGGACTGAAGAGCAACTTCATTGGAAAAAATGGGAGTCCAATTTCATTGACTTATTGATTTCTGCAAGGAGCAATGAAAGCTGATTTGGGACCTATCTTTTAACAAATCTTGATATAGACCTTGGCCCTTGGACATATATACAAGTCAATACAGACATCAAAGGCAAGGGATGGAAGTGCTATCAAATTGGGTTGGTGGGCTTTTTGACCGTACAGGGGTGGAAAAAAAATTAATTACTAAAATAATGGTACAAAAAATATATTTATTAAAGTGGGGTGAATTTTGCCACGGTGGAAGGCTAATGCACGAACTGGGTTGGCGCATCAAGATGCACCGACCCAGTTAGCGCATTACTTCTGTGTATTCGTTTTTAAAAATTTTTAAAACTTAATTGTGTCGATTCATTTACAGAGAATATATTCTCGAGAATATATTCTCGAGAATATATTCTCGAATATATTCGAGTACGGTTAATAGAATATATTCTATGTTCCAGAATATATTCGTCTGTAAATATATGTCTATCCGGTTGGTACACTCGGGCGTTTATATTACGTATTATGGGTGGTTTATTATTTCCAGATCATTCAGGTAGGTGGGTGCCTCTGAGATATTTGTCGTTACTAGCTGATTTTGAACAGGCTGGCTCATACAGTTGGGGGTCAGCTGTTCTTGCATACTTGTACCGAGAATTATGTAAAGCGACTGACTACAATCGTAAGGAGATTGGTGGAGCATGTGTTCTCCTACAATTGTGGGCTTAGATGATTTTCCCATCTATCGCCCCTCAACCTCCACAACCAAATCCTAGGGTGCCACTTGGTGAAAGGTGGTCAGGAGGAACAACTTTTACCGTTCAACACGGAACACTCGAATACTATTGAAACATGTTCGATAGGATGGAGAGTTCAGATGTTAGTATTTCTTTACTTATAAACATTATTCAAATACAATGATATTTATATTTTCTAACTTATTGTGCAATGTGTGCAGATTGTCTGGTTTCCATACACAAGGGAAATGGTTATTCAGCTCCCGCCATATTGTTTGGAGGGGAGAAATATATGGCGAGCAGTTGTGCCACTCATTTGCTTTCATATTATTGAGTGGCATCATCCAGACCGTTGTATGCGCCAGTTTGCTATGGTGCAACACATCCCACGCCCTCCATCACAACCAGATCACCTGCATGATGTCACTTTAAAAGGAAAGACTGCTGAGAATTGGCGTGACAAACATGCCATATATGTGACCCAATGGGATCAGCGGGTGAATTACTATTGGACAAATGAGGAGTGTCGTGGCAAATTCAACCTCCCATCCAATTCTGAGTATATGGTGTGGTACAAGAAGCACACCAGACGTTGGATTAGTCAATCAAATGCAAAGACTGGCAACATGGTATCTTTGTTTTATAATTTTTTTTCGATCATTCTAATAATATCATGACACAGATACAAACTGATTTTAGCATTTTTGTTTTGGTTCTTGCCACAGATTGATACTTTGGACGCATGTATTTTACTGTGACATAGGAAGGGGAGGGTACTTTCTCATTTGCAAACATGCGTTCAGAACTTAGTCATTGCCTGCAGATTTGTTGTTCAGTTGACAGAATAACATCACCTGCAGTATCTGCTCCAGAACCATCTCACCCTGCACAAGAATCACAAGTAACCACTGACAACCCTGCAGGACGGGTGGAAGGAAAGGGACTTCATCGTCGTCGTAGACGAGTTCCACATGAACAACTCACAATCCATCCGGCACCAAAACCTGAACCAGGAATGTATTATGTGCCTTCTGTTGATCCTTTTCAACCTGTTTCTTCATATTATTATCCATCTCAGCCTTCGCCTCCACATATGCCTTCTCCAAATTTTAATGATCCACCTCCATATTCAATGGGGGAATGTTATATGCCCACACCTCCGATAAATATTACTCCACCTATACCCATCCAGGTGGATCACATTCAACACCTAATCGTTGGATTGATCAATGGCAAAATGCTCGAATGATGTCACCATCATCGGGTGGGTTCACACACCAGGGCAGCTCTTCCACACAACATGAACCACCGGGCCTTGGTTTTAACTTAAATGAATCATTTGCCCAAGAAGCACGTGCATCTCAAAACATAGTGGAAGGTGAAGAAGATGACCCAGAACCAGGAAGAAACCCACCTCGTGATGCTAGGAATCGACGACGACATTATATTCTCTCCCCATTCCCCCAAATAATTAACTTGTATTAATTAACATAATTTATTAAGTTGAAATTAATTTGATGTAAGATTTTTAAGTTAAGGTTAATTTATTTTACGTGTTTTTTAAACATTTATTAAATACAATTTATTATTTCTGAGAAATCATCTTCATGCGCCAACCCAGTTAGCGCATCATGCAAAAGAGAAAGATATATAGGATGCGTGCGCTAACTCAGTTAGCGCATCCTATATATCTTTCTCCTACATGGTGCGCTAACTGGGTTGGCGCATCTTGATGCGCCAACCTAGTAAGCGCATTAGCCTTCCACGTGTCAAAATTTACCCCACTTTGGTAAATATATTTTTTGTAACATTATTTTAGTAATTAATTTTTTTCCCACCCCTCTACGCTCAAAAAGCCTGGGTTGGTGTGGTTGTTTTAGGTACGACATGGTTCTTCATATAATTGGCGATGATGGCACAATAAATGATATATATATATATATATATATATCGACTACAAATAGTGTGCTTCACTAGCCATTTAAAGTTTAAACATGTTATAATATATTTATTTGACTAAACTATAAATGCTTGTGTTTTGGGGTGAACTCGTCTTGGTGATTGATGATGGTGTTTGGTCTCCGTCTCATACTCCAGAGGGTATCTTGATACATGCAAAAAACACTCTGACGCTCAAGCCAGTCTTAGTTGTGGCAAGTAAAGAGTAATTACGGGGAATTAATTGCGTACTTATACCGTTACTAACAGTGAGCTTCATAGGCCTGAGTTGGCGTGTGAGCCTGTAGAAAGGGGTGACCGAGTCGTCCGTGCAACCTATCCGGGTAGATTCGGATAGGTGTGACTGAAGGTCTGATCGGGTTGTACGGAAGCCCCCTTCATCAAGTCAGGGCGGGGCGCCCTATCCGTTTCTCTATTGGGCCTGTTAGTTGTGTTGGGCCTTGTGGGGGAAGCGGCCAGAACAACTTGGTAAACAGATTTACCCCACTAGCTTATGGCCCTATTTTGATTAGCTTTTAGTGTATAGGAAATTTTCAACTGAGATAAGTGCTTGAATTCAAATTAACTTATAAAAAAGTCATTATAAGTTTTAAGGTGTTTATAAAAAAATTAAATGAGAAAGCTTTTAAAAAAAAATTGCATAAACTATAGAAAAAATTGAATTTCTTTTACTTTCCCAATTCAATTTACTTTCTTCTCCCATAAGTTTTCGTAGAGAAATTTATCAAATTCGTCTCTATAACTTATTTTCATAAGCTACTCAAATATCTTATAACTTATAGCTTATTTCTTCCTTTTTTACACTCAATAATTTAATAAAATCCTTTCATTATCTTTTTTTTCTTAAGGTTCTTACACTTACTAATTAAGGCTCTCACTTCTTTCTCTCTCTCATACTCAACTTCTCTGTCACTGATCATTGTCACCTAACCATCCTCTCCCTCTCATCATGCTTACCATTTTTTGGGTTATTTTTTTATTATATTATTTATTGTAATTTCTAATCAAATTTGATTATAAGAATGTAAAATTAACAAAAAAAAATCTAAAAATTTAATTACCTAAAAGTATTTGTGTCTACAGAAAAAAAAAAAGCAAATTAATTATATTAAAAAACATATAAATATCCTTTTTACGTTTATCAATTACTTTAATAACTAATTAATTTTATCAAAAACTTTTAATTCAATAAACAACTTAATAGTTTTAAGTGAACAACTTACAAGCTAATTTTTAGAATAAATATACAATTTGTCCTTAAAAGTGATATTCTATTAATTTTTTGTCCCAAAAAGCGTATGTGCATGTGTACGTATGAATTGGCCCTTAAATATATTGATTTGCTTACAATTTAATTCTTTCAGTTTAGTCCATAAAAGTGTCAATGTGTTAATTTTGTTCACGCGACCAAATTGTTACTTTGTAACACATTTAGGGACCAAATTAATTATACCCACCAACACATTTTATGACAAAAAAAAACAGAATATCACTTAAAGGGATCGGATCGGATTATATGTTTACTCTAAGCTTTTAACTAGTATAATTAGCTTGTTTTAATTTACTAAATATATAACAGATGAAATATATGCTTTTAAATAGATTTTTGGATAAAATTATATTTTATATTCTTAATAAAGCCAAGTTCAGTAAAAACTAAAAACCTAAGATAAAAAGTTTAACTGAATCTATTATAACTTCTATTCTTTATTAAGATTTAAGAATGGTAACATGTTTTAAATCTCTCTTAACTTTTATTCATTGAGACCTATTCTCAATTAACACAACAAATTACTTATATTTTTTTTTTGTTTATTTAAATTACTTATATTTTATTTTAAAACATTCTAAAAGTTGATTTGAATGCAAATTAAAGACTTTGTGTTGTACGTTAATGTTTTGATGAATTTATATATAAACATTAGTGTGTGTGTGTGTGTTTCTCTTTGTTCATGCCATTTTTCCTACTTCCAAGTGATTTGGATTTGGAAGGCTTGAGTCAAATTAATGTGCCACCTTTGGAAAGTAAGCGAATGCATGAAGCTTTCACACTCACTACGACAGGACCTATTGAAAACTTCATTTTCGTCATGCGTCACACGATTTTTTTTTTTTGGGTCAAAGACACACGAAACTTCGGAAAACTACAACTCTTGGGCCAGTCAAAGTAAGCACATGGCCTGGGTCCAAGCCAATTCCCTTTAGCCTCAAACTTCGCAATCCCATATCTCCTTCATTGAACCAAGTCTGAATTTGTAAATGCAATAGATCCCTTCACCAAAAATTATTATATACTTATAGTTAATTTGGTCCATAATTTATGACAAAGGTTGATGAATGTCCTATTCAGATTTTGATGAAAGAATAAAAAATTGATTGAAAATTATTTGCTTAAAAGTATAATTTCTTAAGTAAACAAAGAGTATGTTTGGTAAGGCCAATAAATCTGCTTTTAACTTATTTGACTAGTTTATAAGCTATAGTTTGACCAACATGAAAGTGTTTGGTAAGACACAAGTTTCTAACTTATTTTAGGAGTTTCTAGCTTATAAACCACAAGCTACTTTAGCTAGCTTAAAGCTTCTAGTTTTTAGCTTATTTATTTTTCTTCCATTTTTATCTCTTATATTTGAATACATTTTTCTATTTGTCTTTTTTTACAACTTTTTATGTCATTTTACATTTATTACCTAGTTTATAAGTTAGTTTTCCAAACACTTTTAATTCATTAACCTAATTTATAAGCTCGGAACTTATCACCTAGCAAGTAACTTATCAACTACCAACTAGCTTATTAGTTAATTTTACCAAACATAAATATAATATTTTTAATAAATACTCGATTCCTTAATTAGACCGCAATCTAAATTTATTTAAGTTTATGAATGTCCATGAATTTATAATACTTGCATCACATTATTCCTCCTTATACTTTACTTTGGTCTCTAAAAGGATTGGTTATTTGACTTTGTATGTGTTTTGTAAATATAAAGGTCAACTCCCGGTGGCGGATCCACGACCCTAAGCCAGTAGGGTAAGTTATTTAAAAAATAATTAAAATTAATAATAATTAATATCATACATATGAAGAGAATGAAAGGTGGGAGATAAGAAATGTAATTACTAATTAGTAGTTCAAACCAAATAATATTAAACATATGAGGGGAGTGAGAAATTGAGAGGTAGTGGGTTTAATATTAAAAATAGAGAAAACAAAATATAAAAACTCAAAATATTTACTTATATTTTAAAATGGTGGATTTAGTCTCTCAAAAAGTAAAAATATCCCTTTTTACGCTTGATTTGTGAAAGAAAAAAGTTATTCAATCTTGACTTATTTGTTTAAATATGTCAAATTTTAAAAACTTGGACATCTTTAATTCGTTTAAGACTTTATTTTTTAATTTAACATTTATTCATTTAATAAACCTTATACCAGAAAATAAAGTAAAAAAATGAAATCAAATGTTATATTTAGTATTTATAATATATTGCATAAAAAATTGATTATCCTCCTTTACAAAATAGACTTTAATATTGTTCAAAGTCTAAAGGAATTTTCAATTATATTTTAAATTTTTTATTAACCTAATCCTAATGGTTTAAAAATCCAAACCAATAGAGAGAATTTTTGTTTTTTATTTTTCTATTATATCTTTTTTTGTCAATATGTTATATCTTTTATTAAAATAAAAACTACCTTAAAAACCACTTAAAAGCCCATAACCCATTGAAGGACACTTAGCCTTAAACTAAGCCCAAACCAAATTCATGAGAATCTAATATGGACACTAGACCAACAAAAAAAAACTATCATGGAATTAGACCCATACAAAAATAAAAACTTAATTTTTGTTTTGTGTTATTCACATATATTTATTCTAACTACCAAATTTACCTCTATTTAAAATTAAACTTCATTCAATTTTTCACATTAACTAACTTTAGAAAACTACTCCCTCCATTTATTTTTATCAGTCGTTAAGATTTTTGTACAAGGATTAAGGAATGCAATAATTATGTCATTTAAGTCCAATTTTTTCCAAAGATACTCCGTCTCTTTCTCTCATTAATGCAATTAATATTTCTCGTTCTCAATAACTATGCATAAACACCATGTGTTTATATTCACATTGTCTACCTCTTACCATAAATTTTTTGTAGCATTTATTATTACTTTGATATTTGAAAATGGCACTTATTTTGAAACAAAATAGGGACTCTAAAATGACAGTTAAAAAAGAAACGGAGGGAGTAGTACAAATGTTCATTAACTAATAAATGTTTCTAAAACTTGGTAACGGGTCTTATAAAAAGGACTTAAATTCTTATCATTATTGTAACATGTCATTTCATTAATATGAAGTTAAATATTAAAAACACATAAAGTAATAAGTTAGGAGTAAATTTTACTTTTTTTATTCTTGAATTCTATCAAATTTTAAGCATATCTAAAATTCCAAAAGTGAAATGTGATAGTGTGCTCTTTTAATTTCGGGCTTCTTTTTAAGTTTTAAAACTTTGTTTTATATGACTTTAATATTTTATACACAAAATCTTTAAGTGTTGCCATCATTTTTTTTTACTTACATATCAATGAAAAGATCTATCGTAAAAATGATAGTAAGAGTTTAATAATTAATTAAGACGGAATAAAAATTCATGGTACTTATTTATAAAAAAGTAAAAAATTTGGGTAATTATTTACTCTTTTTCCTAAATTTCACCTTCAATAAATTAATTTGGCATTAAAACATTTCTAAATATAAATAGATGTCTTTTTTGTCAAAAAATACAAATAGTTGTTTAACGACACATTGTATACCGAAATGTCCTAACAAAATGTCTTAAAGTGGGCTAACAATCCATATTAATCCATATTCGTCAAAAAACAAATATCCATATTCGTAAAAAAAAAAAAAATCCATATTCCTCCGAAATTGGTGTTGCACCACATTCCTTTCCACATATGTTTATATAAATACTAATAATTAGGAATAAAATCAAACAAATTATACACAATTTAGACAAATTTGAATAAATTTCTCCTTGAATAACTTTTAAGAGAAAAGTATAAAATGATTTCAATTTCTGGAATTAGTTTTTACAACTCAACTTTTTCTAAAGTTAAATGGAAGAACTTCTGAAAAAATTGAGTTGCAAAAACTGATTTTAATTTATAAAAGAAGTTAGAATCATTTTACTTTATTGACTGATTTTATTCTGGTTTTTTTTTCCCTATTAGTTCATATGTAGTTTATAGGGTAATGTCTATGAAAACTCTTTTTTGGGTACAAAATCTATAAACACTCTTATCTTAATTTCCCCTATCTCATAACGCTACTGGTTTGTTCGGATCTTATAACTCTTACCAGTATATTTCAACTAACTCTTATAACTATTATCCGTATATTTCAACTAACTCTCATAGCTCTTACATATCTTACATATACTTTTCTATTAATTACAAGATTTTAATTTATAAATAAAAACTATTAATAAAAGGGTGGGGATCAACTTACTCCAGGAGTAACTCTGGTAAAGTTACTCCGCTTAATAACTTCTTATAGGGTGTGTTTGTGAGTTTAGAGAGGGGGGAAAGGAAAGGATTGGAGGGAGAAGGGAGGGGGAGAAGAGGAGGAAAAGACTTTGTAAAATACTCAAACTCACAAACATAAAGGGGGGAAGGGCTTCCAATAAACCATTCCCTTCCCCTCCAAAATTCAACTCACAAACATACCCATAGAATGTGAATTTAACAAATCTAACCGTTGAATAATTTGATATTAATAGGAAGATTATGCATACCAAATTTTAGATCAATTGGACATTCATAGGTATGTAATTTTAGAGTAAACATTTACTTATATTTTAAAAAGTATATTGCACGTTCAATTGAAGTGATTTGATGAAATATCAAATGATTTTTAAATTTTATGAAATTTTATAGACTTGATCTATTTAATTAGAGTTGTTAATATGACGGTTGGATTGATGAAATTCACTTTCTATAAGAAGTTATTAAGCGGAGTAACTTTACCCAGAGTTACTCCGGGAGTAAGTTGATCCCCACTCTTAATAAAAATATATAAATTAGAAAATGCTGTTTCCTGTTTTCTGAAATTTTACAAAGGAAAAACTGGAAATGCTGGAAACAAAAACTTGCTGTTTTCAGCATTTCCAGTTTTTCCTTTATAAAATTTCATAAAACATGAAACAGAATGGAAACAAAAAATGGAAACAGGAAATGAAAATGTAAACCAAACAGGCCCGTGTAGGCCCGTGTGTGTGTAATCGTTTGTAATCCCAAACTCTCACTTTCAAACGCATAACGCATTTTCAATTGTATTCTGATTTCCTTTGGCAATTCCATTTGAATATAATTTTCATCCTGGATTCAGGTTTGAATACAATTTGAATGCAATTTTCTTCATTTCCATCTCAAACAACTCAATGTCTAACAGTTATTTTGGAGCTATTGCCACACAATTACATGCTATGCTGCACAACAATATATTTCCCATCAATTTTAGTCGCATGGACTATGACAACAACATATCTGGTTCCATTGCTGATATCATCATGCAAACCATCATATTTGGCATTGAATTAGGAAAATAGGCAGGCATGAAGTAATCATACAAGCTAGCCATTCTAAAATATACATAAAGTTGTTCATCTTGGAACCCACTATATTAAGATGTACTAATATGTAGGAGTTCTCTTACAATGGTTGTGGAGCCTCAAAGTGAGAGATCTCTCAGATTTACCAGAAAGACTTGGAACTGGCATGCTCTTCAAAATCATCCCAGGTATGATCACTTATGGCTTCCAGACTATCCAGTATAATGATTGGAAAAATTCATGGGTACACCCATGTACATATATATGGGAGAGTTTCATGATGTGTTCCCATGAATTTCTCTAAGAACTATTGTACTTTCATGTGTATAATGAAGATTGCAATGACTGACTTCACCAACTCAACTTGGACTTACCTTAACAGTAATAACATTTCTCCATATTGTAGCATGTATAAGTGGAGACTGAGCCTTGTGCAGAATAAAAGCCAGCACAACTAGAAGATGGAAATAAGAACTCAAAACAAATTAATTCCTTACAATTGCATCAGGGAAACAGAACAAACCTCATCTCAGAAAACCAAAATTATCACAGAAAGTGACCGGGGATGTTTTTCTGTAACCTACTGAATTGAATCTACATGTACATAAAAACTAGCTGCCACTATCAGGTAGCAAAGAACAAGCATTAGTCCCTTGAAGTAATTAGCAGTTCCTTCCTGCAAAAGCATAAAAAATGTCACAATGAGACTTTTTAGCATAGAGATAATCAGAGTTGCCATGTGTCATTATCTACATGTTTCAGGCTCCTAATACCATAATGATCTTATACACAAGTTTATTTTTCTTTCATTTTTTTTTAATCTTTGAATACAAACCTGTAACATGAAGGCTACGACTATAACAGTTACAAATAGTACTGCAGTCTCAAAAAGTTGGAAGTTTAGGTCCATAGGTTGCCCCATTATCCAGCCAATAACCACACAAAATGGTATCTGCATAATGAAAAGGCAAATATGAATGAAGCGGATAACATTATAATATAAAAAAGATGATGAAAGCAGAAAACTGATACAGAAATTCACATTCTTAGAAAATTCAAATTCCCACTAGTTGTCCCTTACAAAATATGAACAAATAATCTGGTCTTTCTTATATTCAAGCATGGCAATCCTAAAATTTATTGGCTTTGACCACCTAACTTGGAGGACTAACAGAGAGAACTAAAATTAGAGAAAACATCTTTTATTTACTGAAGGAAAAATAATTCTACATAGTAATTCAATCTCATCCATATAATATAATACTCACCACAAACATAGATATCTGTGTGGATGACCCTATTGCTACTCCTAAGGAAATGTCCTGCAAGGAATAAAAATTATTAATGTGAATCTCCATATCTATGTGTGTGCACGTGCATGTGTGAGAAAGAGTACAATAACTGAAAGCTCACAAGTTTATCTTTCATGGCAAACATTATAGCACTGGCATGTTCAGCTGCATTTCCCACTAGTGGAAGCAATATGACACTGATAAATGCTATTGGAATATTCCATGCAGTAGATGCTCCCTGTAAAAAAGTTCATCAAGCAGAAAGATTTATTTCCTCAAAAATTGTCCAAATAAGAACTATACTAAAATTTTATTAAAATAGTACACAAAAACACAAATCTGATGGAAGAATTTCTCTGCCAGCCTTAGAATCAGTGCTCTCCTCTAAGAAAACAACTCTCAGCCTTACACAACGACAGAAAAACTGAATGCACATACAGAAACTGTCCCAAATCCCCCTCCTATAACTACACCACATATAATTAATTAACTGCTGAATAACTGTCCTACCATATAATTGCCCTATTACATAATTAAATAACTACTACATAACTGTCCTACCACATAATTGCCCTGTTACTAATTCTCATATGCTATATCCTTATTTTTCCTTGAGAAGCCACAACATTTTAGGCTTGTTTCCCGCAATATCCAAAACCAGGGCAACATCTTGACTTTGGGTTCTAACAATGTGTGTATAAGTGACAAGATATATTACTGCGTACAGAGAAACAGAAAAATCTCAAACAGCTGACTGCTATATCACTTAGTAGTTTCAAGTTTCAAAGAGTTCATCAAACATGCTAAAGAGGAAAAGTATCCACCTGTATAGCACCAACCAAGTATTCTGACAGGATTGATATCCAAGCAGTCATAACTAAAAGCCAGATTATTGATTCCCATTTAGAAATATCTGGAGATTCATCTTCATTTGAGTTGTTTCCATTTTGACCCTCTTCCTGAATTCACATCACATTACCAGAACTTGGTGAGCCAAAGCATTAAATTAAGCATCTACAGGAATTACCATATGAATAAAATTGAACATCAAGCAGCAACAACCAAGCCTTGTCTTATTCCAATAATGAACATCAAGTTTAGTAGAAAAATTATCGGTGAGTTGCAAAAGAAATCAAAAGAATGTATACTAGTTATTTATGCAATAAACAATTACTCTGCTTATTCATAAGTATGAAAACTAAAAAATTTCTCCAACCAGTTATCATCCACCTGCCTCTGTTCATTCTTTCAGGTAATAGTATTTTGGCAGGTGTGATAAAATCTTTCCATAATAATTCCCAGGAATAAAAATATCAAGCAATCTTAAACACTGAAACAAAGTTAAGTACTACAATGCCAATTGCAATCTTCCTCCATTCAACCCCCCTCCCCAAAGTGAGCAGAAATGCTAGACATATCTATTGGAACATAAGAGTCACAGCATATCATGCAAAAGAAAGACAAAAGAAACATTAAATAAGTGAGAATCAGAAAGGAAATCACAAGTTGTTTGAATATATCAAATTCTACTCATTTGTAATCTGAAAAATATACATTTGACTTGCATTATCTTAGTCAACAAGTTTCTCTTAAAGGCTATAACAATTGAGGCTCACAAAAAAAATTAAAATGAGAAATTGTCATCAAACCCTTGTTCAAGAACTACGAAGCACATAACCAGTCACGAATAAATGGAAATTCACTCACTCCAAGAGTAAGTCTCATCAAACTTACTCTTAATACCTTTTTATGAACATTGATTTTCATCAATTCAACCATTGGATTGAAAATGCTCATCATGTCTCAATTCCTCTTCAAAACAAACTTATGATTACAATTACATATACTAAAGAGCAAGCAAATCAATATCACATGGGCATACCACATGCCGCATATGCATAAACAAAAGAATGGCTGAGAAAGCAAAAAAGGAAACTTGATGTAAGACTAACAACCTCATTCACAGAGACATATAGACTTCTTTCACTTTTTAACTGAAAAAATAGGTAAGCCGCATAGGCCACAAGCATGATGCAGCTGCTGAATCTTGAGAGTGCCAACTCTGATTTCCCAAAATGAACCTCAGTGCGTGTGTAATATAGAACAGCAGGAAAAAGGATGCCCATGACTGCCATCAACAACAATCCTGCATTCACAGAAGCAGATGCCTGCATGCTAAATTGAATCAGCTATGGATAATACAAAATGAAAATCAGGAATGTAATAAAAAAGAGGCAGAAACTAACATGTCTACCTTGTTAAACACCTGTTCCTTCTTATGAAATACAATCCCACCACTTAAGAATGCACATCCAAGCACCAGCAACATATTTGACAAAATTGAGCCCAGCAAAGAGAGCTGAACAACCCGAATCATTCCACTTTTCAGTGCATATATTGAGATGATCAATTCTGTTGCATTTCCAAATGTAGCATTTAAAAGACCCCCAACTGTAAGATACAATAGAATAAAATGAGAAAAACTACTACAAGCATATGAGTAACTACAAAATAGAGGAATGAACCACTTAGATACCACATGCTTATCAAAAACCATATTTTGCCAATACAGCATGGATATTAAAACAATCTAAGATTAAAGTAACTAACTGGAATCAATATTATCAAATTAAATATAGAAAATTAAGAGAGTTTCCCAAGTAATTACTTAGCCAAACATATAAGAGAAATAACTCAAAGTCATCAAAAAATGCACAAATATCATATTGCATTCAATATCTGTGTTTTAACTTATTTCAGCATCTGTTCTGGGTTGATTTAAAAGAAGATATATTTAGTAGAATGCCATTACTTTACCAGTATCTCCAGTGAAAAATGCCAGTTGCCTATATAAGACCAATAAAAGAGTAACATTAGAAACCATAAAAAAGTGAAAATCTTGAGAAAAACCTTAAAGTGTACATGTATGTATGTAATATTACTCTGTAGCATAACCTAACCGCTCCGCCAGAGGCATTATACCCAATAAACTCAGAGCAAAGACCCAGCCCTGCAATCCACTTTAACAAATCAATATAAGATATTTAACCAAAAGCACAAGAAAGTTCAGAATTGTATGAACTACAACTCACATTATGACCAGTCAATTTCTGTACAAGAATTGCAAGAGGCCCAAAAGGTATAAGCAAGTTGAGTCTGTTAGAGAAAACTACAACTTTGATGCTCCTGTAAATAATACCCAACGTTTCATGAGGAACAGTCTGTAAATCTCCAGAGTGTGATCCATGAACATCCACCAGAGTAGATTCTGACTGATGAAAATTTATTTCAGGGCCAAAAAATACTTCATCCTCAGATTTAAGCATTGGTCTTCCATTTGGAGATTCCATCTGTGACACAGACAGTACACATAATCATCTAGTTTTTAGACGAACCATTGACAGAATGGTGCACCTTACCACTATGTTCACATGGCAAGTTTTTTATGCAACACATTTGTTTGGAAACTGACTTCTGGATTATTTTCAAAGTGTGTAAAAGGAAACATTTACTCATACAGAATGAAAAGGGAAAAAAAGAATAATAAAACATTGTTGCATTTGATACTTGAATTCACAAGCCATCAATTTTCTTGTGAAAAACTCACCAGATCTGCCACACTGTTAGTAGGCATTGCCACATGAGTTGTGGAAACCCCTATAAAAAATGCACAAATCAAGCAGTTCCTAGTTCTTACTATGTCTGACAAAACAAAACATTCATAAACTCCTATTTGTCTTGAAAAACATGGTAACACAAGAAATAAAAAACAAAAAAACAAAACCCCTAATCAAAATTCAAAATGATTTTACAAAGGGGTCAATAGGATAGGAAAAAGAACTCACCTTGCAAGTCTTAGACAAGTCATCTAAAAGCCCGGATGCACTGCAATACAGAGTCAGAACATTAGTTGGGGAAAAAACGCTTTTTTATATTAGAAAAGCCTACCAGTTACTATGTATTGAGCAAAAGGACATTAAATATTCATAATGAAAGACAAGATATTTTGCTTAAAAAAAAGAAGAAATTTGAAGAATCTAATCTAATTAAGTACTTACATAAGAGTAGGTTTCACTTCAATTCGAGTCTCCATTTTTGTTGATGATTTTCCAAAATGGGTATTATACTAAGAAAACAACACCCCCAGAATGATGTTAGTGGTTATTTGGGGATTTGTGAGGGAAGAGTGAACAAAAGTGGTTTGGGATTCAGTTTTCAGATTTGGTGTGGGTTCGTTAATGCATTCAAAGGAAGTTTCAAATAATGTCTTGTGCTGCCGTTTTCTTTCTATATGCTTTCATTTTTTTTCTTTTGTTTGTTTTTTTGTTACTAAAGTAACACAAACTCAACACGTTTTTTTCGTTTTCTTCGCAGTGATTGTAGTTGCCAACCAATCACAAATCGGGACCCTGCATTGATTGTTCTTGAAAGTTGAATCCCAATGCCTTATCTTCTTTTTAGTAGAAGAGAATATAAATATATATTAATTATCTAAAATTTTATTTTACTAATTTAATATTATAAATTTTGTGATTATTCCATTAAGCCGTACACAATTTTAGCTTTTTATGTGTATGTATATGGATTTAATACCTCTATTATTATTAAATTACTCATTAAAATACTTATTTATTATAATACGAATTTTCATATCTATTCCTTTAAAAAAAGTTAATATCTATAATGTTCCATTTACATTATTAATAAAGATTTGATTATTTTTTAATTTATAATTTATACTATCTATTAATTAGTACTAATGTAAATATTTATTAATTACATTACATAGAGCTATAAATATTAATAAATGAGTGAAAATAAAAACTAAACTAAAATCAAACTTCAAAAAATACAATTATTAAAATTAAAATATTCAAATACGGCACGTGTAATATTTAAAAAAAAAAAAAAGAGGAAGAAAAAACTTGTACGATGAATTTTTGCTGTTTACCCCTCAGGATTCAAAACCCGAGGCGCTCACGTACATTGTTATTGGCTCTATCTAGGTTTTGTCATTGTGGGACTGGGATCTTATCTTAGGGAACGCACATTTACAACACATCAATGATAAATGTAATTTTATAAAGTCAAATAAAAATTGGTTAAAATTGAATTTGTAAATACTCACTCTACCAATCAATTAACACATAGAAATGTCATTTGATATTAAATTGATTTACTCAACATGTACAATAATAACCAACAGAAACCCTTATATCATAGAAGAAAGAACAGGAGCCTAATTCCCATATATCAGGTGAATGATGCAGAGCACACGTGACATCATGTACCATTAATTTACCACTGAATTTTGACTAAAAAATTCAACTTAAAAAACGGATTCAAGCAACATATGCTTGTTTGATTAAAGTTGTTTTTGCAAGCTAATTCGAATGCCTAACAAGTTTTTTACATTTTTTTTACAATGATAATAACGAGTTTTGAATATATGACCCTTATGTAAATTAAGATTACCCATATTTTATTATCTTCTCTTTTGTTTTGGTCCAAAGTTTTATTATCTTCTTCTCTTATCATATATATATAGCTCTTTTTTTGGACGATTATCATATATAGCTGGGTCACCAATTGTTTCATCTTTGGGCCTGGTCCGTTCACAATTGAATTATTTATGAGCCCAATATCCAATATTGAATTTTGCTTCAACACAACTTATGTTTTCTACGCATTAGCAACGGTTTATATTTTCC
The DNA here is from genome assembly GCA_026901365.1 of Sesbania bispinosa. Taxonomy (NCBI): domain Eukaryota; kingdom Viridiplantae; phylum Streptophyta; class Magnoliopsida; order Fabales; family Fabaceae; genus Sesbania; species Sesbania bispinosa. The sequence continues at coordinate 731,459 of QLOH01000432.1, forward strand.
TCGGATGTCCATGATTGATATGGAGAGTTAGGGACCTAATGGCATTGCTTTAGGCTCCATTGTTACATGGACCTTATAATTTTATATTTTTATTAGTTATAATTATATTTAAAATGTATATAAATATATAAAAAGTCCTTGAAAAATTACTAATTACTAAAGATCTCTTTCAATTAAAAAATCAAGCATCATCTTACTATTACTTTCTCTTATAATTAATAGCTAACTTATTTATTTTATTAGTTAACTTTTCCTACCATATTAATTTTAATTAAATTACATATTTTATGTTATGTAATATAGTAAATGTTAGAATATATCAAAGTCACCAAAATACTACCGTAAATGTTATGTAACCATAATAATTAATTTTATATCTAAAAAGTTTTTATAGATAAAATTTTAATAAAATAATAATAATTTTAATAAGTTTCTATAATTAATTAGAAAATTCTCTAATCTTAAAATCTGCTTTAGACCTTGACATATGTTGGACATGTCTTCACTTGATAAATAGAGATGAAATACAACCAGGTTAAGTTATAAATACATGCCCTAATTTTAACATATTTAATAGGTTTCTTCTTTTTAAGTTATGTCATACCATTTTTAAAAATTTGACTTAGAGACTAAGAGCCTGTTTTGTAAACAAGCACATATTTTAATAGACTAATACACCCAAGTCATTATGTACAACAAATATATTATTTTAAAATAATAATAATACTTAAAGATGTTAATTCATCAAATTTAATTAAAAAATCTTTTATACGGTCTAATTTAAAAAAATTTAAATAAAAGCATGTTGCTAAAAAAAGTACTGACCTAAACACGTTAAGAGTGTGTTTGACTTGCCATTTCAGCTAGCTGAAAGTTGAAAATGGTAACTAAAACCATTTTCAGTGTTTGGGAAGGTAGCTTTTTTGGGTAGTTACAAGCTTTTCTTAAAAAGTTACTTGGGGTAGCTTTTTTAAAAAAGCTCAAATTTCAGTTAGTAACTGAAAATTAATTACAAGTTTAGCCCTCAACCACCCCACTTATCATTATTTAATAATTAATGTTGTCCTTAAATGTCATTTTACCATTTTCAACTAGTTTTACCAAACACGTTCAATAGTTTTTCAGCTTTCAGCGAACTTTTAAGCTTTCAGCTAGTTTTACCAAACACACTCTAAATAAGATAAAATTTAATGCGAGTCAGATTAAAAGTCTCATTATTAACCTATCATATCGTCACCTTTGTTCTTAGAGTCTCTCAAGGGTTGTATATAGATCCAACCAACCCAACCTAACCACTATTTGGTGGGTTGGATTGGGTCATCGGATATATTTTGGTTGGGTAAGCATGAACCTGACCAATTTGGGTTGGGTAGCGGGTCTGGGTACCCAACCCAACCCGACCTCCTATATAAAAAAAACTATTATATTATTAATAATTATTTTATTTAAATTAAATTTAGTAATAGTAAAATTAAATTTAATAAAAAATCGGTTCCATAATAGAACATTAGTTTGTTAATTTGTGAGATGGAGACTTTTATGGTTGTGAAATATCCTATTAATGACATCTCTTTACTGTATTGTGCTAAATATTTGAATTAAATTGTTTGTGAAAAATGTATGTCATATTTTTTCTAGTTTTAATTTTTAAATTTTTTGAAATAGTTATATGGCCAAAGTGTCAAAATCATGGAATTACAAGTTTATATATTTTATAAAGTCTAAATGATGATAAAAAATAACAAGTTTCATAAATTTGTTTTTTTTTAATTTTTTAATTATCATGATCCGATCACTCAACCCAACCTGACCTTGATCGGTTTGGGTTGGATTGGGTTGGGTTGAGTCCATAACATAAAAATAGCAAAACCGACCCGACCCCAACCCAAACATAATTAATTGGGTTGGTTGAAAAAAATAGTGTGAGATGTTAACGCGAGAGGCTATGCTACTCAGTTATTTCTTTCAACACTTGTCTGACTTACTCAAAAGATTATGCACAGTTCAAAATTTTACAGAAGTCTACAATTTCAGACAGAATTTTGTTTGGAAATTGACTATTGGATTATATCCAATTAATCTTGATGCATGATATATACACACACACAACTCAATGGATTCTATTGCTATTCACTTGAACTTTGATTTAATGATGAAATCGTACTTCTAACTCCCTGGCCTCCTGAGTTGAATGATCAATTTGCTACTTAAACGTGTTTGGCATATATAATATATTCCTACCTTAAAATTGCCATGAGCACCCACACACATTATCTGTAGGCGTACACTAATGACCAAGGTCCCAGGTGGAACGCAACCTTAATTTGTTGAAAATAAATATATGTTTCATCATAATATATGTATATATATCACCTCAAGTCTATCATATAATTAAAAAAGTACATATATAGGTCGATTTGAAATATACAAAACGAATCCTTCCGGGCCAAGGTATCAGTAGGAGAAAATTTTCAGTGTTGAATATTCATTTCAGTGTTGAATATTCTTTCTATCATGCCAATTATCACATCTAACATTTCTCTCTTTTTGTTTTTGTCTTTTTATATTGCATGGTTGTATTGTTGTATGAATAACAATACTCTACCACCGAGCACGTGTATTAGCTGCGTAAGGGACTGTTCCAACTTAACCCGTGGTTTTGAGTTCGAGTACTGGATATACAGTTGTGTTAGGAGTGAGAATTTTGCCGCCCATAGAGATCCTATTCAGCTCGACATGATTACCTCATCCCATAAAAAATACACGTAATCTTCCATAATGAAAAATGAATAACAATACTCTACTACTATATAGTACAAAATGGAGCACGCAGCTTTCTGTTGAACAATTGTTGTTGTATATTGTTGAACAATTGGACAACTGAATATTCTGCTAGCCTTTTCATAAACATGTGAAAAAGCGGAAGAAAGTCTATATTATGAAAAAAGAATTCTTTTTTTCCCTCGTGTTTGATTTTTTTTCTCTTCCTTTCCATTGCAAAAAGGTGTGTGCAAAATAAGTACTGTAAAAAATTATTGTGACGTGAAAGAAATATATTTGTCAATAAAAAAGAAGGTAATTATCGGCATTATGGATAACATGACATATATATTGACATAATACTATTTTCAGACACATGTAACATATATTATAGCATGGTCAAGCTCAAAAATATTTTTTCCTTGCAATGTTCAGAGTTAGTCTGCGTCCATATTAAAATAACACTCTGCTTTGACCCCTGCAGGCTGACTTAAGGTGTATATAGACTCTAAAGTAAATTTAAAATGAAAATTTTAAATTAATAAATATAGTTTATCAAAGTTCTTATAGTTTATTTAAAATTTATTTTTATACTTTGAAAGATATAAAAAAACCATAATAGGATGAAGGTCCTGTTTTATAGAAAAAAAATTGTTTAATTTTTTTTAATATTATTTAATAATTAATTACTAATTTTTAGGTAAGTATTAAATAAAAATTGTTTAGGAACTTAAAATTAAGGATTTGTGTGGTCTATTTCAATTTTGAATCATTTTAAAATTACAGTGATTAAATTATTGATAATCATTCAATTGCTTGATTAAAATTATAATAATATATTGAAACGTTTTCTTAAAAAAGAAAGAAATTATTATTAAAAAAAGTTTATACTTAGAATTGAAAGATTAATTAAGAAAAATAGAGCTTTCATTCCTTTAAAACTATATATTGATAAGTGAGATATAAAATTCATACAATAAAAAATATACAACAACTCATACAACACATTTTCTCTTTATATTTTTTTTATCATATCACATCTCACATTTCTCTCTCATTAATTACCCCTTTTCCTCTATTTCTCTCTCCATGCTGTATGATATACAACATATACTACTAACATTACTCTTGATATGATAAGATATAAAAATTAAAAAAAAATGTGATGTGACAACTCTACATCATGGTTCAACTTTTATAATAGATAATATAATAAATAATAGATTATAATACATTAGATATGAAATTCATACAACATAAAAATATACAACAACGCATACAACACACTTTTCTCTCTATCTCTTTCCATCACATCACTTATCACATCTCATAGTTCTCTCTCTTTCTTTCTTTTTTCTCTCTTTCTCTCTCTTTGTTGTACATGTTGTACATGTACAAATTACATTTCTGATAATGAGATATCAAATTCATACAATAGAAAAATATACAATAATTAATATAACACTTTTTTTTCTTTATCTTTTTTCATCGCATCACTCACCCCATTTTATATTTTTCTTTTTACTCTTTTTCTCTCACCTTGTACGTTGTATGTTGTAATGTTGGAGAAGAAATTTTTTGTATGGGAAGAGGAACTTAGGATTTCTCTTATGAATTTTCTCTCAAATATCAGCCCTGCTAAAGGTGGACATGATAAATGGATTTGGAGTTTTGATTCCTCTAAAGCTTATACAGTGAAATCTGCATATTTGTTAATTCAAAATAGATGTCATCCTTCTACCCTTAGGTATAATGATCAACTGTCTATTTTTAATCACCTTTGGAAGTGTCAGATCCTTGCCAAAGTGGCGGTTTTTGTATGGCATGTACTTCAAGATCGATTCACCAAAAGTGAATATATTTCATAGGCATATATATATTGATTCACAAGATCATGTCTATTATGTATTTTGCTCTAATGCTTTGGAGTCAATAAATCATCTCTTGTGTCTTTAATTGGATTGAATCTTCTCGGTGATCCCGGGGGATCTTTTTGGGTTTTATATACAGTTTAAAAATTTGGTCTGTGGAGGTAAAAAGAAACAAATGTGGATGGTGATTTGGTGCTTAATTCTTTGGTGTGTGTGGCAATTAAACTGAGAAATGATATAATTTTCACACACGCAGCTTGTGATTTTCTGCAGGTGTTGGATATGATTAAATGAAAATCTTGGCATTGGTTTCTGCAAAAAATGAGTGTTTATTTCATTATTCTAATTTCTGTATGGACCCTTTGGCATGTATTAGCAATATGGGATAATTTGTGTTGTCTTGGTTTATTTTAGTTGTTGATTTACTTGCTACAATATGTGAAATTGTATTCTATAGGGGACAACTCTAATTGTTGTGTTATTGACATGTGACATTATGGTGTCTCTTGTAATTTGAGCACTTCCAATGCTCTTTTTAATAGATTTTATTTATAAAAATAATTGTATGATTAAGATTACTCAATAAGTAATAATTGAAACGCATCGTTTCTTAAAAAAGGGGGGCAATTAGTTGCTGAAAAGAAGCTTCTTGCATATGCGAGAAGCATTTCTACTCAACCCCCAACCTCTCTCTCTCGTATACGTCCCTTTCCCCTGTTTCCGATCTTTTCATTTTCATCCCCTTTATTTTTTGCGTTCCATTTCCTCTCAATCCCTTACATCTAATGAAAGGTAATGAAACCCAAAATTCTGACTCATTTCCTTTTTTTTTTCCGGAACTAAGTTTGGTAATTTTTGGGGTTAGGGATAGTGCTATGAGGAAGGAGGAGAGTACCTACACCGTAAAGGTTGCTCGTTTCGGCTCTCTAAGGTAAACCCACAACTCGTAAATAGGCTATTGGTATGTGTTAACTTTAGGTAGAATTATTTTTAGAGCTTTGGGCACTAGTTTTAGGGATTTCATGGTTACCCATAAATAGGTAGAGCTTCAAATAAATTACTAAATGTTGGAACTATTTGTTGGTGCTCAGATCTGTTGATTTCTACCTCGCATGATACTCTTGGAGTTGTTGGGAAGCAGTTTGGTTGACTCTCCGTAGTAGTGAGTGGTTTAACGATCATTGTGGCCTATTTTAATATTTTTATAATTACTATTTTAATTCATCTTGTTCTATTTTAAGGTTGTTTACTTAATAAATTTGGGAAACATGCTCTTTTATTGATTTTATTCTCTATGAAATTTATTTCGAAGGTTGAGAACTTTATAAATTTAAATTGATTATGTTTCATGAAATTGGAGATTTAATTTTGGAAGGGACTTTGAGAAAATAGAATAATTTTGATATTTATATTATTGGGATCCATGTTAGAACCCCGTATGTCGTTAGCGGATGATAACGGCCTAGGTGCACCTAGTTGTATGATTCCGGGAGGAGAGGGCTATCAACGAGATGGAGCTGCCCCCGATGATATGATATGATAGATATGGTATGCTATGAAATGACATTGAGACATGATATGATTTCGGGAGGAGAGGACTATCCGTTAGATGGAGTCGCCACTCTGTGGAGAGGGCTATCAACGAGATGGAGCCGCCCCCGATGATATGATATGATTCCGGGAGGAGAGGGCTATCCGTTAGATGGAGCCGCCCCAAAAGAAAGGCCACTCTTGGAGGAGAAGGCTATCAGCGAGATGTAGTTTCCCCTGATGATATTGAGATATGGACATGGTTCTGGAGAGGAGAGGGCTATTCGCTAGATGGAGCCACCCCATGGGAAAGGCCACCCTTCGGAGGAGAGGGCTATCAGCGAGATGGAGCCGCCTCTCGGTTCTATCATGAGTGATCCCTACTGTATTTACATTTCATATGATTTATGTTTTACTAAATTTATTTCATTTCAGATTTACTTATTAAACTTATACATGATAAATCTGTATTGTTTTGGATATGATAAACTTCTCTTTTGGATATTGGAACAAGTTAACCCATATTGTGGGATTTATCAAACTCACTTGTTTAGTAAGTTTTATGTTGAGAAATAAATTTTATATTGTCAATTGTTTCTATCGAACAACTTGTGCGTTGATACGTTTCCCTTCAAGTTCATGGTGGTTGTTAGGCCCTCACTAAGTCTTTGTGACTTACCCCCTTCTGTTGTTTTTATCCAGATTCCCAGACAGTCGAGTAGCAGGCTGCTGGAAGATTCAGTTGTTCCAGCTCTACTGTTATTTCATTTTGGTAGGTCTCTTTTGTGTTGGTGGCCATTTGATATTATTTTGGGATTATATGTATATTCTGCAGCTATAGGGAGTTTAGTCATTTGTTTATGTTGAGATGTATATTTTGATGCTGATTGGATAAATACTATGTTGTTGGAAACTCTGGCTGGTGATATTTGTTGATAACAGGATTTTCTGTAAATTTTGGGATGTCCAAAATATAGGAGAGACTCTGTCAAAATTTCTGTAAAATCCTGAAAATATGTTTATCTTGGAAAATCATTTTTCAAGTACTGTATTATTGTTTTAGGCTTGCCAGACTAAGGATATTAGCCTGTGCGCCGGTCACGACCTTGGATTTGGGTCGTAACAATAATAATCAACAATATTCAAAAGGTTCGAGCTAGCATCAAGCTTTAATTGAATTGGAATTGATCTCGAAGTCTATATATAATATGCAAAGGAAATAAGTAATAATATAGTCAACAGTTCTTTCTAAAAATTATAGGGATAAATATATTTTTTGTCACTTAAAATCTAGTTAAATTTAATTTTTATCCCTCACTTATTTTTTTTTATTGGTTTTGATCATCTATTTTTTAAAATCATATTATTTTAGGTCCTCATCGTTATTTATGTTTTGCTAAGTGATGACGTGACAATATTTTTTGTAGATTTTTCTATATATTTTTCTTTGAATTTTTCTACAAATTCCAAAATTCAAAGGAAATTTTGTTTAGATTCTAAAATTTGTGGGAAATTTACTATAGATTTTTCTACAACAAAGCAAAGAATTTTTATAGTAACATTTTTATGTCAAAATATTTGTGGCTTTTTTGCAATTTTACTACAGATGTCTTTTCTAAAGAAAAAAATCGTAAGAAATTCCCTGCGAATATTTACCCAAAAGAAATCATAGTGGAGTTGCGAGATTTAACAAAATATAGTTAATAAAGAGAACTAAAAACACGTGATTTTAGAAATTGGAAGATCAAAACCAATGAAAAAATAAATGAGGGATCAAAATCAAATTTCACTATAGTTTTAAGACCAAAACCATATTTAACCAAAATATATATAGTCAACGATACCCAAAAGGTTGTTTTTCCTACCCAAAAAAAGAACAATACTCAAAAGATTTAAAGTGAGTGCTATTAGTTAATTATAATTAATTGAACTAACATGACCCACATTTTCATTTTGTATTGATAAGGTTGTGGGGAAAATAAATTTGTGTTGATTTTGCATTTGCCTATGCACATGTTTCCACGATAAAAAGCTTGTTTCCTTGTTATAGCATTTTCAAATGGTGATGTATAATTTAGTCCCTTTTTTCTTATACATATTTTTTTAATTTAGTTCCTATTAATTTTGTTTTTGTTTTTATCCCTTTTTTTTAGAAAAAAAATTAGTTGTTTTGGTCCCTAATGTAACAAAACTCTCTTAATTGCTGATGTTGATAACAAGGTGACACATAAGCAATGAACTCGAACCTGGATCTGAGTCAGCAGGAATGAACTCGGATCTGGGTCCGTCTTGACGAAACTTGAATCCGAGTTGAACCCGGGGGTGTGCGTGCAAAGGGACTCTGACGCCCAAGTCAGATATGTATATCAGTCAAAGTGATTGACTGGGTCAGATTGCGTACCTTATGATCTGTTAATGATCTCTATTTATAAGGGTTTTCCATGTATAAATATGGTAAGTGGGCAAGAATATAAAAGGAGTAAGTTTAGTAGATACAATCATATAACTATGGATATCATAATTATATATTTGAGGATGTCATAATTATACATGGATATGATAATTATATTATGCGTGGGCCACTTTGATTATTGGGCCTTAGGTTTAGACCGTAACAGAAGCCCCCCAGCTCTAGTTGACTTTGAGCTCAAGTACTTTTCCATGTTATGTCCGGGACAACTTTACTCGTTCGGGACGGTTTTGGAGTTTAGAACTTACTTGGGTGCTGTTGCTTGAGACGAGGTGGATCGAGATGATTGTAGCCATCCCTTGTTGGTGTAATGGTTCGAGACAAATTTCATTTATGGTGATCCGAGACGGGTTCCTGATTGATGTGTCGTTGCGACGTTTCGTTGTTCCTTAAACGTTTCTGAAACGTTTTGTTTTCTTGTGACGTTTCGCCTCCCCTGTGACGTGTCTCTTCTTTACAGGGTCGCGACGGTTTGACTTCCTGGGCCAAAGGGGGTTATGGGCCTTTCCGATCCTATAAATAAGTGGCGAAGTTTCTCCATTTCGTTACTTCATTTTGGATTTGCTCTCTCCTTCTTTGTTTGTGAAACCAATACGAATCAAGAACCAGCTTTCATATGTCAACTCGTACTCAGGATCCGACTAACAGGTATTTCTTTTCCTTTTCTTTCTTCATTTTGTGCAAATGAGTGAAAGTGAGTCTTTGGAAGTTTTATCCGGGAAACCTGAGTCATGGGTATCTCGGAGTCGGTCATCTTGTGGGGAAAACGAGAGTTTTAGTCCTGAGGTAGTCGAGGTGTTGAGGCGGTGGAACATTACCCCTGGGGGGGCTGTTCGGGCTGAGATGGATAGGACTTTGGTGAAATCCGAGACAGATTCGTATGATTCCATTTTCGATTGGTCTGAGTCGGGTGCTAGTCGTCTCGGTTCTGATGAAGGTAGTTGTTATACGGCCTCTGCAGGTGTTGAAATGGCCGAGGCTCGTGACGGAGATTATTTCGTGCCTGTGTGGGCGGATAGGTATAAGTGGGTGGATTCGGAGGTTCTTGGTACCTGCTTTCTGTATAGACCCGGCTGCCCAGAGCATACTCAGAAGCGTCTATTTGATTTGGAGGTGTTTGACTCGGCTGAGATGAAGGAAAAATATAATGTGGTGATTCCCCCAAGAGGGAGCCGAATTTGTCATTTGTCCGAGACCAACACCCCATTTTTGTACACCTATGACTTCTTCCATTCTAAGGTGAAGTTGAGGCTTCCTTTCACTGATTTTCAAGAAAGGGTGCTCATGTATTTGAGGTGTGCTCGCAACTACATCCCAACTCGTGGGCCTTCATTAGGTGCTTTGAGTTGATAGTGGCCGAGTTCGGCTTCACCCCTTCTGTAAAGTTATTTTTTCATTTCTTCCTAGTGTTGAGGAAGCACCCTAAGGGGAAGAAGACCGAGACGTTAAAAAGTTGGATTTCGTTGCGGGGGCATAAGGATCGTAAGTTGATAATGCCTTATGCTGAGTCGGCCAAGAGGGGGAGTATAACCTTTAAACAAGAGTTCTTCCAAGTACAGGCGGCTGAGGGTGTGAAGCCGTTTTGGGAGGAAAGGTCTTCTAATACCCCAAGATTTCCTATTTACTGGAGTGAGAGGCACTTTGATAGGAAAACGTCTGACTATGAGGTTGCTGAGTCGGCTCTTTCCCCACAAGATGCGGCGGTGAGGACATTGTTGATGAAGTCGGTTGAGGAGTGTGGGGTTTTTTCATCTAAGAAAATTTTAGATGGCCCGACCCGCAGTGTCGGTTCAAGTATTGGTGAGGCTTGTATTTCTTGCATGTAAATTAATTTTATTTCTATCTCGGCTAACTTTTACTTTCTGGTTTGTAGCTTCGATGGCCATCGCTGCGCTTAAACAGCTGAGGGCTCTGCAAAATGCACAGAATGCTAATGTCGGACCTCAAGTTGATGTGCATGTTGATATTGACTTCACTCAGCAGGCTGGTGGTAGTGGGGTAGGTGGTCAGCCGACTCTAGGTGGTAGTCAGCCGACTCGGGATGCGGTTCTTGGGGACGGCGGTGAGGAACCTCGTCCTCAGAAGAAGAAAAAATCTGCTAAGGGTAAGAAGAGGCTCAGGACTGACGAGTCTTCTGGAGAGTCGGGTGTCAACCTGTATGACTCGGAGGAAGAATTGGATACTCCTGAGATAGATCGAATTTTGTACAACCCTTTTCTCAAGTCGGTTCATGATAACGTGTCAATTATCGAACATCTGGGGGATGTGGAGCGCCAGTGCCTTCAGCATGCTGCGTTTTTGAGACACATGCGGCTGGATGTTGTGCCATCTTTTGACCGAGTCAATTCAGACTTGGATGCTCGAACGGCGGAGAGGGATACTACGTTGGTGGATCTCAAGGCTGCGCCGGAGGCATTGGGTACTGAGAAAAAGGAGAAGTTGAAATACAAAGGGTATTTCAAGGCGGCCAATGAGAAGAATAAGACTCTTGAGGCTGAGATAGCCCAGCTGAAGGCCGACTTGGAGAAATTGAAGGTGGCTCCTCCAGCGTCTGGGATGACTGAGGAGGTCGTGACTGATCTTGTGAAGAAGAATTTATAAAAGGCTCAGGCTAAGTTTAATGAAGAAAAAGCCGGCCTTGTGAAGCTTTCTAAACAGATTAGCAAGGCTTCTTTTGGGAATGTTGTGGCGCAATTGGGAATTCTAAATCCCGGTCTGAAGGTGGATGGGACTTCAGCCGAGTACGATGTTTTCCAGGGGAGGATTTGCTGGGTCGACATGGAGAAAAAGATGTATGTTGATGCCGCCTCTGGAGAGGAAGTCGGCCCGTACGAAGAATGATTTTTCCGTGTAACTAAGGTTTTTTAAATTCCAAACTTTGATTCAATTCTGTACTCTGTGAAGACCACGTGTTTCCCTAATGCTTATTCTCTTTGGGCTAAGTTTCGTGTGTTTTAACTTTTCCGTTGTGCTTTGTTATTGCTTGTTGTTCTGGTAAGTCTTACACTTTAATTTGTCGAACCTTACATTTTTAATGTTAGTACGTTTTTATCTCGGACTCGCGCTTTTAACGTTAGTACGCTTTGAACGCTTTTATCTCGGACTCGCGCTTTTAACGGCAGTACGCTTTTAACGCTTTTTGGATTTGTGACGTCCGGGTTAGAGAACTCATGTTTTGAAGAAATTCTTCATAATTCAAGGTCGAGATGCTCTTCACATCCGGTTTTATTAATATTAGATTTCAATGACCGAGATGTTCTTCGCGTCCGGTTTTTGACAAAATGAACTAATACTGAAATAAAATTTCCTAAGTGTAATTATTCCTTAAGAATAGTAAGTCCTGAGCTTGTCCGAGTTCCAAAATCTCGTTACGGCTTTTCCCTCAAGTGTTTCTATCTTGTATGCTCCATTCCCGGTTGCCTCGGTGACCCTATAAGGGCCTTCCTAGTTTGCTGCAAGTTTTCCTTGGGCTTCATTCTTGTTGCCAATGTCGGCTCTACGCAAGACAAGATCTCCGGGTTGGAAGTTTCTGGCCATCACTTTGGCATTGCGCCGTGTTGTGAGGCGTTCTTTCAATGTTGAGTCTCGGGTGTGTGCCACTGCCCAAGTTTCATCCAAGAAGTCTAGTTCCTCGAGTATAGCTTTATCGTTGGTGTCTTGGTCAAAATTTCCTACCCTCCAGCTCGGTTCTCCAATTTCGACCGGGATAAGTGTTTCGGTCCCATAGGTAAGCCGGAAAGGAGTTTCGTTAGTAGATGATTGCGGAGTGGTCCGATATGCCCAGAGCACGTGGTCGAGCAGCTCCACCCAGTTACCTTTGGCGTTGTCTAGTCTACGTTTAAGGGCTTTGAGGATCACCTTGTTCGCAGACTCGACCTGGCCATTGGTTTGAGGATGTTCCACCGAAGTGAAATGGTGTTTGATCTTCAATCCTGATAAAAGCTCTCTGAACCTCTTGTCGGTGAACTGGGTTCCATTGTTTGTGATTGCGGATTGAGGGATCCCGAACCTGGAGACGATGTTCTTGTAAAAGAACTTTTTTACCTTGGTTGAAGTGATTGTGGCGAGGGGTTCTGCTTCAATCCAGTTGGTGATGTAATCCACTGCTACCACTAGAAACTTAACTTGTCCTGGGGCGGGTGGAAAAGGACCGAGTATGTCAATGCCCCATTGATGGAAGGGCCAAGGGACCGACATGGTGGTTAGCTCAAAAGAGGGTTGATGGTGGATGGAATCGTTCTTCTGGCACACTTCGCATCTTTTAACATAGTCCATGGAGTCTTGAATCAGGGTCGGCCAGTAATATCCATCCCTGAGAGCTTTTCTTGAAAGTGTTCTTCCCCCTTGGTGGTTCCCACAGCTACCTTCATGTAACTCGGCCAGGACGTACTTGGCTTCACTGCTTTCAACACATTTGAGTAGGGGGTCAAGAATCCCTTCTTGTACAGTTTTCCCTTGACAACCGTGAAACGAGATGCTAGTCGTCTTAGTTTCTTAGCTTCCTTCTCGTCTTTAGGGAATTTGCCCATCAAGATGTAAGACTTGATGGGAGTTATCCATGATTCAGACTCTTCGATTTCCAGGACGGAAGGTTCCGAAATTCTTGGGGTCGAGACGACTTCTTGGAGAACTGACTTGTTATTTCCCAGCTTTTTGGTGCTTGCCAACCTGGAGAGTATGTCAGCTCTGGTATTTTCGGCTCTTGGTACGTGTTGGAAGATGATTTCTTCAAATCCGTCACTTGAGAGTTTTACTTTCTCCAAGTATCTCTGTAGCAATGGTTCCTTTGCTTGGTATTCTCCCTTGATCTGAGATACCATCAATAGAGAATCACTGCATACTAGGAATTTTTTGGCCCCAACTTCTTTTTGCCATTAACAAGCCGGAAATGCACGCTTCATACTCTGCTTGGTTGTTTGAAGTAGAGAATTCAAACTTTAGGGACTTTTCAATGCAGATTCCGTTGGGTCCTTCCAAGACTATCCCAGCTCCGGCACCTTTTTTGTTAGATGAGCCATCCACGAAGACGGTCCATTCAGAACTGGGGGTATCCTCAGGGGGGGTCATTTCAGCAACAAAGTAAGCTAGGATTTGGCTTTTAAGAGCAGTGCGACCTTCAAAGTGAATGTCAAACTCGGACAACTCAAGAGCCCAAGCCGTCATGCGTCCGGAGAGGTCTGGTTTGTGAAGGACGAGTCTGAGGGGCAAGTCGGTTCACACTGTGATTTTGTGTCCGTGGAAGTAGTGTCATAGTCTGCGGGCAGTGGTTAGTACGGCCAGAGCAGCTTTTTCTAACTTCTGGTATCTTAACTCGGCCCCCTGGAGTGCTTTGCTGATGAAGTAGATGGGGAATTGGTTGCGCCCTTCTTCCCTGATCAAAACCGAACTTAAGGCCTGATTGGTTATGGAGATATAGAGGTACAGATATTCCCCTGGAGCCGGTTTAACCAAAATAGGGGGATTTGCTAATGTTTGCTTGAGCTGCTGAAAGGCGTCTTCGCATTCACTGGACCAGGTGAAGGATTTTCCTTTGCGAAAGAGTTGGAAAAAAGGAAGAGACCTTGTGGCTGCCTTGGGGATGAATCGGCTGAGAGTAGTGATCCTCCCATTAAGCTGCTGAATTTCCTTGATGCAAGTCGGACTCTTCATATCCAACACAGCTTTACATTTGTCCGGGTTTGCTTCAACTCCTCTGTTGGTAAGGAGGAAACCCAGAAAGTGTCCTGATGATACGCCGAAGGAGCATTTGAGAGGGTTGAGTCTCATGTTGTACTTCCTGAGTCGGTCAAAGACTAACTCTAAGTCGGCCACATGGTCGTTTCCCTCAGCAGTTTTGGCTATGATGTCGTCTATGTAGACTTCAAAAGTTTTTCCCATCATGTCTCCAAAAACTTTTGTCATCATTCTCTGGTATGTGGCGCCGGCATTCTTGAGGCCAAAAGGCATCATGGTGTAGCAGTAAACACCCTTGTCAGTGATGAAGGTCGTCTTCTCTTCATCGTCCCGGTCCATAGGAATCTAGTTGTAGCTTGAGTAGGCGTCCATGAAAGACAACCAACGGTAGCCTGATGAACTGTCGACCAGCTGGTCGATGTTGGGAATGGGGAAAGGGTCTTTGGGGCAGGCTTTGTTTAAATATGTGTAGTCCACGCACATTCTCCATTTGCCATTTGATTTTTTTCACAAGGAAGACATTAGATAACCAAGTGACGTACTTGCATTCTCTGATGAAGTTGGCTTTGAGGAGCTCTTCTATCTGCTGGTCTGTTGCCTGCTGTCTTTCAAGGCTGATTTTCCTCTTCTTCTAGGCGACTGACTTAGTGTTGGGGTCAACAGATAGTTTGTGACAGCAGAAGTTTGGGTAAATTCCTGGCATGTTGGTTGAGGTCCATGCGAACAGGTCTGAGTTCTTGGAAAGTAACTTCTTTAGTTTCTCCTCCATGGTATGATCCATGTCGCAGCCAATTTTGGTTGTCTGTTTGGCAGAAGTCCCGATTTGAAAAGGTTTTGTCTTTGCAGCCGGCTCAATTCTATCTCGGCCCTTGGGATCAGACTCGGCTCTGGGGTCAAGATCGATCATGTGAACTTGTCCTCTGTATGGTGTCTTTTCTGGCTGAGATATGGGCAGGGTGGTCAGAGCAGCGTTGTAACACTTCCTTGCTTCCTTCCGGTCCCCTTAAACTGTAATCACTTTACCATCTCGGTTTGGAAACTTAATCACCAAGTGTTTGGTAGAAATGACTGCTCCTAGGGCATTCAAGGACGGACGTCCGAGTATGGCATTGTATAGGCTGGGACAATCAACTATCAAGAACTTGGTTGAGACGAACTTGTTTTCGGTTTCAGAGCCGACCCTGAGTGTAGTCTGTAAGTATCCTTTGGGTTGGATTCTTTCTCCCGAGAAGCCTACCAAATCTCCTGAATAAGGTAGGAGTGACTCTGGGGGTAGCAGTAGTTGGGTATAGGTCCTGTAGAAGAGGATGTCGGCTAAGCTTCCTTGTCTACAAAGATGCGTCTGACATCGCCGTCTCCTATTAGAGATCGGATCACAAAAGGATTGTCATGGTCCACCACATCATCAAAAAAGTCTTCATCCGAGAAGGTGATAACCAGGTTTAGGGGTCTTTTTGTCACTATCTTCATGTCGGTTTGGTCGACACTGTAGACTTCCCGGAGGTGTCTCTTTCTTGCATTGTTCGATGATCCTCCACCAGCAAATCCCCCTGAAATCATGTTGATTCGCACCCTCGGTGTGGTCTGAGTTGTGTGGTTACTGGAACCGGCTTTCTCTTCCTTGTTGTCGTATCTCTTGGGGGACGCAGAACGCTTTCGTTTCTTATCATTCCCTCCTTCTGGACTAGGGGATCTCTTCCGCTCGTCATTCTTTCGATATCCTCCCTGGGACCGATTCTTTTTCACATAACGACCAAGTTGGCCGTCCCGAATGAGTTTCTCGATGAGATCGTGCAGCTGTATACATTCATCAGTGTTGTGCCCATACCCCTCATGGAAAGAGCAATATTTGGACTTGTCTTTTTGAGATAGGCTTTGAGCGGTGGGGGTTTAGGTATGTCAGCCAGCTCAGTGTGCATCACTTCTTTCAGGATCTTCCCAGGGTTAGTGTTTAGAGGAGCATAGTTGTTGTATCGACCCTTGGGAGGTCGACGTTGATCTTGTTGGTGATGTCCTTTATCCTTCCCTTTATGTCGGTCATGGTAGGAACCTCGGTCCTGTCCTTGGTGGGTATCCTGTTTGGCAGCTACGGCCAAATGAGCTTCCTGTCCCACGTACTTGTGAGAACGTTGTCTGAACTGTTCCATGGATCTAACCGGTTCTTCTGATAAAGAGACGGCGAGGGGTGATCCTGGCGAGAGGGCCGAGACGGTACATACCAGTTGAACATTTTCGGCCAGGTCTGGGATGAGGGCACATTCTTTGTAAAACTGAGATAGGAAAGTTCTAAGGGGTTCGTCTTTGTTCTGCTTGACCTTGGCCAATGTGAACTGAACCCTGGGGATCTCTGTGGAGATGGTGAATCGTCCCAGAAAGGTGTGCTGCATATCGTCCCACGAATCTATGGATCCCAAGGGAAGATTCTTGAACCAGGCTAAGGCCTCTCCCTTCAAAGTTCTGGGGAACAATCGGAAGATGACGGCTTCCAGGGCGCCAACGAAAAGCATTTCATTGGTGAAGGAATCTAAATGTTTGACCGGGTCTGTAGTGCCATTGAAGGTTTCAATGGGTAAAGCACCTCTGTACTGCTTGGGTATCTCGACCTGGGCTAGTCTTTCAGAAAATGGATGCCTAAATGGAGTCGGATGGATCGTGGCCCTCGGTTGGAGGACTTCTTGGTGATCTCGGTCCGATGCATGTCGAGATTAAATAGTGGGTTGAGGTTGAGGGTTTATGCTGCGCTCCAAGTGTCGGAGGCGCTCCTCAAGTTGGTTTGCGGCCGGCTCGTCAGCTGTCCTAGGTTGCGGATCGTGGAGTGATTGCTGGCGTTGTTCCTGAAACTCCCTGAGTTGGGCCTCGAGGCACCGGATAATCTCATCCTGGGGGTCATCTTGGTGATCTTCCTCACGTGGTTCGATTTGGTTGTGAGGCTGTGAAGTTCCTTCTTGTTCTATTAATTCGTCTTAGGCTCCGAGATCCTCTACCCATCCTTCGGGTGTCGGTTCAGGATGGTGTCTTGTGGTCTGGCGGCGGGTTGTGACCGTCATGCTGGAGAGGGGGAGGCCTTCCTTCTAGCGTCAAATTTTCTGAGATAGAACTCGAACCTGGGTCTGAGTCAGCAGGAATGAACTCGGATCTGGGTCCGGCTTGACGAAGCTTGAATCCGAGTTGAACCCGGGGGGGGTGTACCTGCAAAGGGACTCCGACGCCCAAGTCAGATATGTATATCAGTCAAAGTGATTGACTGGGTCAGATTGCGTACCTTATGATCTGTTAATGATTTCTATTTATAAGGGTTTTCCCTGTATAAATATGGTAAGTGGGCAAGAATATAAAAGGAGTAAGTTTAGCAGATACAATCATATAATTATGGATATCGTAATTATATATTTGAGGATATCATAATTATACATGGATATGATAATTATAGTATGCGTGGGCCACTTTGATTATTGGGCCTTAGGTTTAGACTGTAACAATTTTCAAATGGTGATGTATAATTTAGTCCCTTTTTTCTTATACATGTTTTTTTAATTTAGTTCCTATTAATTTAGTTTTTGTTTTTTGTCCCTTTTTTTAAGAAAAAATTAGTTGTTTTGGTCCCTAATGTAACAAAACACTCTTAATTGTTGATGTGGATAACAAGGTGACACATAAGCAATTGTCATGGTTAGCTAACAATCCTACGTAGAGGTGTCAAAACAAGCCCAACTCGGCTCATCCAGACTCATCGGTGGGTCGGATTTCAAAAATCCTGGCTCATTTTTTCTCGAATGTGACCTGGCTCACTTAACCCGGAATTCAAAACAGGTTTGAGCCGGGTTGAGTTGTGCCAACCTTTTTTTTCCATTTTTAATTTATTTTATGTTAACATAAACATAAAAAATGAAATTTGAAAAAAAAAAATAGGGATTTGTGACTTTGCCTCATTTCTAAGTTCTCATAGCAGCTCTTCAATCACAGCGCAACAGCTTTGTGGCTTCGTACAACTCTATGACCGACTTTGCCTTGTTTCGTTTCTCATCATAAGCCTTTTCTCTGCCCACCGACCACCCCCATATCTCACTAGCCTTCGATGATCACCCTCATCCCCATTGGTCGCCAGTCACACTTCCTGTTCGTCGCGCTCATCCTTGCACTCTTCTCGTTCATGTTTGTCGCGTGAGCGATTCTGCCAAAAATCTCCATCTCGTTGCAAATCACAATCTTTTGGTTCTGATACTACTCTCATTTCAAGCTCCTTATCCTCCCTTTCACATGTTTCATTGTTGTTACATCGGCAACTAATCCCACTTTGGATCGCGTCCTCTTCAACGATCTTGTCGCTATCTGATATCTACGCTTCTGTTCTACTCCCCCTGCTACATCGATCTCCATGATTGCTTATGTTTAGGGTTGGTTGTGATTTGTTAATTAGTTATTGAGTTTTTTTTTTGTATTTTTTAAGTATTGTATTTTTTGTATTTTTTATGATTTTTAATATTTTTTAAATATTTTTATGTTTGTTAAATTTTTTTTCAAAAATTAGGTGAGCCAACCCGCTTAACCCACCAACTCGGGTCGAGCCAGCCCGACTCAGCTTACTTTTTTAATAACTCATAGTGACCAACTCGGGTGAGTCGGCCTGGCTCACTTTGACAACTCTAAATTCCTACGTAACCTCTTACGTACCAAATCAGATTAATGACATGATGATGTTTGAATTTAGGGCAGCACATGAATAGAGGGGGTCTTCTTCATAAACAACCTAGTTGCTACTATTATCTTCAGAAGTTGTTGAGGAGAATCAAAATGAGTGGAACAAAGGTAAAAGGTTGTAGAAGTTTCATTGGTATTTCCAGATGTGCTAAAAGAAATGTCGAGATGAGAATAAGGTCATTGCATTAGTGAAGGACACCGTGTGTCAAATAGGGATGTCACCGGGGCGGGTAGTGCCTACCCGTATATATACCCGTTAAAATTAACAGGTACCCATGCGGGTAAAAATCCGTGGATATTTACGGGTACCCATTAATGTTTAAGAATTTTATTTTTATAAAAAGAAAAAGAGGAAATGTTATATAATATATTATAAAATCATTACTATATATATATAAATAATCATTATATAATATCATTACGTGTTAATATATTAAAAATATCATCATAAAAATAATATAAAATAAATTATACCTCATCATAAAATAATAAAAAATCCTAATATTCAAATATATTTAATAGAAAAATATGATTTAATGAGTATGCGGGTACCCGCGGGGCGGGTAGTATAATATTCGTCCCCACTCATTATATAAATATGCGGGTACCCATTACGGATATATCCACAGGTACGGGTTTTTTTGACATCCCTAGTGTCAAATGCAATTTTTTTAACAAAACCCAACTCGGAAATTCAGAGTTATGTATTTTGAAGAGTTTGAGAAAGTTTTTTTTATCAGATGAACCACACGGTTTCAGCCATGAGAAATAACTTTGGAAACAATTTGAAGAGGAAAGAATGTGGTGGTGAAAAATCAACTTTAAATGTACAAGCCGTCAACTATTTCTACTTCAAATCTTTATAAGATAAAGTCATGGATGGAGCCAAACCCTAACATTGGAAATAGAAACAACAAGAAAATATATCATGTTGGTTCTGAGAATTCTTTCCCAACTTGGCTTCATTTGGAGAACGTCTTGCTTCTAACCATTTTAATTATCTATAACAGCTTCTTATGACAATGGTAGCAACTAGGGTTCCAATGTTAAGGTTGAAGAATTCTTCAAACATAATTTTCTTTTAGCAACTATTTTTTACTGACAATAAATTGATTATTATTTCCCTGTTTAGCCTAATATTTTCGTGGTTAATGAAGATTAGTCAATAAAATATTAATTTTCAATGGCAATATTCATTAATTGCCAGTAAAAATCAATTTTATCCCACATTTTACTGTGTGAGCTAATTTTATTATTTCACTAGAGATAATACCCGCGTGTTGCACGGGTTTATTTATATTTTATAATTATAATATTTTATTTTTTATTAAAAAAGTAATTTTTAAAGAAATTATAGATTAAATATATTAAAAATATGCTAAGAAAAATGTTATACTACTTACTAAACATAATGAAATAGTGAAAGGTATTTCTTGGACAAAAGTTTTTTTTGCTATGGAGGATAAATTATTGAAAATGTATAAGTGCCATAATTGGTTGACATTTTTTTCATAATTAAAAATAAAAAAAAATATAAATTTAACATAAATAATGATTTTGTATATAAAAACATATTACTTTTTTCTCCTCCTTTCTTATGATATTACCATCACATCTCTCACTTTAACTTTTTTTTTAATTTATCTCTCTCATATTCATCCAAGTGTAAGGTTATATGAGTGTAAACATATTATTTTCTTATTCTTATGCACCTTGAAAATATTCGAATAGCAAGAAATTTAAAAAGTTTAAAGAATTGATATTGATTGTTGCTTATATAAAGCATACTAATGTAGTTATGTTTAAATATTTTGGTCAATTGATAATATAGTGGTTAATGTTCAAAGTAACAAATAAATAAAATAACATTATAATTAAATAAAGGAAGTGCGACCTATAACGACAATCAATTAATATATATACTGTAAAATGTAAAATAATAATAAAAATGTTTTATGTTTATAATAACTTTATGCATAAAAACTAAAAACAATGGAATAATAAATGATAACACATCATATAAATGAGAAATTGAACCGTTATGATTTAATTTTATATTAATAGGATTTTTTAAATATATTAAAAAATAATTGAAGATAAATGATAAACAAAACTCAAATTATTATTTAAATACTAAAATAAGATTAAATTATTTATTCTATTTCTATAATATTTTCTAAATAATATCCGAGCTCTATTTTAAAATTTAGTTAATATCTATATTTAATTTATTTCAAACAATTCTTTAAAAAATTAAATAATATAAAATTAGTTGAGTTTGCTATTTTAGTATAATTATAAAACATTAAATTGATGATTTTATATCGAATATTATAAGAACTATTTTATTTTTTTGAAATTAAAAATATAATTATGACGTCACAAAATTATTTCAATAATAAAATCAGGTTAAGTTATTTATTTTATTTCTATAATATTTTTTAGATAATATTCAAGCTCTATTTTCAAATTTACTTAATATCTATATGTCAATTTATTTTAATTAATTCTTATAATATTTAATTAATATAAAATTAGTTGAATTTATTGTTTTAGTATAATTTTAAAATATGATATTGATGATTTTATACAAAAAATATAATAACTCTTTTATATTTTTTAAATTAAAATATAATCATAAATAGTTATGACCTCACAAAATTATTTCAATAATAAAATCAGGTTACATTATTTATTTTATTTTTATAATTTTCAAGCTCTCTTTTCAAATTTACTTAATATAGGGGATTGCTAATATACTCCCACCTGATTTTTAGAAAGAGTGCATTAGCATGTTACACTTTTTTACTTGGACAAAAAATCCAATCTCTCTTTTTTAAAAGTAAATAGATTAATAGATGTTTTAGTAATTTAAGAGTTCATTTTTTATTTTTTTAAAAAATATAATCTCTTTTCACGTTTTCTCTTTTCATGATCTGTTCCCCCTTTTTTCGGTATTGTCTCAGCTCTTCAGCGCGCTTTTTCCATTATTGTCCCACATTCGTGAAATTCGCACCCTTATTTGCAAATATTTTGTTGTGGAAGAAAGATTGTTTAGAAATGTAACTCACCGTCTTTAATGGACATCTTCTTCCTTAAATTTAAAGGGAATAAATCAGCCATATGTTAGTATATGAAAGTAATTTTTAGTATGAAGAGAAATTTGTATACCTATTAACATAGGTAGTAAGAGCTGACATGTTTTTGCTGAATTTTTATTTTTCCTTAGTGTGAAGGTTTGGATAATGTGTGTTCTTTATATAAACAACAGAGAAAGAAGTGAAGGGTGAATAAAAGGATTTGAAAGGCCATTTTTATTTTAGTAGGTTATAAAATGACATTCCAATGTAATACTATTTTATTTGGCTGTTCATATGACCTTAATGTTATAACTTTTATACACTTTTAACTATGGAATTTCAAAATGGTTTATCTAATTATTTCCTAAATAATCTTTATTTTTCCTTAAATATTTTCTCATACAACCTTAAACTGAATATGAAAACTACTTATTGAAAATACTCGTTGTGAATTTATAATAATTTTTTTCCTTAATTGATATTTTCTGTTAGTCTATTCATAAAACGTTTTTTAGTATATTCTCTGTTAGAAATGGTTGTTCATTTGACCTTAATGTGAAGTTTATTATTCTGGTGGATTGAAGCTTATTTCTTTCGTGCAAGATAACGGTTTGTATTTATAGGATCTTAATGTGAACATTATTATTCTAGTGGAATGAAGGTTATTTCTTTCATATAAAATAAGGGTTTGTATTTACAGGGGCAATTGATCATGTCAGCCATTTATGACTCAATAATAAAGATGTAACAGCAGACAATGGAAAATAAAGGAATGTTAAAGATCTCATAATATTGTTATTCTAATTGTTCTTTCTTGAGGAAATAAATTATGAAACATTTTGTAATATTTTTTTATTGGCATAATTGAATTTAAATTTAATGACATGAAGTTAATATTTGGTTCAAGGTAATTTTACATATAGAAGATATAGATGGATAGATAGATTCCCCCTAAACAAAAATCTAGACATATCACAAATTTAATCTAGCATCCATGAAGCCACATAGGCATGGGCGTAGCCAAGGGGGCTCGGAAGGGCCACGACCCCCTATATTTTTTCAATCTTTTTACCAATTATATAGATCTCACATAAAATATTTTATTAACTATTAATCTGCCCCCCAAAATATTTTGTAAATTTTATAGCATTACCTCTTTATAATTCTTTCACTACTTATTTTATAACTTTTAAAAAAAATTATTTTTTCCTCGTTTCCTTTTTTTATATATTCTTCATATTAATTATTTTTCCTAATTTAAAGATCATAAGTTTTCAATAAAAATTAAAAAAGATTGTGTTTTATTTTAATGTGATTAATTTTTAGAATTGCATAATATATAAAAAATAAAAATCTTACAAAAATAAAAGGAATTTTCTTTAACTTGATTTGAATTTTACTTTTAACATTAGATAATAAAATTAAAAAAATCCTAGCTATACCCCTACACGTAGGATTAAAAAAAAAGGCATAAAAGCCAAGGAAGGATCAAAATTTTATTTAAGCCAATTTTTTTTGGTCAAAGATTGTAATTCATTAAGTCTCAAGGGCAGCCATACGGCATCTACAACTGTAGTGAATAGAGTGATATTGCAATACTAGACAGATAAACTTTACTGTACAAAGTATGCTCACTCCTAAATCAGTTAAACCAAGACAATGAAACAAATCTCCTAGGCTGGATAGCATTGACATTGGAGGTGCTTGCTGGGTGAATAATTTTTCTTCACTTCATTCTTTTGTTTTTTTTCTCTCTCTATTTAGAACATATGACTCTGTCATACCTAAACAGAAAAATCTCTTGATGTCTCATATGCAAATAAACCTCCAAAAATGTCAGCTCAACACAACTTTGGAGAGGAAGGAAAAAAAATTGAAAAAAAAAATATAACAGGGAGGGTGGTAGAAGAGGAGGAAAAAAAGAAAGAGATGTAGGAAGAAGCCAAAGGGGATGGGAAGAACCAGTAGAAATTGAGGAAGGAGATAAAAAAAGAAACAAATAAAAATAAAACTCTTATCATAAAGAGAGAATACCCATCTAAAATGGGAGATAATCCATCTAACATGAATAGGAGACCTCACACGAGGGAAAAATCCCCCTCTCCCATCCCCTGAGGGAAGGGGGAGAAGGCACTGCTGTTTGGGAGAAGAGAAGCCGCCGCTGTCTGCTAGGGTTTTAGTTAGGGGTGGGAATAGACCAGCCGACCTGTCAGGGGCCTGCGGCCTGGCCTGTTTATGGCCTGGTCTGGCCTGGCTCGTTTATTAAAAGGGTCAGGTCAAGGCTTCTTAAAAGGCCTGTTTAGTTAAATAGGCCAGGCTTCAGGCCTATGAAAAAGCCTATTAGGCTTAACAGGCCGGCCTGTTTAATATAATAATATATAATATATTAAATTAATTATATAAATAACTATAAATATAATTAAAAAATTTATAATATAGTAAAAAATTAGAATATATTAAATTAATTATATAAAAAAGTCAGCTTAAAAGGCCTGTTGACCTGCATAGGCTTATAGGCCTGTTGGCCTGTTGGTAGGCCTTGTTATAAAACAGGCTTCTAAACAGGCTTACAGGCCAGGCCAGGCTTTTTCGCAGGCCAGGCCAGGCCTTACAAAAAGGCCTGTAACAGGTAACAGGCCAGACTCAGGCTTAAGAATTATGAGTCAGGCCAGGCTCAGGCCTGCCAAAGCCTGGCCTGGCCTGTTTCCACCCCTAGTTTTAGTGTTTTTTATATTTAAGCCAATAACTTGTATGAACGTAAAAGCATTATCAGCTAGGGAGTGTTGCAAGAAACAGTTACTTCAGTGAGCAACTCTTGGAAAGACAGTTTTTTTGTGAGCCCAACATCGATCATGTATTGGCAATGTAATAAAAAGAGTAAGACATTTTGACCAAAAATAAATAAAAAGGGTAAGACCTATGGCAATTTGACAGTTGCTATTTTTTTTTTTTACTGTTAGAGCACCACCTATATATATTATATACCGAATGATATTTGGGAAAAATTAAGGTTTAAATTAATTTTTTGTCCCTATACTTTTGTAAATGGGTGATTTTGGTCCCATAATTTTAATTGCTCAATTTTGGTCCCTTTTCTTTAAAAATTGAACAAATTTAATCATATTGTTAGCCTCCCATTAAATCTTTAGTAGAGTTTGCTGACAGGAATTTAATTTGGTGACGTGTAAACTATCACATGACAAATATTATTATTTAATTTTATCTCTTAATTTTTTAAACGAAAAATCAAAAAATAAAATCAGATTCTGCATAATTTCATACAATTTTTTTTATAGGCAAAGAAAATGAATTAATGGGAGTACAAAGGGTACTCCAACCCATTACAAAAATACACTAATATCCTAAACCAAGAACCAAAACAAACTCAAAGAGGAATACATGCCTAGCAAGAACAGGAAACAACCCAATACCATCATAATGGCCAAATGATTAAGCACACCATGTAAAGTGCACTACATTCATCACGACAGTACCTAGCAAATAAGCCAAAGGACAACACTGTTATAGTTACTAATAATTTGCAATATTGCTCTCCATTGAACAACAACATAGCCAATTCAAACAACAACCTTCATCCACGTTCCTAGCATAAAAAAGGACCAAACTGCCAATATAATGTAGGAAAAAAAGCACACCAGTTCGGATGGGAGAACTACATGACCACCACAAAACCAGTAGTAGACAAAATCAAAAAACAAAATCACACTCTACACTCCAATTTCCTCAAAAACAATAAAGCAAATACAAGTCTCAAAACTAAAACAATTGCAGGTCTGCTTCAAACCATCAACCAAGCGAACTGAAATGTGCAAGCTTTTTCGTTTAAAAGAATTAAGAGATAAAATTAAATAATAATCTTTGTTGTGTGATAATTTACACGTCACAAAATTAAATTCATGTCAGCAAACTCTGCTAAATATTTAATGGGAGGCTAATGGTAGGATCAGATTTGTTCAATGTTTAAAAAAGAGAGACCAAAATTGAGTAATTAAAACTAGGGGACCAAAATCACCCATTTACAAAAATATAGGGACCAAAATTGAGCAATTAAAACTAGGGGACCAAAATCACCCATTTACAAAAGTATAGGGACCAAAAATATATTTAAGCAAAAAATTTACAACCAAAAACCCACATTTCTCTTTTCTCATAATTTACTCATATATTCTCAAATTATCAATTTCCTCTTTTATTTGTTTTTATCAAATGAATCATATTTAATTATCAATCTCTCACTAATCCAAATTCTCAAACTCCTTTCATTTTTTCAAATGATCATTGTAACCGAAACACAGGACATTTTAAATTTTTTATATTGCTACTCTCATATCAACTCTTCATATTTCAACAACCACAAACTAATTCCACCATATTTTATGGGTTTCAATCATTGCCAATGATGTGTAATCTAGCAATAAAGAAAAGGAAACAACAACTAATTTCACATCATAATCTTAAATTCCACCATTTTTCACACAAAATAAATAAAATTTTAAATATGGAACAATTAATAAAATAAATTCATCTCACAACCACATCTTAAAGGATTCAAATCTTTGCCATTTTTTAAGTATGGTTTGTTAATCACCATACCCATCTTTTATGGGCACTAATTAGTTGTTTCTTAGTTTCTAGGTGTTGTTGAGTTTAATTAGTATATATTGTCTGAGTAAAAAAAATTTACACGGTCATCCAATGATATTTTATCACGTCAATTAACAAATATAACACCTCATGTATTATTAAACTCATCCAATGATGTATCAACACATCATTAGATGATTGTGTAAAACTAATTCAATCTAATCCCTCAAAGATAAAAAGTTGTTCACTTTAATCCTCAGAAGATTATTTAAAATGTCAATTTAATCTCTGAAAAGGACTAAATTGAATTACTTTTTCATCTTTTAGGGACAGAAATGTAATTTCCATCTTTCAGGAGCTAATATGACTGACATCGAGTCTTTAAGAGACCAAATTGAGGTTTTACTAAAAAAAAAAATTAAAAAACACTTATTAGCATTGCTTTTAAAATAATAATAATAATAATAATAAGTTCTTAACTTCTATATTCAATAGGTAATATTTTAAACTTAAGTCTCGTTGTCAGTGCATATACCATGTGTACAGCGCACTTTCTTTGTTTTTAGATTTCCAATTTGCAAAAGAGAGACATGGTGTTCCGTTGCGTTTGGTATAACGAAATTCGATTCTCTTTCTGTTAAATTGTTATTTTATATAACAATCAAAATCATCATTGAGCTGGTGCTAGTGCTACACTCATTATCCTAAATTCCTAATCTTTTCTTTATTTGTGAGATTATCATTAATTTATTATTATCATATCCTCAAATTATAGATTTATGGAACTGAACTAGATTGTAACAACCAAAATGAAAAATATTGAACTTGGGCGCCGACATGTTTTGTTGGTTCTTTATTCAAAGAAATGCATAAACCAAGGAAAGCCTTGCAGATACAAAACAAAAATATCCTAACCAAGTTTTATTTCAAATAAGTTGTTAATTTTTTAAAAAAAATATTCAATATTTAAAAGTACTTTTATTGCTTGATGACTACTTTGAATAAACTTTTCTAAAAGAACGTAACTTACGAGAGAAAAAAATAGAATGAATCAAATATGTAAAATAAATTCAACTTTTCTTATAATTAAATTGAAATTAGTTTTTACAACTCAACTTTTTCAGAAGTTTTCTCATTTAACTTTTCCATAAGTAACTAATTTCAACTTATCGGAGAAGTTGAATTTATTTTTTTCCTTTTTTATTCATTCTATTTTTTCCCTGTTAATTCTTTTTAAATAAGTTTATTTCAAAGTGATCCTTTATTTATTTATTTTTTGTGATAAGGAAAATATTGATATTATTTCTCTTTTTTTATGCAATACAGGGTCTAAACGACCAACAAAAACATACCGACCTACCCTCTCATATAGAGTTCCCAAAGAATCGAACAAAAACGGAATAATAGCAAAATGAGGAAATGGTTGAAAAGTTTTGTATGCACAAAGATGAATCCAAACCAGTTTTAGCAAAACTATCTGCAACTAAATTTGCTTCTTTGAGAGTACGCTTCCAAACAACCTCATCAAAGAATTTCGCAAACTTCCTTGATCTGAGCCACCAACCCATAATTTGGGTGAGAAGAATAGCAACCTTCGTTTAAGAATTTTACAGCCAAGAATGAATCTGATTCCATGATAACCTTCTTGTATCCCCTTTTCTTTGCTAATCAAGCTCCCCTTCAACAATTGAACATTTTCCCAGATTTTCACTAAACTAAACCACAAAAGCACCCCATTCATCTCGCACTACACCACCACAAGGCGCCACTCCGAATTGAAAACAAAGCGCCATCAGAGTTGATCTTCATCCATTGCTCAGGCGGAGAATAACAACGACGAAGGTGAGATTTCAATTTATGATTTCCGTTTAAAACACAATTGCTTGATGTTTAAGAATCAAGCACAGCTTGAACCTGACCAAGGATTTGATTGTGAAGAACCTCTGTCAAAACCCTAACGGCCTTATTAAAGATTATTTCATTTCTTTGTGTCCAGATTGCTTCCAAAGTAAAACCAAATAAAAGTGATTGCTTCAATTTGGATTCATTCGAACGAAATTGCTGCAAGTTTACAAGCAATCGGTGGTGAAGATTCTGAGATTTAAAAAACCTACAATGCTCTTGAGAGGTAACTACTCACCACCGGCCATAGATTTTTAGCTCTAGTGCAATCTCTGAATAGATGAAGGGATGATTCTGGTTCTGTTCAGCAGAATATTCACAAATCATCAGGAGCTAGTTTTCTCTTTTTCCTCTGGACATTAGTGAGGAGAGCATAAGAAGCTATTTTCCATAATATAAGGCATATTATTCTTTGGGGGGCCTACCAAGTCTAGATCCTGATCAAAAGAGGATTTCTTGGTCCATTGGAAGTCTCAGTTATCGAATCATAGGCTGTTTTGATTGTAAACCAATCATTTAAAGTACCATCCCAAGCTAGGACATCACTGTCGTTGCCAACAATTGGAGGAACATGAAGAATAATTTTTTTGCACACTTCGTCTGGTAACAAGTGTTGGAATTGTCATAAGTCCCGCTCTCCTAACACCTTTATGAACTGAGTTATGGGTAAATTTAATTCAGTATCTTAAACTGTTGATGTTACATAGGTTAGAAGATAATTTAACCCATGAATCCAATTATCTCCCCAAAATCTGATAACTTCACCACTGTGAACCCTCCAAATACAATTAGTAATTAATTTTTGCCAATTTACAAACACACCCTTCCATAAGTTAGAGTCCCCAGTTCTGCGTTGAACCATAGAAATTATAGAGTGATCACCACACCCATGTTTAGCTCTTAGAACTTGTACCTATAGTCCTAGCGTTTCGACCTATCAAGCATTTTCGTCCAAAGCGGATTTCTGAAATACGTTCCCGCTACTTCAAAAAATCAAAATCAAAATTACTACTGAGTTAATAGAATCAAGCATTAAGAGTAGAACGAAAATGCCAATATTGTAAAGAAATGAAATTTCTATAGATAAATGAATCCAAAATACATCCGAGTTTGAATCGACTACATTCAATCCCAAAATAAAATTTTAGCTACTCATGGTAGCACTTACAACCCAAAGATGGAGATGAAAATGGTGGAGCAAACCCTAACGGCGCTCCAAAGAGAAAACTTGGAGAAGAGGAATTTTGAGTCGAAAAGTGTCTTTAAATAGCTTTTGTTCTCTTCTTTTAAGTGCCTCCAGCAAGCCGTCTGAAGTTTGGGCGTTTAAACCTCCAAAGTAGAGGTTTGGACGCCCGGTAATCATTACTCAGCAAAAAGGGGGCGCGCGTGCTTAGAAATCACTTTTCCTCAAAAGGGCGCGCGTTTAAACCTCCTGGATGGAGGTTTGAGCGCCCAGTAATCATTTCAGACAATACAATGCGCTCAAACCTCTTTTCAGATGATGCAATGCGCTCAAACGCCCAAACTTGCTGCCAAACCTATCCTTTTCTCCTCTTTTGACTCTATTTACTTCTTAGTTTTCCCTCCAAGTCTTAATTCCTACAAAATATGTACATTTCTCATTAAAATAGCATCAAACTTCAGAATTAATTTAAAACTACATAAAACTAAAATCAAAACAATAAAAGGGCAATTATGGGCCAAATTAAAAACAATTATCATCTCAAAGTACTAAAATCATACCTAAAAATTACTTATTTTATGCACTTATCAATGAATCCAATGAGAAAATGACATCTGAGATGAGCTAATTGATTGGAAAAAAAATTATAATATTGGTTCCCTTAATTAGCCTTAGTTTCTAGCTTCAATATAT
Source organism: Sesbania bispinosa (assembly GCA_026901365.1). NCBI lineage: Eukaryota > Viridiplantae > Streptophyta > Magnoliopsida > Fabales > Fabaceae > Sesbania > Sesbania bispinosa. Next base: position 761,924 of record QLOH01000432.1, read on the forward strand.
ATTATGGAAAATTGTTACAAGAAACATTCCCCTAATTTCTTCAACAACTAGAATAGTTCATTTGTAAATGAGAATGAAAATAGGCTTTCATAATGTGAATAGCATTATATTATTCAACAATAGCTTGGTAGCATCCTACAATTTCCATGTCAAATAAGGGACCTAGCTCCAATCTTATTTAAGGCTCAAGTACAAAGAAGAATTAAGTTGTTTAGATTGAAATTTTCATTAATCAAAACTTTAAATTAAGAGCATGTTCGTTTACAGTTTTAAAAAACTATTTTTTATTTTTAAAAATGAAAAATTGAAAAATCTATTTGATATATAATTTTTAAAAAACATGTGCAATTATTTTTTATTTTTAAAAATTAAAATTCTGAAACTACTTTAAAATGTTTTGAAAAATTAAATTTTTATTTTTTTTGTTTTTATAGTGAAAATGTTGTAAATAAATCATTTTATTTATAGAAAATAATTCGTAAAAATTATTTTATAAAATAATTTTCAAAAACTAAAATACAAGAAAGAATCAACCACATCCTAAGTATCTGTTAAACAAAATTATGTTTGAGAAAAGTATTTTTTTTTATTTTTTTATCTAGAAAACTTTATTCTAGATGTGTAACCATAAAATATGTGAGAATTGCTATCTCACACAACAAAATCAAGAAATCCAACATGTCAACTGTATATTTTTAAAAAATAAATATTAATTAAAAAATAAAAAAACATATCTATACTATAATTTTGGCAAATTAAAAATCATGCCAGGTGATTGTTAAATGGTTTTATTGTTGGATTTTTCGTAGGCTTAGCAGTCTTGTAATTATATTTACACTTCACATCTTACCATTTAAATAAAATCATTTTTTTATAAATTTGTTTTTATAATATTATTCTGAAACACAAACTATTTTATCAAAAAATATCTAAATTATTTTTAAACTTAATTTTATTAAAACACATTGTAGTGTTAGATATGTGTAGAGTACCGTAGTTAGTCTGTATTAGTTATTTTGTTTTGTGTCTTGATAGATCAAGATATTGTATATAAACATTGTGATAACATTTCGCTCAATAAAAATTTTCATACCTCATTCTGTTAAATCTAACAGGATTACGTTAACCAATAAAACTGCATAATTAACATTTATTATATTATTGTCGAAGGTCTTATGGATTTTTTTAATGTGTTCACCTATAAAATTTTTAAAGACAAATTTAGAAATCTATCTATTCTAACAAATGAACCATAATATTATGAGATGAGAGTCCTTCTAGAAGTCCGGGCACGTGGTAAGACATTATATACGTGTAGGGCACTGGCCATAGAAATAAGGTCATATTGTGGACTCACTACATTCCGTATCCCTCTCTTTCACAGCTCACATCAGGGTGTGACAACTACTGAGTACCGACAATATCATCAAAAACTTCAACAAAATAAAAAAGAAGAGTAATGACAAGACCTTCTAGAAGGAAAACCCCCTTCAACTCTACTCTCCACAAAGTACAATGAGGGTAGAAATCGGTCGCTAAATCGCAACCGATTTTACGCTTTTAGAGACCGAAAATGTGGTCGCTATTTGTTAAATTTCTTGTAGTGAGTACAATTGTTAGATGACAAAAAAAAACATGGGCAGAAGCCTGCAACTGAATTTCTACTCAAACGGACACTTGCCGCTTTCCTTGTTGGTGTTTGTTCGCTGATCACTCTAAAAGGATCTTTTCCTGTTTTAGCGTAAATGCTTTCGCTAACGTGGATTGTTCACTGCACTACCCAGATGCTTCGCTGTCATGTTCAAGTTGTTGCTGACTCCTTGACAATTGCGCCCTACTACATTGGTTCCATTTTAATTACTCCCTCCGTCACTATTTTGGATGTCTCTTAATATAAGATTCTTTGCAGATTTTTAAGTAAATTAATTATTTTTTCTATATTTGTCCTTCATTAATATTAAACTCTTTTTATTCCCCATATATTGATGAGTGTGAGTAATTAATGAAGTTTTACCCATACGCTCAACTACTCCATTGGAAAGTAATTTTGGAGTCTTCCACCATGTCACCATTAATATTTCTAAAATATAGTGACTTTTAAATGGGGTTATATTTGGAATGCTATTATATTTTTTAAAAGACCAATACATTAACCAACTTTTCTTAAATTGTGTGAAACGGTTAAGAGGGTCTTATAATAAGGGACGAATGGAGTATTTAGTTCTTTGTATAACTAAATCCGTAACAACTGTCAAAATTATAATAGTTGGCTATCAATTGTTTGTGGTTAAAAAAATACTTTTTTAAATTACTTAAAAAATTAATTTTTATTTTAGAGATTCTTGTATAATCAATAGTAATTTTCGTTTGATTACAATTATAAAAATACTTTGTTTGTGAAAATAAAAAAGTCTCCCCATTTTTAAAAACTTTTTTCTCTCTTCTACCGCAATTGCTTTTTTTTTTCAGAAACAGCTTTAAGTTGCTTTTTTTTAAAAAAAATAGAAAACTGATTATTTTCTGATTCAACTTCTTGAAAAAAGTTTAGACAAATATCTTAAAAATTCTTATAAGTGATTTTTTTTAAAAAAAATAATTATTTTAAGAAATAATTTTAAACAAACAGTTGAATCAATGCTTAAAAAAATTGATGATCTTTACCAAAAATTAAGTTTTTTGTAAGTTAAGATATTATAAAAAAAAATTAAAAATTGTTCCAATGACTTGCTAGTGGCTCTCAGTAAAAAATCCTATATATATAATGTGCTAATTATTTTTAGTGTAAGATTGAATTATATATATATATATATATGTATATGTATATTATAAATTATGAAATATATTTAAATATCAATAATTTATTTTAATATATAATTACAATTACTTATCTTATCGATCACAAAACAAATATGCAGTTTGCGCTTTTCATATTATTGCAATTTTTCTTTCTTTTTTTAAAAAAACTATAATTTAGTTATTAAAATATATTCATTATGTATTTAGCCTTTTAAAGATTTATCTTATCAATTTATTCATTTAAATTTTAAAATCCCTAATATTTAATATTTTATTCATTTTAATTTAATACTGTAAATAAAATTCTGATGTGACACCGTCATAGTAAAAAATTAAAAGGCTAACCTTTAAATATTTGAACAGAAAAGTAGTAATAATGGGATCTTGATATTTAAATAATTAAAGTTTACATTAAAAAAATTTATCAGTAACCATCGTCACTACTTTTAGAATGAGACATGTATCATGAACTAACCCAACACACCCCCTCATACTCAGGGCTAGACATCTGGAGCGTGAACACGTTAAGGGGTGGGGACCCAATAACAATGGATCCATGATAGGCTCTGATACCATATTAGATTTTGGACCTGAGCCTATATACTATTAAATGGCATTATCACTAGTCAATGTGGGACTTTCCAACAACCTTCGATACATATTATATTATATTATATTATATTATCACCTTTTAGTGGTGTTAAAGGCATTAATTATGAGCTTTTTGCTCACTACAATATAAAAAATATATTAATCATAGTTGTGGCTGATTTAACAATATTTGATCGAGATTGTGAAAAAATAGCTATTTTTAGTTTGATTGTGACTAAACACATGATAAAATTATCTGTAACTAAGTCTTGAAAATTATTGTCCTTACCACCAAAAAAAGGTTACTAACCATTTCTTGGATTTTATATACAAGGGACTGATCTAAATCGATAAAATTAATCCCTATAACACTGAATTAATAATGATTATATCTTTTATAAAGTAAAACAGATACTCTAATTTCCCACCATATGGCCCCTGTTTGTAATTTTTTTTTTGTTAAGTAGCATTAAATGCATTTATTTTGCGATTGGGAATACTATAAAATGCTATGTTAAAAAGTAATATTTAAACTGAAATTTGTTATATGTGTTGACTTTCATTTAAATTTTATAAATCAGAACTGTCTTACAATAATATTAATAATCAACTGTTTATTGTTTTGGATTGACTTATATACATTTTTTTAATATATATATATATATATATATATATTTAATTGATCACCTCAAAACGCATACATTTTCACCAAACAAATACATTTAATATTCCTTGACATTTTGACATGTAGCCCTTTTAATTATTTTTCACATATATAAAGTCAATACAAGATAATGTATTATTGCTTATCAAAAAATGATAATGTATTATTTAATTGTAAATATTTATCATATATACCACCAATACTTATTAATTGGTGATAAGGTGTTTTGGTTCTTCTTAAATAAAATATTAATTCCAAGTATTGTAAATGGAAAAAAATAGATTTTTAAAATTTTACCTATTTAAATGAATCCACCGATTTGACTAAAATTAAGCAAATTCAATACGAATATTGGACACAATATATTGTAGAAAAAGAAGTAGTCGTCCTTACACCGACAGGTTGAAGAAAAACCTTCTTATAATTATTATAAAAGCAATCGAACATTGAGAAATAAGTCAAGTGAAATTTTCACGTATACGATGTCAAAAGCTATATCAAGACCAATAAAAAAAGGTAAACTAGAAATCGAAAAAAAAAAATTCTGGACCTTTTTATGCATCAACACAAAAAAGCATAAAAAATTATTAAAATTGATCACTACAATGTACATAGAGTAGGGAGTAGCTAACTTTAATTAGTTGTAATGGTAAGCAAAATTGACAAACCAAAAGGATTTGTTTATTATTTAACAAAAAAAGACAGGTATGCAAAGTGCATGCCAATTAACGAATGAAAAGTGCAATGATAATTCCTATAAAGAATTCAAATCAAATACAAAGGATGAGAGGGGGAGCACTACTTTAAAAAGATCAATGTACACCCAATTTGAACTCCAATTTTCCAATGCCTTCATTTTCTTGGCATTTCTTTCCTCGAATCACAAAGAGCAACCCTTTAAAAGAATCTAAAATCTAAGCACCATGTCTCCTGAAAATTTTGATTAATTTAAAACATTTAACGTGGTGCAAAAAATTAAAATATAAAAAATGATTTTATTCAAATAAATGCCCTTGAAAAGCAAGATTCAAAAGTATTTAACATATTTATTAAATATTTTCAATTACTTAAAAATATTAGCAAATATATTTAAGATATTGATTAAAAAATAAAAAATCAATACAAATATTATTTATATATAAATTATTTATTACTTAACTTTACATAATTAGAAACATTTAAAAATACTTAAATGCTCCTTACTTAATATTCTTAAAAAGGAGGGAAAATTATATAATCAGCCTAAACTTTCACTCTTTTACACATAGACAATGCTAATAGGCACTATGAACTTTAGTTTTAATCCTTAAACTTTTATTATTGTAGCAAAAGGTCCTTTAATTATCATAAAGTTAAATAATTAACAAAACTAATATCAACTTTTCAAGATTTTGTGTTTAATATATTAAAATAACATAAAATAAAGTTTAAAACATTTTAAAAATCTAAAAAATTCAAAAATTAGAAAAAAAAATACACAATCATATTTCACTTTTAGAATTTCAAATATGTTTAAAATTTAACAAAATTTAATAATAAAAATGTAAAATTTAATTTTATTAAGAAGTGTATTAGTAATATTTAATAGAATTTAATAAATATTTTATTTATATAAAAACAATATCAAATAAATTTTACGTATTAATAAAATAAAAAGTAAAAAATATAATATGAAATGAATTTATTATATAAAATGCAAAATCACTTTAAACTTATTTTTGCATTAACTACTTTTTTAATAAATATTCTTTAATGAAAATATTTAAAAATTTGCATATTTAATTTTCTTTCTAGATAGTGTCCTAAAAATATCCTATTGCATGGTCCCGGGAAAAGTATTAAAAAAAATTTAGAAAGAAACATTGATAAGAACTAATGGACCCTAATAATGTCTTATCCCAAAACAATGCCTTGCCTTCTAGAAGGCCTTCCAAAAACGCACTGTACCATTTGTTTCACTCTTTTTCTTCAACAGACCCCACGCAGTTAAGCATCCATCCCTCGTGGAAGCTTAAATGACCCTTATGCCCCTTCCTCTCTATGCACTCTCTCTATACCTTTGACCTCTATATAAACCCTCTCTCACCTTACTTCACTCACTGCATAAACAACGTCTAACATTTCACATTCCTATTATATCCCTCACCGGAAAAAGGAAAAACACGTCGCAACCCTTTGATTCAATTTCGCGATGCCGTCAACCCTCAGCCTCGCCGCTCTTCCCGTCGGCCAGACACTCCGCTTCTCTGAAGACTGCTTTTCCTCCGCCAGGTTTCTCCGGCAGCCGACTTCTGAGTGTGCTAACCACCGCCGGACCTCGATCCGCGCCGTTGCGGCGGAGGTGATCGAGATGCGGCGGCCGGCGTCGAGCCTCTACGAGGTGCTGCGAGTGGAGAAAAACGCATCGCCGAGGGAGATCAAGTCTGCTTACCGGAGCCTTGCGAAGCTCTACCATCCCGACGCGGTGGTGCGTCGTTCGCCGGAGTATGACGGTGGAGACTTCATCCAGATCCGAAACGCATACGAGACGCTGTCGGATCCATCAGCGAGGGCGATGTACGACCTGTCGCTGGCGGCGGCGCACGGCGGAAGGCACCGCCGGTTTCCTTCTCCACTGAGCAAGAATCGTTATTCTGGGTTTTACTCGAGCCGGAGATGGGAAACAGACCAATGCTGGTAGAGAGGGATTTTTACTAGCTTCGGCTATTAACAAAGAAAAACACTGGATTTCTTAACAAGAAAGAAAAGGTAGTGAAAACGATGCAAAAAAAGAACGGAGAGAGAGAGAGTCATTACTGATTAGGAATAGAGTGTGATGAGGTTTGGAAATTACTAACATTAGCAATGTAGAACAAAGGAAAAGAAAATGAAAAAGAAAAATGGTGTAAATTCTGTCTCCTATTTTTGCGAGAATGTAAATGTTTCTTTCTCAATTTTTTTACTGGTAATTCTTCATTTCCTTTCTGCTGCAATTTTACAAAAGCATGCAAAAGAAATTTGTATTTATTTATTTAATTTAACTCAATTTGGAAATGTGTTTTTCGCTTAAAAGGGAATGCATTTATGATTCAACGCATCTTAGGCTTTAATAACGTAAATTACGTGAACAGAGAAAAAGACAAGAACAAGAGTCAAGAGGTCCCCCTGATCCTGTTTCACGTGAACAGGTAAAAAGAGACGATAAAAATTACGTGACTCTGCAAAAACTGTAAATCTTATATGCTAAAGCCTAAACCGTTTATCTATCTATCTATCTCTTAATTAATTATCATGTAAAACTCATGACTGGATCATGATTTCAACATTTACTCATTAGGAATGGTGTCAATGGACATTGTTTACTCTACTTGTTATGATTATTTTTTTGTTACTAATATCAAAACTTTACATATTGTTCTTTATGGTCAACATAATTTTAAGCCCAATAATTTTGAGGACAATGCTAATTACACGAATTACTTCACATCTACAACATTTGTTGATATAACTATTACGACTAATCTCACCTTAATTACCTTTAACGCACCAATATTCTAATCCCCCTACCTCACATAAAAAGGTAAAGAAATTCTTGATTATATTATCTTCATTCCTGCAGACTAAATCAATAGATAATACATATTTCATGGTAAATAATTATATAAACCCTTGTGCCGCAAAAACAGTTTATTATTAGAAACTACAATGTGTCACCCTCCTATTAGTACAGCTTATAATTAAGACATGCAAGTCCTCTTTCTCCCAACATTGTAATAAATAGTTAAATACACATTCCTAGAAGACCTGAACTTCCGTTGTTTCTTCATCGTAATCCTAAACTACATAAAGTATTTTGAAATTATGGCCGTAAGAGCGTCGAATTGAGTAAACAAAATTTCGTTGCGGCAAAAGATTTTGGCAGATGAACTACCTGTCTATTCCCTTGATTCAAAAAAGAAAAGAAAAGAAAAGAAAACTGACTCTACCAATTTGGACCCCTTCACGAAACTCACTGAGCTTTGTACAAAATTCCAATCATATTAGAAGTTCAAAAGACGAATTTGCACATTTGTTGAAAGGAAAATCATTTACATGTCGTAAGCATAGAGTTGATGACATGCAATAAAAGACGGATACTCGAGAGTTCAGCTCCACTCATTGTAGGCAAGCTTCGTTGATGATTCAATATCTGATAGACTTGCTCAAAGATGGGTCGCACGTGCATAGCAATCATGGGGTCCGAGGGATTTATGGCAGTAGCCACGTCTGTCATCCACGCGAGCTTTCGGGGTGGATCGTTGTTAATATCACACGCCAACTGCTGCAGAAGTGAAAGCACTACACCTTGGCTTAAAGGAAGAGGAACCATTGACAAAAGTCCATGTAAATCAACCTGCTTAGCAGAAATCGAGCAATTCTCTTAATGGTCAATACACACAACACCAAGAACTTCAAATAAGTACCAATAAAACAGTATAAAATAATTCTCCCTCGAAATAAAAGTCCAATAAAACCCACCCCCGCACAAGATATTCTCGATCATGCATTAAACGCCTAACGCATCCTATCATAACGTAAGATCAATTTGTATATTTGCAATAAGGTTGATGCAAGGAGAGTTATTGAACAAGAGGTAATAATTAAGGAGTCACATTCCCACAGGAGATTTTATCCGAGTCAACCTACAGTCTGTTTAATTGAAGATATTGAAACATCTCTGGCATACCTGAGAACACAACCAAGATACAATGGATACATCACTTCTTTGTAGAGCTCCAGTGAATGCCTCCTCATATTTACGTTCAGAAATCAACCTTGCTAGCTCCTTTGTGGGATCTAATGGCACCTCAACCTGATATGCATAACAAAATTGCAAAAGCATTTTACCATGTACACTCAAAAGTATGGGTTACTACTACAACAAGGACCAACAAGTGGTAGCAAAGTTAGCCCACCTTTTCATGAAGTAAAGGACCGTTGTTCAGCTGGATGGGCAGAGGATTTAAGGTGCCTGAATTTGTTCTTGCAGTTGCAAGTGCCATTAGCTTTCTCTGACCCTCAAGCACTTCTCTACTCAACGTTTGAGTAACTGATGATGCTGAATTAATGGAATCCTGCAAATAGCATTAACAGGAATACCGCCATTAAGAGAGAAAGACATTGGCAAGCTAAAAAAGTGTAACACTACCATGTCCAAAAGCATTATCTTTATATCACTAGGAACCAAGGAGAGTACTATTCAGCAGGTGAGAAGCATGTCACTTCATGTATGAGCTAAGCAACAAAGGTTTTTTTTTTTTTGACAGAATATATATACATGACATTAAAATATATACAATCATAATCAAGCAAAATATAAAACTCAGCAAGCTGCCCTTAGTATGTTGGGGCTGTGATCGCCCTAGCCCATTGTTAGGGTGTATCACTAGGACAGATTAAGGACAACTGTTTTGTTAGTCAGTCAGTCCATTAGTTGGTAACATTAGATAATTAAAAGGATTAGAAAGGATTGGTTAGATAAATAGGGGAAATCAGATTAGAGGGAGTCAGTCAGTACATTTGATAGTTTGAAGTGAAAGGACGGGTCCTTTGTTGAAGGGGAAACCCTTGAAGGAGAGATTTCTCTCCTATTCACAGTATTCAGTTTTAAGTGTTCATTTCTCTTCATTGTCTCAATACATTTTCCATTTTTCTTCCTTGGTTCCTAACAAAATTGGTCCAACCTGCCAGATCATTCATTGGTGATCATGGAATTGAGGATCAAAGCATTGGAGACGTCGGTGGAGAATGTAGAGAAGCATAATTCTCAGCTCTCAGACCTCAGGAAGAATGTAGAGAAGACATCAAACAAATCACAGCACACTGGATGCGAAAGCAAGGACTCAATTGGAATGATGATAGTGAAGAGTGACATGGAGGCGTTGGGACTCATCCGCCCAAACAGAAGCAGGTTGAGCAAGACAGAGAGGAAGATGAAGAGGACAATGGGTTGATTGGGCAAAAAAGATCAAACTACCCACCTTGAAAGGACCCAGTGGGTTGGATAGCTAGAGCTGAGTTCTTTGAAGTAGAGTAGATTAATCCATCAGAGAAGGTGCAATTGGTTTTTATCAATATGGAGGGAGTTGCATACCACTAGTTCTGATTTTGGCAACACCAGAGTGTTGATTCAATCTTGGGAGGGTTTCACCGCCGCACTGCTTAGATGATTTGGAGGTTGAAGCCTAGGTAACATCTACGAACGTCTAACCATTTTACGCCAGATGCGGTCAAAGGAGTACATTCAGGATTTTGAGATGTTGGTCACCCAAGCTTCAACTTTATTAGAGGAGCTTAGGTATTTCTTGGATACATTGTGACAGGAGGTGCAAAGCAAAATCAAAGCTCATGATCCTAGGACGTGCTTAGGGAGATGAATTTAGTGAGGGCAATGGAGGAAAAGTCGAAAATAGTGTGAAAAGAGGAGCGAAGCAAAATCTGCTCAAGATCCTAGGGTGTGCTTAGGAGTTGTGGTTGGGGGAAGTGCAATCTCGACCCTTGGGAGCAAGAACTCAATTTCACAATGGAGGGAGCAATGTGTGCTATGGGCATCCAACCAACAGGCCCAATCAAAGTCATGAAGTCAACAATAGTCATCAAATGGGCTAGTCAAGAGCACTTCAGGCCCACCCACTATTCAAACAGGGGTGTGTTAGGGGGAAAAAGTAGTTGCAATACCGTCTGCCTCAAAAACCAATAGTGCCGACTCCATTCCTTTGAAAATCAAAGGAGCCCAAACAACTTCCTTATGAGCAATATGTCAAGAAATGGGAAGGGAGATTTTTCACTATGGCCATCTATTTGGACCAATGCATAGATGCCCAAAAAGAAGTTTGAGGGTAGGGGTGGAGATAGGTTAGGTCACTTGTCAAGGGCCTATGGCCTAAGCCTACATCAAGCCTAGACCATGTCGATCTATTAAATAAATTAGGTCAAGGCTTTTTCAGAAGCCTATTTAGCTAAAAAGGCTATATTTTTTTTTTGTCAAAAAAAGGCTATGTTTTAAATCATCCAGAGAGCCAATTAGATTTTGGACCTGGGCCTAACTCAACCCCAAAAGCTAGCTTTTAGGGTGAGAACTGCCCAAGGCTTATATACTATTAAATGGCCTTATCACTAGTCAATGTGGGACTTTCCAATACACCCCCTCACGCCCAGGGCTGGACATCTGGAGCGTGTACACATCAAGGGGTGGGGGCCCACTAACAACGGATCTATGATAAGCTTTGATACCATATTAGATTTTGAACCCGGGCCTAACTCAACCCCAAAAGCTAGCTTTTAGGGTGAGGACTGCCCAAGGCTTATATACTATTAAACGGCCTTATCACTAGTCAATGTGGGACTTTCCAACAAAGCCTTTTAAGCCTATCACATCGACCTATTAAATTAAATATAAATCATATAATAATAGTTTTGTTATTGCTATTATTACTATATTAGATTTTTATTAAAATGTCTTAAAATAATACATTTATTGGCTTATTTAAATATTTGAGCATGTTGTCTTACAAAAGAATTGAGCTTATAAGCCTATTTCAATATAGGCTTATGACTTGTTCATTGGTCATATTATAAAATAGACTTCTAAATTGGCATTCGTGCCAGACCAAGCTAGGTCAAACTTTTAAGAAGGTCAGACTATGTCTTAAATAAAGTCTATCAAGTCAAAAGACCAGACTCGAGCCTAGATTTAAGAGGTAGGTCAGACTTGGGCTTTAGAAATCCTAGTGGTAGCATGGTCTAGAGATGATCAACAAGAATTCTCACCTTGAGGGCAAGGTGGAATTTTGGGGAGGAGGTATTGTTAGGGTGTATCAGTAGGACAGAATAAGGACAACTATTCTGTTAGTCAGTCCATTGGTTGGTTAGATTAGTTAGCTAGTTAGAAAGGATTGGTTAGATAAATTGGGGAAATCAGATTAGAGGGAGTCAGCCAGTACTTTTGATAGTTTGTAAGTGGAAGGAGATCCTTTGTTGAAGGAGAAACCCTTGGAGAGATTCATCTCTTCTTCTCAGTATTCAGTTGAAGTGTTCATTTCCTTTTATTGTTTCAATACATTTTCCATTTTGCTAGCCTGGTTCCTAACACCCACTCAACAAGTGGCAGGCATACACAGATGCAAAGTTATTCTTGTAGAACATCAGTTCCTCAGTTAAAGCAGAAGACCTACTACAAAAGCAATTAATATGCAAAAGGGGCCTACAAAACAGAACTAGGACTAATACCCTGCCATTCAAGTTATTCACATTAAAAAAATTAACAAACCATCATATCCCTTAAAATTGGCAAGCAGTTATCTTCTTAGTGGATCTAGATCCTATCCAATTCTACGGAGGATATATTCCCAATTCTCTCCACCATCACTTTACTTCCATATCATAGAGAGAAATAGAGAGAATTGCGGGAACAGAACACCTCAAAAAGAAGTGGATCCACATCCCCTTGCAAGTAATTTGAGATTTTTGACACTTTAAAGGTTCAAATATAAAATATCCAGGTAAAAATGGTCAAACCTAGACCCCCTTCAGACAAAAATACCATGCTTTGACCCTAAAAAACCATAAACTTAACGGGTATTTTAAGATATTTTTAAGGTAAAATGTTTCAAAATTCAAATTAATTAATTGTACTCTTCTTTTTCCCATACCATTAACCATTTATCTCTCTAATCATCATTTTGCATAACTTAATAAATTATCTCTATCTCTCTTGAACAAGATGTCTTAAATACCCCCTAACTTTGTTTTTGAAAAGTGGAGACATTTTTGCCCAGATGAAAGGAGAAGGTTGCTACGAAAGACCCCAAAGGAGCAAGTACACTCAGTCACTCACCCTTAGAGTCATTGCCAATGAAGTAGGCCCAGATTCAAGGCGTTGCTGCACTGCAGTTGAATGTTCAACCATGCCTTTTTGAAATGTAGCATCCACTTGCTCAAACATGGCTTTACATGACATCTCAAATGCAGGAACCACTGATGTTTCAAAACTGGATTTGAGTGCATCCTGCACAAGAAATTATTTTACTCCAATGTACAAATGCAGCACTGACTCCAATAATGAATTAACACAAGATATAACACTCAAAGTGAAAGCAAGGTACGTGTCATACCTGAAGCACCTGTTTGCCAGTTGTCTGAAACTGTGCTTGGATTTGCCTAGCTACAGTAGCTTCAAGTTTTGAATTAACTGATTTATCAAGTTGATTCACTGCCTTATCACCCACTCCTCTCTATGGCATAAAGTGCCAATCAGATCCCAGCAACACAACTTCATTGAATTCATTCTAATTTCTAAAAGACAAAAGATAGTGTACAAACCTGGAATGACTCCACAATAACAGAAGATATTATTTTCTCCACACCAGGAGACATTGCACGGACTACAGCAGGCCCAATTGAAGGCATTTCCTTCTTTACTGTTTTCTCCAATATTGCTGGTAGATCCTTATTTATAAAATTACTAATCAAACCTGTAACATGTTGGATACGGTCTCGTAACAATTTTTCATTTTTGGCATTCTCCTCTTGAATTCGAGCCCACAAAGCATCCGTGTTGGCCTTGACAGCTTTTTCCATGCTTCTCCCTAGGGCAGCCTCGAGCCTTCTACCCTCTTTTGTAACTGGAACAGCAACCATCATTGTCATTTGTTTTTGCATCTCTTTTTGCATGGTCAATAACTGCAAGATAAGAAGACAGTAAATTATTGATGAGTCAAATTGCCCAAATATACAAAAAAAAAAAACAATCCAGTGATGTTACTTAAATACATTTTGTTTATCCTCATCTTTCAAGAGAGTAAAAAATTAGTACGTGTACAAACACATGTAATCTACATGTTCCTTAAGGTCTTAATATAATGAAATAAAAAGCTCATTGGATGGGTATTTTCAAACAAACAAGTACTTGTAGAGAAGCTAAACACTCTAGCTTCTTTATCAGTTTAAGAGAACCTTTACCATTTAAAAGAAAGCTATTTATTACTAAAAGCATTTCCCCAAAAATGTCCATCCAAACACGCTCTAATACATTAAAATATAATGAATTATTAGCTTTGCATTGTGACCAGCAAAAAACTCTTGAGAAATCACCTGATTGACAGTTTCTTGCATTGCCAGAATTTGAGGAACAGCATTTTCAGTAGATGGGAGGCTAGGATTTCCATTTGGCTCATTGGATGAATCAGTTGAATTGCAAGCACTTGGAGATGGGGAAGATGGACCAGATGCTTGAGAATTTTTACCCTTTTGTCTCTTCCCTTTTGTATTAGGGGCAGGTGATGGTGGTACTGCCAAGGATGTAGATGAGTCAGAAACCTTTTCATGGACATCTTTTGCCAAGTCTTGGAGTCCATCCTCATTGGCATTAGAAGGTTGGACCAGTGAGTCTCCTACAATAGAATCAACTTGTCCAGGTTCCTCTGTAATGTAAGTTTCCCCAGATATCGCACGGCATTCTCGGGCCATCTCAATACCAAGATCTGAAGCCTGAGAGCAGAAGAATTTTTCTTTACTATCAGAAACTGAGTTTTGTTGTGGCCCTTGCCGGCCAAATTCATCACTTTGATTAGATCTTGTTTCACCTACCACTTTCACTTCCACTTCAGCATTACCCACATCAACCACATCCTGGATCTTTGTTTCTCCCTCATTCTTTCTATCAATTATATTAGTCTCAGAGGAGGAACCAGCTTTTATGATCTCGGACGGTGTAACCAGATGAGTTGGTTGCTTAAACATGACAGAATGATTAAGTACACTAGAAATGTCATCCTGCTTGATTTTCTTTTCATCACTCTTTAAATCATTATTCAATGGATCAGACAAGTTCCTGTGAATGGTATCCATTTGTCTGTCAACTGAATAATCATTAACAGGTTGGTCCCCAACATGATCACTCAGGTTAGATTGTGGATTCCTAAAATCAGAAAGCTTCCTGGACAACCTTGGGCTCAAAGGAAGAGGTGGAGAAGGAACACAAACAATATCAGCATCACTGCTAGAAGGAGCCAATGTAACAGGTTTAGCCTCAATATTTGAACTGCTGATTTCTTTAGAAATAGGTGCCTCAATATGGCTAGAGCTTAAAGGGTATCTTGCCACAAGACCACTTTCAGTGTTGCTTGCTTGTATCATTGTTTTCGGAGCAGAACTGGCCAAAGACATTTCAGACATTCTACCTGCAGATGAGTCTAAAGAGGCAAATCCTTCAACAGTAATTGTATCTCGGGAAACACTGGAATCTGACTTCTCTAGTCCCACATTTTCCAATGGCGGAGGCAAACATTGTGCTAAATCCAAAGCATATTGCTGAATAGCCTGTGTCTGAACACAATAAACCTGAACAACATGTTCACCATGAGGTAATATATCACTTGTTCCAGTAAAACTCAGAATGGGCATGGTCACAGTAAACTCAGCTATATAATCCATGCGTGTTGATTCTGGATTAGGACCATATTCTAAGTGCACAGCATATATAGCATTCCTCTGGGCATTTGCAAGTAAAAGCAGACCTGCATGAGGCAATGCTGCAACTTGATTAAAGAATGCATCCTTAGGAGATGGTTGAGCTGAACTCTTCAATTCCAATGTCTGAGTGCATCTCCAAGATTCAGCATCACTAGGGAGCAGCCAACCTTCATCGCCTGCTGAGACCCAAAGCTTCACTTCCCGATTTTGTGGTCCCTACAAATTGGCATTAATTAATTAGAAACAAGTAAAACAAATATCACTAGAATAGTGACATAGTGACATATAATAAAAGTAACATCTATGGAGGACTATTTGATAATACAAATGAACTATGGACACAGGCCTCCTAAATTTTTTAAGCTTTAAGGAGGACTATTTGATTAATACAAATGAACAACGGATACAGGCTTCTCCTAATTTTTTTAAGCTTTAAAATGATAAACATGAGTTCTAGTGAATGAAATTTGTTATTAACTTATTATCACAAAATTCCACTACGCTGACTTTCAGGCAACACAAACCCAATGACCTGATCAACTGTATTAAAAAGTTGATAAATACACTTACTGCTGTGATAAGGACAATATGATCAGGCTGGTGTGGAGCAGTAAAAAATGTAGCAGAAAAAACAGGATGGCCATCATGTGGTTTCAAAATCATAAGAGGTTGAGTCTTCCGATCTTCCCATATCTTTATCTGTCACATTTGATGATATCAAACAACTATGATTGAGACATCTATTACAAATAAACAAATAACAGCAAAGCAGGACATAGGCATGCATAAGGATGAAATATTCATTTGAGACAATATTCAAACTAATGAAGAGAGCAGGAGGTAGTTTTCTATCAGGACTTTCCGAATGAGTTTCCAAATGATCCTAATCTGTGACATAACTTTGATAAAGATGAAAAAGTTTTAAGCGTCAGTATAAAACAAAATATATTTGAGATAATTATGTCCCACCTTTTTCCAAGTTTCATATTTGTTTTCCATCCTTGTCCTCACTAGTATTTCTGTCACTGCATCTACTATATTGTTTTCCCTCTCCATTTCTATCCTTTAGTGCACCCATATATTTGTGTGTTTGGTTTTCTAGTAAATACTAATGCAGGATAAAAGAAAACCATATATATTCAAAGAAAATTCATGCCACTGCACTTATCCTGATCAGAAAAAATGCTTTAATAAATCTTTTAAGCTTTCAACCAAAAAAAAAAAAATGAATCAAAACTGGAAAAACAACAGGCAGCAGTTAATTAAAGCAAGAAAATACAAACCGTGCCATCTTGTGAAGCAGATACCAATCGATTTGTCATCCATTGGCACATTGACAAATCAGTCACCTCCCCATCATGTGAGCCTACAAGTTGAACCCCATCAATGAGCTTGTCAACTGGACATTTTGGAGGATCCTCTGCCACAAAGGCTTCACTATTTCCAACTTTTGTGGTATCAATTCTCAGAACATGTTTTCCCATACCAACTATCAAAATCTCCTGTATAAAAAAATTGAATAATATAACGAGTACAAGAAAGAAAGTTAAAGCATTGGTTCAAGTTTTTGAAATTGAGAACCACAAAACAGGAGAATATGAAGCAATTACTTGTTTGTGGCAGTGCCAGCAAATTTGGGGATGATCAACTTTTTCCTCTACCACTATTTGGACAGCAATAACAATATTGGCAGTAATTTGAGGCTTATCATCATCATCGGGACCTTCAGAGATCTTCCACACATAAACACGGCCATCTGTGCCAACACTGTAGAAAAAGAATGTTCCCATAAACCATAGACAAACAAACTGGGCCATTTAAAAATTTCAGGCAACAGAAACTACCTAGCCAAGAGATGAACATCTTCAGCAAAGAACGCCAAATCTGTGACCCTCTGAAAAGGGTGAAAAACAGAAACACATTAATCAAAGGATAAATTGGTTAGACTTTTAATGACTTTTCCCATTAATAACATACACATAGCAGTATGGTCCAAATAGGAAAAAATTCATGAGTCAAAAGGCAGCAAGCCAGCAAAACCCTACGAATAAGTATGAAAGTTCTGAGTATGAAAGGTCTGTTACGTTGAACAGAACACAATGTTACCCTTCACCTAGAATTATAGCAGCACTTCAAAGTAAATTTCACTAAGAAGCAAAGCAATGGATAGTGAGGAAATCTAATGTAGAGTTGTTTGTATGCCCATTGTTGCTATCTACTATTTTTTTCCCTATGAATTTGACACTCAGAAAATAATAGTCATCATCAATATGACATGTTCGGACCAGGACTACGATTCTAATTTTAGATTCCCAACCACCCCCCCCCCCCCCCCACACACACACACATAGGAATATGGTTGCAGAAATAATAGCCCCAAACGTCAAAAATGAAACTTGAACTCATAGGCAATATCAAACTCTTCTACAATAGTAAATTAAAAGCTAATCTTTTCACAAAGTAAATGAAGCTAATCTTTTCACAAAGTAAATGATAAATCAACACTTGATCCTTCATTTTTCTATCCTGTTAACTATATTCAATTATTACCTAAATTCATCTCTCTTAAAATCACTTCAAGTTTTCTCCACTCAACCTTTTTTATTACCTAAAGCATAGACGAATAGGACCCACATAGTGTTTCATTACTTTTGTTTTTTTCTGAATTACAAAACCAGTGGCATGGCACCGAAGAAGCAATGAGACAACCCATGCCTAAAACCAAAAAGCCAAACCTGATTGTGACCTCTGAGCAAAGATCTCACTGCAGTGTGAATGTTGAGCACCCTGATGTTCCCCTGTTTCAGTCCATAACATATATACGACTTATTCACAGCAATCTGTCGACCCAGAACCGGGTTAGGATCCGACCCGTATTTGGTTATTGGAGCGACCTCAAGCTGAGGCTGTACCTCCCCAGGCAACCTAACGTCCACGTCATACACAACATGCTCCCCAATCAAATGCCTTCCCTTGGGGACCTTACTGCTCGGCAGCCGAATCAGCGCGGCGGCAGCGGCATTGGCAGCGGTCAAGGCACCGCCCATGGAGGGTGGAACGAGGGGCGAACTGGCGACGGCAGAAAAATCGGAAGAGAAGGGGGCGACAGAGGCGGGTTGTTGGTGAGTCGGTGGCGGAGGAGGGGCGCTGAGGAGGGCCATGAGGCGGGCACCGGCGTTGGGGTTTGAAGGGGGAGGGATGGGTTGGGGTTGAAGAGGTGGGGTGGGGAAGGAAAGGGAACGGTGTTGGAGGTGGTGGTTGGGGTGTATTGGGAGGTGGTCGAAGGGGAAGTTGTGGTGGAAAGGGGTGGCGGAGAAGGGACCAGTGGGTGGAGGGTAGGATGAGGAGGAAGAAGGAGGAGGTGGTGGAGGAGCGGAGGGAGGGAATGGTGAAGAAGGGTTGGGGTTAGGGTTAGGGTTTGGGGGATTGAAGAAGGAGTGCATGTCGAAAGTGGGAGGTGGTGGTTGATTAGGGGAAGCCATCACCAGATTGAATTGAATTGAGTTTATGATCAATCAACTCAATCTGATGAGATTGGGAATCGATAAATAATAGTGCAGAATTTGCAAACAGAGAGATTGAGATTCAGATAGAGACTGAGAGTGATAGAAAGATTGAGAGAGAGAGAGAGAGAGAGAGTGGATGCAGAGAGTGTGTGAGATCTGAAGGAAGGAGGTGGGGTTTCGCACACACAAGGGAAGGGATTTCTGATTTTCTGCACCATTTTTTGTCCATCATTATGTTATTTTTTTATTTTTTATTGTTTCTTTGGGATAACATAATAATAATCGATGTTGATCCATGTTATAATAATACTAGAATGTTAATTAATAATTATCTTTTTTTTGGTCGAATTAATAATTATCTTTAAATTACCATTCTTTGAAATCCATTAGTTTTTTTGGTACAAAGAGTAAAAAAAGCTCAGAAAAGAAAAGAAAACTAAAGCAAATAAATTAGTGTTTGATAAAAGTCACTCCCACAGCATCCGCAAGGAGCAGGGAAGACATTTCTGGAATTGGGTCTTGCAAACAGCTCGAGCTTGTGGTGCTCTTGAGTTCCCAACTTTGCTAAATGATCAGCGCACATGTTGTCTTCTCTAAGGATGTGATGGAGAGAAACGTCCCTATCTCCGTGAAGCAAATCCCTAATTTCAGAGATGATTGAAGCCCTCTTGTGAAAGGTAATGTCTTCTTCTTTGATCAAATGTATCGCAATTCGCATTAGTTGAATCTGTGTGGCAAACAAACTTTTTTGTAATGTTTATCCCAAGCAATTCTTAACCCATGTAAAATCCCTTGAAGCTCTGTTGTTATGTTATCTGAAATCCCTAAATTTCCATGATAGGCAAGGATCCAGGCGCCCTCAGTGTCGCGAAAAATTCCTCCAAAACTTGATTGCCCTGGGTTCCTGAAGCTACTTCCATCAGTATTGAGAGAAATATAGTCTGTACTGGGATGAATCCAAAAGACGAGCCCCTCGCTGGGATGGTTGGTAGAATTTGCGAAGAAAGCTGAATGTATGTCTGAGGATTGATTTCGGACAGATTGGAGCAATTGAGAGAGTTTGAAGGATAATCTGCCCCTCCAATGGCAGTTTGATTACGGGTGAGCCAAATACACCATAAGGTTGCAGGAAAAAGAAGATGGTGGTTGATACAATTGTTGTGAATCCATTCCCTAAACTCCTGGGTAGAAATGGAAGGAGTTATCTAAACCCTAAGTGTTGTCATAAAGCTTCAACAAACTTGCAGTCCCTGAAATAATGAACAAGAGTCTCAGAATGATCATTACAGGATTAACAAGTATTGGAAGTACTTAACCTGCGGGCAACACGAAATTCATTCACTGGAAGGGCTTGATGACAAAGCTGCCAAATGAAGAATTTTATTTTCTCTGGGATGGTAAGTTTCCAGATCCAATTCCATTTAGATTCTTGCTGAATAGTTAGAATATCTTGACTATTAAGCCAAATATACCCTGTAGCAACTGTATATTTGCCATTAGGAGATGAATGCCAAATTAGGTTATTATTGATATGATCATTAATATGAATCACTTTTTGCTGAATAATTAATTTGACATCATCCGAAATAATAGTAGCAATTTGATCTAATATCCAATGGTCCTCTTGCCACATATATTTAATATTCAAATTAATGTCTTGGAAATTAACATAATCAACCAAATTACAAATTCTTTCCCAATTCAGCCAAGGTTCATAGAAGAAGGAACTTAATCCGTTTCCTATGCGAAACTCATACCCAACCTTAATTTTATCTTTTGCTTTGGACATAGAATGCCAAACATGGGACCCTGTTTTGGTAGGACTAAAGAGATCAGAATTACGGATATCAAATCTATCATGTAGAATCTTAACCCAAAATTTTTCTTTATTATTGGTCATATTCCAAATTAATTTACCTATGAGAGAAATATTCTGATTTCTAGCTGATCTAATAGCTAAACCACGCTCGATTTTGGCTCTAGTAATTTTCTTCCAACTGATAGGGTGGAACCCTAGGCCCTCATCATTAGTCCAAAGGAAATTTTTAGCTGCACTAATAACTTTTTATATTTAAACACATTAATTTTTATTATTTTATTTTAAAAAAAATAATTATTTATAATTTTCATATTTTACATTAACATGGTTATACATCTTTTCCAATTTTTTAATATTTAAATTTTTTAAAACCTTAAATAGACATGATTATTGTGAAGTTGGTTGGATGTCTCTAGAAGGGGGGTTGAATAGAGACTTTAAAATTTTGCTCCTGAAAATGCACACTTAAATTGCAAGTTGAGACGTGATCTCAAGTCTGATGACTTGAAGTCTCAAGTAGGTTAGATGAGATGCAGTTTTAATTTCAAGAAGTTATATGTTTGTGATCAGATACAAATGCTTTGTAGTTATTGAAATCAGATTTTGTTTTAGAATAATTTATTCAACCAAAGCAGCACAGATTTGGGATGAGCAATATAAAATAAAGAGATAAGGAAGAGAGATGCACAGTGATCTTATCCTGGTTCACCCACACCTTGGGCTACGTAAGGTGCTACATCCAGTCCTCACAACACGTGAGATTTCCACTATTGATAATCACAACCAATTACAAGTATTCTTACAGCCTCTTCAGGACGTCTCTCACACCAAGCCTAAACACTCCTATCTTGGCCGAGCCACAAGTATTCTTACAGCCTCTTCAGGACGCTCACACTCACTCTGAGACTAGGCTTCCTCCTATCTCAGATGAGACTGGTTACAAATGATTGGTAGGATAAGATGGGTCTAGCTTATAATCATACAAAGTATGGATAGATAATGAGTTTAGCTAGAGTTTTTCTTTTCTATGCAAATAGAAAACCTAAGAGCTGAGAAAAGAAAATGAACTGAGACTATAAACGTTCTCAAGTTGAGATAAGATCTTAGGTATGATAGACTTGAGATGTGTGATGAAATGCAAGGATGTTCAATATACAGCGTAGTCTCTCACTTCTCTTCACGGTTGACTTCATTATTTATTTCAAATGAAACTAGCCGTTTTATGACCGTTTCTAGCCGTCACAGGTGAGAGAAGATCTTTTGTTGAGAGGTACACTGCTTTCCTGTGCGCACTGTTGCTGTGTCAGTTTGCAGTGTCCTTTTCTTTGACTTTTGCTTACTCTTTTGACATGCATCTTTCATCTGAGTCTCAAATCTAAGTCTGGTCTATAGCATCTTAAGTATGCCACTGAGTCTTAATCTTCATCTGATCCATGAGCTTGCATCTCAAGCTGACTCAGGGTCTCTTCTTTGTTTCTCAACTACTGGTCTGATCTCTCCACTTGATTATGCAGTTAAGACTGATTCTCTTCTCTTTGCATCTGATAGCTTGATTTTGAGCTTCTATGTGTCTCAAGCTGAGTCTACATCTCAAGCTGACTTTGAATCTCATCTTTGTTTAGTGAATTTTGACTCAAGTCTTTTGTTTTGGCAATTCTTGAATCTGACTTCTTATGCTTTATGTCCTCAAAGATGATCTTTGAGCTTCATTTATTGATTAATATCTGCAAAAAATAAAGTTCAGAAATTCTGACATACACTTGAGCACACAGTTAGTAAATAACAAGATGCATCTCGGACTTGCCTTTGTGGACATCTTAACTTAATGGTTTGACTACATTAGAAACCTTAAGAGTGAGTTTGTCTCAACAATCTCCCCTTTTTTTGATGATGGCAAACCATGAAGTTTTAAGTTTTAGGATGTTTCAATTTTAAGTTTCAGAGGCTTAGCTCCCCCTGAAAGTTACCATTTGTTCTGTTAGGAGGATCTATATTTTTTTTAAGTTGAGCTCCCCCTGAGTCTGAGACTCATGTTACTGACTTTAGCTTAAAGCTTTTTAGGTGATTTAAAATAGGAAAGCTTAGACATAAAGAATTTGAGATGCAGTCAGAACAAAATTTCATTAATTCAGCGGTAAATATATCAGTTTAAACAAAAGATCACAAAATATCAAATTTGAGCAAAGATGTCATTGCATCTCATCACATGAGCAGACAGATGCTATTACGTCTCAACTTTCATAAACTTATGCATTTAAAACATACTACTAAGACTCTTATTAGGCTGAAACAACCTAACCAAACTCTCCCCCTTTTGCCATTATCAGAAGGTAAAACTAGCTAAGCTAGGTAGAGGATGAAGAGGATGAGTTAGAAGTAGAAGCAGGTGGACGTTGCACAGTTTGAGGAATCTCAGGAAGATGAGGCAAATTTGAGAGATGAAGGTGCATCTTCTTGTGAAAATCATTGGAAGTACTTAGTGCTTGAAGGACTGTATCGAGTCCATTGAGAATTGTCTCTTGCCTCTTTTTATGTTTCTTGAGCTCCTTGAGAATTTTCTTTTGGTTATGCTTAGTCTTGATGCTCAGATTTTCTTGTTGTTGCTGCTACTCTGCTTGCAGTTGATTGAGGAAGGTATTGATGGAGTCTGAGAGATGAGTAGGCATAGAGGGCTCAGATGCTGGACCTTGAGATGGTGCGGGTGGAGGAACAGATTGATCATACTTGGGTGGAGGTGAATTGAAGAGGGAATCAACAAAGAATTTCCCTGGTGTTGGTAGAGATGTTGGGAAGGAGTGAGATGGCTCATGTTGCTGGGGAGTCTTTTGTTGAGAGATTGGCACCTCTTCAGTCTCAACATAATAGGTTGTTGCTCTTGCATATCTTCATGTGTTGAGGAGGTTACTTCTTTGTCCAGGCTGGCAAGAGTTTGAGCAACAATTCTGGTGATAGGAGATGGTGAAGCTTGAGTGGTCATCTGTTGTGGTGATGGAGGTGGCGTCTGATGAGGTGAGGGTGGATGAGATTGAGTCTAAAGTACAAGTTCAGGAGCTTGTTCATTCGCAGCAGGTTCCTCAGTGTGCAATGGTTGAGGATCTGGTTGAGTGAGAGTAGATGAGACATATTATGATCTTGTCTTCTTTTTCTTTTTCTTCCTCGTCTCAGTCTCAGTTGAGACGGTAGGCTCAAACTTTCTTTTCTTTTCTTCTCTAGGGATCTCAGATCTTTCTTGAGATCCCCCTGTAGTGTCTTTTGCAGCCTTCTTTTTCTTTTTTTTTTTTTGAGTTTCTGACATTTTAGAATAAGGAGAAGCTTGCACAGATGGTGGAATATTAGTTGGAACAGAAATAGGGAAAGTTAGAGGGGGAATTGACTTTCCATCCAAGCTCAAAGACTTGGGATTTGATCTCCCTACATACCCGGGCTTCTCTGACGTCTCTTCACACCCGCTGAGATCCACCTTGAAATGCTTCATGATTCTTGTTGAGAGCATTCTAAAGGGCGGAGAAGCAGTAATCTTGGGATTGTGGAAGGCATGTTCCATATGCTTGAGGATAAGGAAGGGAAGATCCAGGGAAATGCTATGCTTCAGATGATACATCATCATGAGATCAGGAGTGTAGACTTTGTTGAAGGTGCCAGCCCGAGGCATAATACACTTTGCAACAAGATGAAATAAAAATTTTCCAAAGTAGTTGAGGGAGTAGGTAGAGTCAGTAATGACTGCATCCTTGAACAAAGAGGTTAAAACACTTTATGCTAGAATCCATAGATGGTTCCACCACTCTTCCTCATTGTAGAGCCTATTTCCAGCAACCGGTACCTTGATGGTTGCACCCAGGATTTCTTCAGTTAGCTCTATGTGGACCCTTTTGATATTTGCCACCACATGAGGCAAACCTTGAGACGCCCCTTTTGCTGTGGAGCAAGCAACATAGAATGCTCTGGTCATTTTGGGAAAGACTGGCTCTGTCATGCACAGATAGTCTTCCCATCCCTGCTGCCTAAGATAGGGGCCTATGTCCCAATTTTCTTGCTTAAGCTCTTCTAGAGAGATGACTCTCCCAATAACTATTTTCTTCTCTCTAAACTTCTTAGTGAACTTTTCTTCTATATCAGCGCTTTCAAACAAATCTGACTGGAAGGAGAGCTTCTTTCCCTTAGCTTTTTCAGTTGCCTTCTCTTTCCCTTTCATCGAAGGCTCAGGTTTGGTGAGGTATATGTGAATAGGAGACTTAGGAACAACTGGTGTAGAGGTTTTAGTGACACGAGAGGCAACCCTCTGTGATTTAGGTCTGAGAGGGAGAGGAGTGCTTTTCTTGGATGATGTAGATTTTGAGGATGGAGAGGTTTGAGTTTGAGGCTGGGTAGTCTCAGATTCTGTGCTTGGTTAGGGTGATGGTGAATGACTTAGACGTTCTTGGCTAGAGTGAACACTACCCATAGGTCAGATTCATTGGACGAAGACATACTTAGATGTGGTGAAGAGGAGGAAGATGATATATCAGAGTAAGGGAGCTTGAGAGCAGTGATTTTGATGCGCATTGAGGAAGATGGAGTTGAGATGAAGCTGTGCCTTTTATAGAATCATAGATTTTAATATGAGAGAGAGAAGTAAGTTAGTGGGCAGTTAATGAACAGTTAAGAGTGGTTGGGCACTTCTTTTTATACTCAACGGCTGGTTGTGCGTAAGATGGGGAGTTACTAGCCGTTGTTAACGGCTATGAGACTCTCTCAGGTAACGTCTTTGTGACATTTAAAGAGCCTTTTCTTCAGACTTATCATGAGTCACATCTCATCTGAGATTTACCATGGGTCATCTTACCACAGACTTGGTTTAAGTCTCATCTGACTTCAAAGCTGGTCTCATCTTCAGACACAATCTCTTTTCATGAGACCAATGTTGAATGTTAATCAAGTCCACACATATTTAACAGTTTCAAATTTTCAACAAATCTTTCCTCCACTAAAGGTTTAGTAAAAATGTCAGCCAATTGATTTTTAGTAGCAACAAAGATTATTTCAATGTTTCCTTTTTGAACATGGTCTCTTATGAAATGGTGCTTGATATCTACGTGCTTAGATCTTGAACGATGAATAGGATTTTTAGCAAGATTGATAGCACTGGTGTTGTCACAATAAATTGGAATTTTAGAATACCTTAGTGCATAATCTAGCATTTGAGACTTGATCCACAAGATTTGTATTCAGCATGTTGCAGCTGAGACGTACTCAGCTTTAGTGGTAGATGGGGCTATTGTGTTATGCTTCTTGCAAGACCATGAGACAAGGCATTTTCCAAGGAACTGGCAGGTTCCACTTGTGTTTTTTCTATCCATCTTGTCTCCAGCAAAGTCAGCATCATTGTAGCCTGCAAGATCAAATCTAGATCCTTTCTCATACCAAAGACCAAGAATAGTGGTTCCTATTAAATATCTAAAGATTCTTTTAACAGCA
Source organism: Sesbania bispinosa (assembly GCA_026901365.1). Taxonomy (NCBI): domain Eukaryota; kingdom Viridiplantae; phylum Streptophyta; class Magnoliopsida; order Fabales; family Fabaceae; genus Sesbania; species Sesbania bispinosa. The sequence continues at coordinate 788,247 of QLOH01000432.1, forward strand.
GTTAGATGAGATTCCTTAGGGTCAGATTGATATCTAGCACATATTCCTACTGCATACTGTATATCAGGTCTATTGGCAGTTAGGTACATAAGAGATCCTATCATACCTCTATACAACTTATCTAAGACGGTCTTACCTGTCTCATTTTTATCAATTTGAGTAGATGGATGCATGGGAGTTTTCTTAGGCTTGGCATCATTCATTTTGAATTTTACCAACAATTCCTTTGCATATTTTTCTTGGCAAATGAATATCCCATCCGATTTTTGTTTGATCTGCAAGCCTAGGAAGAATCTCAGCTCACCCATCAGACTCATCTCAAACTCTCTCTGCATGAGATTTGAGAATTCTTGACAAAGAGATTCATCAGTAGAACCAAAAATAATATCATCTACATAGATTTGAACAATAAGTAAGTTATTGTGATACTCCTTTTTGAACAGTGTTGTATCAATCTTTCCTCTGGAAAATCCATTTGCAATTAGGAATGAGCTAAGTCTGTCATACCAAGCTCTTGGAGCTTGCTTGAGACCATACAAGGCTTTCTTGAGTCTGAGCACATATTCTGGATGGTGTGGATCTTCAAACCCAGGGGGTTGTCTCACATAGACTTCCTCTTCAATGAATCCATTCAAAAATGCACTCTTCACGTCCATTTGGTATAGCTTGAAGTCTTTGTGAGTTGCAAAGGCTAAAAGGATTATGATGGCCTCAAGTCTGTCCACTAGAGCAAAGGTCTCATCATAGTCTATTCCTTCCTTCCGGTTGTATCCTTGTGCTACCAGTCTTGCCTTGTTCCTCATAACCTTGCCCTTTTCATTGAGTTTGTTTCTGAAGACCCATCTGGTTCCAATTATAGATTGATGAGATAGAGGAGGTACCAGATCCCAGACTTGGCTTTTATCAAACCGGTTGAGCTCTTCTTCCATTGCTATCAAATGATAGTGAAATTGGGTAATGATACTTCATCCGTCCCATTTTACTTGACTTTTAAGGTTATGACACGGGAATTAAGGAATATCATTAATATTTTAAGTTTTATAAAAATTATAAACTAATTCCCTACTATACCCTTATCTCTCATATTAAAAACATGTCATTCAAGAAATACACATTAATTAATTGATAAGGTTGAAATTGGAAAAAATCATTTAAATAATGTCTTGATATTAGAAAACGATAATTAAACTGGCACAATTTTTTTTTTTTGCTAAAACGTCAAGTAAAATGGAACAGAGATAGTATTAAATAAGGGTAAAAATATAAAAAATTATTTTTTTAAAGTTCCAATAAAATTAACCAACTTTAACCACTTTTATTGACATGTGTGATTCAGTTAGGTATGACTCGTGCAAAGGAAGTAGTTTTTTTTAATAATTTAAGTTTTAAAATCTTAAAGTTGATGATTATTAATCACTAATGTTCATTAATTTATTATTAAATCTAACGATGTAAAGAATTGTCTTACGCGTAGACTATCCACTCGATAGTTCACACTAGTCGCCACCCACTACAATGAGTTTGAAAACTTGCCATAACATGTTATATAACTAATTGGAAAACTTTGAATATTCACACAATGGGCCTTCAAATTTCATGAATCACATAAAATAGATGAAACTTAAGAGGCATAAGTGCAACGAAATCGAATTTCAGTGAGATATGAACAATGGGCAAGGGATGAAAGAGAAGTGGAGGAGGCCACTACAACCGTTTCTTCTCTAGCAAAACGTGGAACTACGGTAGGGCAACTGGCACCACAATGAGGCCCCCGCCAGCATGATATCAAAAGTGCGCTTCTTGCCTATTATGGAATAACGTACAACATCATGTCCTTATCGGCAAAGATGTAGAGCCCTAGTGTGGTTATGAATTTTATCTTCTCCGACGAGCAGGGATGATTCCATTGCTGTAACACGCGCTAATCAAACCCTGACAAGCCATGGGTATTGTTACGCTTCCAAAAGCCTTTTGCCGTACAAGGTTTTGCTAATGGCTTCTTGGAACATGGATTTGTTGAAGTCCATCTCCTCGGGGATGATGCAAGTGTCGAGGAGGAAGAGGAAAATAGGGAAATGAAGGTTGGGGTTAGAGGTGTGTATTGGATGGTGGTGTATTGAGGTTAGAAAGTCGTGCATGTCCATTGTTTTTTTTTCCTGCTTTAGGGAATTGTATAGGTCCATTTTATGTCACTTCATCATCATCAGCAAGCTAGGAGGACAGTAATAAGGGACAGAGGAAAAAATAGGTGATAGATAACATAGACCAATATGTAAATTAAGCAAAACTTTAATAACCGGTTCATCTAAATTGTTTATTATTAAATCTAAATATTAATTTATCTATTATACCATGCATAACATAACCCATTGTGCCTTAGTCTCTGCCATGTTTAGATAAGTGAGTTGTGAAAAAAATTAAGAGGGACCATGCAATACTATTTTTATTTATTTTTATTCTATATATTTATGATTTATTTTGTAAATCAACTCTCTATAAAACTACCTCCAACGCTATTTATATGAAATATAAATATGTTTTTTTCTTAACCCGAAATATAAAAACGTTTTTTCTAACCTGTGCAATATTGCACAGGTTAATAAGACAAAAGTGGAAAGATTTTATTGGCAATTACAACTATCACAACACCCAATGCATTGGTAATGTCAATGGTTGTAATTCCCAATAAAACCTTTCCACTTTTGTCTTATTATCCTGTACAATATTACACAGGTTAGAAAAACCGATATAAAAAACATAGTATTATCTTGAGTTGTATTAATCATGAAATTACGCTTATATCATTAATTTATTATCAATTATGCTCACAGTATGCAGCGGAGTAGCCAACAGTGCAGGGAGAGTGAAAAAGGAGCAACGAACAGTGCAGGGCGAAAAAGAATTGCGGCAAGGGTTTTATTTTTTAGTTGGGTGTGCAGTGAAAGAGTTATAAAGATAAGGAGTGGTAATTTTGTCATTAAAAAATGTTTATAAATTGTCCTGTTCCGTTCCAGTTGGTTCCACCTTTTTTAGGGAACAAAAGTGTTCCACTATTTTAATCATGTGTCATGTTCTGTTTTTCCTTTTAATTTCATATCAAACAGGAACAAAACTCATATGTCCCGTTCTGTTCCGTTCTAAAGTGTCTACCAAACGCTACCTAATAATGGTTTTAATCTATCTATCATATATTATATATTATCGATTGTAAAATTGACTTGAGCATTACATTGAATGTATATAATAATTATTATACTACATATTCAATTATCCTATTAAATGCATAGTTAAATTAACATAAAGATTATCATATTTTAATATCCTTCACATTAATATAAAATATAGTTTAATAATTCAATTAAATATATTATTTAATTATTTGATTATATGTTATATTTAAAGAAGATAAATGGTCGTTTTGCTTAATTATCTTTTTCTCTCTCACTTTCTCCCACTTCCTTAGAGTGTGAAGTGTAAAGTAAGAGTTCTATGATATCAATTTTTTAATTATTTTTTAAATGTTTATATTATACTTAAAATATTAAAATTTTGATTATTAAAATATTAATCATACTTTAATATAATATGAATTTATATTTTTTGGTATAAATTATAGGAGCTCATTCACGTAATGGCGGAGTTAGCTCTTCCAACAAGATAATATATATAATAATATTGTTTCATATTCACAACCACAAAAAAAAAATCATAACTTATTTATATGCAGAATACACTAAAAATATAATATATGTTGAGGTATCTATTGGCCTTCCTCAATACAATTACATTTGATCAAATCCTCTTAACTAATATTTGCTTAATTTAATAATTTTGTTAATTTTTAATAATTATTATTTTTAATTTCATTTCAATAAGTATTATTAATTATCTATATTGTGTCTTTTCATCCTCTTCCACTTTTCTTCATTAAGAGTTTAAATTTAAAAAAAACAAAAATATGTTAAAAATAATAAATCAATAATATTTTAACATAAATAAGAAAAAACATAAATATTATTATATATATATATTAATAATGATCTATTTACACAAAAAACACTTAATTGCTTTTGACTCATTATCATAAACAATTATAAACTATTTAAAAAAAATTACAAAAAGTATTTACATTTAATATATCTACACATTATATAATCATATTTAAAATCTAAATATATATGTGTATATTTACATTTTAAAATATAAATTATTTATATAAATCAATTATAAACAAACCCGCACAGGCTATATTTACAATATTTTCTACCTCTTCTCTGTTCTTGAGAAGGGATTTTATGGTCATCACTTAGAGTTATTTGTTTGTCTTTCACCAATATATCAAAAATTTGGTCTGCTTTCGAAATATCGAAACCATAATTTTTCTTTGGGAATTTATCTTTATTGTCATTACTAGTATTTCCATTTGGTTTTAAAGATTGACAAACATAAGGAGGCCCTGGCTTAAGTTCTGCTACATGAACATCATTATCTTCTATATCATATTCGAAGTCACTATCATCAGAAACTTCTAAATATGCCACTTTATCTTTTCGAAAGAACTTTTCAGGTTTCCTGAACCTTTCTTTTTCTTTCTTAAGGTGTTCAATTTGCCTAACTTTATCAGCCAATTGAGCCATATCTCTAAGTTGTTGATTAATCAATTTCTTTCGAATTGAATAATCTAGTCCTCCTGCAGCAATTTGAACTAACTCATATTCAGGAATTTGGGTAAAACATCTAGCTTTCATTTGTCTAAATCTATTCAAATAGTTATCAATTGACTCATTCGAGGATCTCTTAATGTTTACTAAGTCCATAATAGTAACTTTTGTTTCTCCTCGAAAGAATTGTTCATGAAAACTTCTTTCTAATTGATTCCATGTGTGAATCGAATTTGGAGAAAGAGTAGTAAATCAAGTAAAAGCATTCTTAGTTAAAGAACTAGGAAAATATTTCATTTTTAATTCTTCATTGTTTGCCAAATCACCTGCTTCGATTTGGTATCGAGCAATGTGTTCGACAGTAGATTCTCCTACTTCTCCAGAAAATTTGGTAAATTTGGGAACTTTCCATCCCCTTGGCAATTCAGTTTGCAATACCATCTGGGTGAAAGGAGAGACTACATAAGGATGATTCGCAAATCCTACATTAAATCCATGTCTATTCAAAACTTGTTTGACAATTCCAACAACATTTTGTTGCCCCCCTAAGTTATTCGCTCTTATCCTTTCGAGAATTTCATCAGCATTTTGATTTCTATTCAGAATAACTCTAGGAGCATTTTCCTCTCAATTTTCGACAGGATTAACAGGATTTGGTATTTGATTATTTTGATCTCCTTGATTTACAGGAGGATTCAAATTAGCCACTTGTCTAACTATAAGATCAGTGGGTGCTCCAAACACATCCGCAATCCTTTCCATTTGCCTAGCCAATAAATTATAATTAGCATTTGTAGTTTGGACTAGGGGATTAAACACTGTGGCCATTTGTGTTGTCAACATATTTACCATTTCATGGTTACTCTCATCCATTTGTTGCCTTAGAGTTTGCAACGTAGAATTTGTAATAGATGAAGAAGAATTTCCCACAAAGGGATTAAACATGGGTCCACGAATCACTGAAGGACCCATTGTTGACATAGTTGGTGAGGCTGTTCCAGAATTTGGAACAAATCCAAATGGCAACCCATATTGTGGTTGTCCATTTTGAGACATAGAAATAAAATTGGGAAAAGGGATAGTAGAACCAATTTGACTTATTACAGGCTCCGCCACAGTAGTAGTGGTTGTAGTAACATTTGTTTGTGGTTCTCTGTTAACACTATTATTTCCATTCATCCCATTTTCATTATTATTCACAGACTCATCTCTTTGGGGTGGTGGACTTCCCTGATTATTAACATTATTTTCCCTATTATTATTTCCATTTGCATTTTGTCTTAAATTATTAGCCATTTGAACATATATAGTTCGACCACTTCTCAAACGCATACAAGACAAATTTTCAGAAATTCATAACACACACTACTTTTTTGGCAAAATGGTCCCACCGCCAATTTGTTTATGGTGAAAAAATCTAATTTCGAAAATTAAACTTATCGCTTTGATTCTAAGAACAATCTGGGGATTAGAATCAGATCCTCTTACGGGACTCTTTTTAAAAAGTAGGTTTATGGTGTTTCTGATTTATTGAAATAGACTTTTCAAAGTTCAATTTTCTGGGTGAAAATGTTTGATTGGTACAGAATTTCACCAAATCAATTACTATGTTTTCGAAAAATCCAGAAATGATAGATTCCAGAAAGTTGATTCAGAATTTTAACAAAGAACTTTTCTTTCGAAAAAATTAGAACTACTTGATTCAGAATTTTATCAAAGTTCTAAATTTTCCACTTGACTTCTTTTAGAATAAAGAGAATCACAGTTTCAGAATGTTTGAAAGAATACAGAATTTAAAGCAAAGAGATAAAAGTGCATGAAATGAAGAATACTGAATGTAAATTGCAGAAAGTAAATGAATTGAAAGAACAAATTGCATAAAGATAAAAGTGGATGGGATCATCACATACAGTCAATCCTTGTAAACCTGTTGGTCGCAGTGTGATCGGACGTGAAGGTGTTTAAGGATATGAGTATAATGATTTTTCCAACCCTTAATACATTATGGGTTTACCTATTTATAGATTTCTAATCCTAACGGCTAACTAATGCATGTTTGACACATCAGCAACCTATCTATGTTGGCAGCGTGTATGCTTGCCACGTTTTCTGCTATCCAGAAAACTAATTACATTTTTCAAAATGAACCACTAACTTAATGACACTTGTCTTTGTCATTTGTAACTTCCTCTAACTGCTCCTTTGGTGTCTTGTGACTTCTGTTTCTTCGAAAACTTGTGTTCGGATTTCTCGAAATCCTGTCTTTGGATTTCTTGAAGTCTTCTTTCTGATTTCTCAAAGAGGTCTTCTTTCTGATTTCTCGAAATCTTCTTTTTAGAATTTTGACTTTATGGTTTCGAGATTTTGACTACCTTGTGCCACGTGTTTAATTTTATTTGGCCTTTTCAAAGGTTACAAAGACCACCGGCCACCGTCCATTTGATTTTTACCATGAGGATTTTTCTTATTGGGCATAGAAATGGTTTCATTAATGGCACTTAAGTTGTTTTGCTCCTATAAATAGGAGTATTCTTCTTCATCTTTCTCACAACTCTTCCTTCTTTTCTCTTTTCTTATAATTTCTTTTTAGAGAATTCTTCAGAAAATATGAAGAAGGTAATCTCTTTGGCTATTTTGTGCAATCTGATCTAGAATGATTTCATTTTTTCTGAGATTGACAAAATAGCCAAAGTCATTGGCTTCTCCAACCTTTGTCTTCGAGTATTTTCTTTTAGATTGCACAAAATAGCCAAATATCATTTTATTTAATTAATAAATGAACTTATTTAAAGCTTTCCATTCTGATCTGATCTTCTTCCTCTGGTAAAGGTTGTTCAACAGGTTGGAAGCAATATTCTCCTTTTCCTCTCCCAAGTTAACCACTGAGTTGCTTCTAATAGAGCTTTTCGAGGAGAAAGAAGAGAAAGTGGCAGAGCACCATGAGCTAAAGGCTCTTTTAGATTTTAGGATAGTTTCCTTTCTAATGTTCTAGGTTTTTAGGATAGTTTTCTTTCTAATATCTTTCCATGTATTCGAACTAATGTAATTCGAATTTAGAGTTTGAAAGAATTATCCTTTGTACCTCTCTGAATACCAGAAACATTATATCTTTTTCTTCGAATTTCTAAAGTCTTTGTATTAACTTCACTTAAGAATTTTCCTAAGTTAACAGACTTGTTATCCAATTCGAAACAAGGTAACTTCATCCTCTTCTGTAAATTCGAAATGACATTTACTCATAACATTTTGGGAATTCGAACAATTTGGAAATCAAATCCCAACACAACCCAGAAGATTGATCTATATTTCTCAACAACATGATCGGAACACCGACTTTCAAATTAACCTCATGATTTGGAAGTCCAGAAGCAGTGATTGTGTTAAGGAATTCAGGGGTGTGAACATCATCAGGTGTTCCTAATTGTCCTTTAGTAGAACATGTGCTGTCTGAACTCAAATAAGACTTTAAATCTCCAGGAATCAATGATAACATGAAATCATTTAAGTGATTCACAATTTCATTTGTTGGTGCTAATATGGCTCTATCTTGGAAAAAAGTATGATCACTCATGTTTTCCAATAATGATGGATAAGTGCTATCAACAATTGATGAAAGAGGATCACCTGTATTCTTTATAAGTAAATCTTGATGAAATTCAATCTCCATTCCTTCATCATCTCCTTCACCAATAGTCCCATCACCGATGCTCAAAACCCAATTTGAAAATTTTTAATCTCTGCAGCATTAGAATTTGAACCGGTGGTCTGAAGTCTCATATTTTTTGTCAAAGTTAGAACCTCACAAAATTTCCAAAGATAAGAAGCACTAATGCTAGCACTGACAATATCATGTCTTGTCCCTTTATGAATTACAAGTAAAATCTGTCTGAAATCACCTCCTAAAATGACCACCTTTCCTCCAAATGGCACATTCAAACTATCAGTATTAGTGAATCGCATGATGTCTCTAAAAGATCTATCAACTGCTTCAAAACAATGTTTGTGAGTCATGGGAGCTTCATCCCATATTATCAATTTAGCTTTAATTATCAACTGAGCTAAAGGACTTCCCTGTTTAATATTGCAAGTAGAGTCCTCATCCACATTGATTGGGATAGCAAATCTAGAATGTGATGTCCTTCCACCAGGAATTAACAAAGCTGCTATTCCACTTGATGCAACTGCCAAAACAATTTCTCCTTTACTTCTTAAAGCCGCTGATATAATTCTCCAAAGAAATGTCTTACCAGTACCACCATAACCATAAAGAAAGAACAATCCACCCCTATTTTCATATACCATCATCATGATCTTGTCATATATTCCCCTTTGCTCAGTTGTCATTAATGACAATAATTGTTGATGTTCTTCTGTCAGCTTTTGCCTATCATAATTCAACTCATCATAAATCAACCTATTCATTGAAGAGGAAAGAAATGACATGTCTGCTTTAGGCATTGTTGGAAAATTTTCCAAACTTCTGTTGTTACTCTGTAACACTTTCTCTATCTCAGCAAGTGCAAAATTCATCAATTGTTTGTCATCCAATATCAAATCTATAATTAAAAATGAAACTCCGGTTATCATTAAATTTAGAAGTTTAAACAGACAATGAAAACTTAATCATAATAAGAAATTAGAAGTAAATAAAATATTAATGCAATAACCTTCACGCTGCATAATAATCCTTTGACGATGCAAGATATCATCACTCAAATATTGCCAAGTACTTGACCAAACTAATTCAGGCCTCGAGAGTTGATTTGACAACAATAATGTTGCAAAAAGTCTCCTTAGATATGTAGCAGAACCCCATGTTGATGCCTCAATGATAGCATCAATGAACTCTTTATCATCATCTAACAAACCCAATGCATAGCAAGCATCCTTAAATGTTGGATAAATGACATTGTTGATTGTTCTGAGGGCTTCATATGATTGTGGCCCTTTAATGACATTAAGTAACATCCTTAAATAATATACCTCTCCACTGCCAGGAGGAACAAAAAACAACCTGCCAATAGAAAACCCTTGCTGTCTAGGAGTCCATTTACGTGACTTTTGTTTCCAAACAAACTTAGTTGGAAATTCAGCATATGTCAACTCCCTTGCATCTGAGTATCTTTTATTTGCTTCCATCCATTGCAAAAACTTGGACTCGTGGATTGACTGCCTGTTAACCACATCATCAATACACTGATCATCACTGAAGAGAACAGACTGCTCTCCAGGTAAATGAAAAGACAATCTTTCAACTGAGGGTTCTCTGTAATGAATGTCAAAAGAAAAAATCCTCCATGCAGCTTCACACGATGACAAATACCTGCAGTCATAATACAATTTGATCTCATCAACACATTCAGAAGCACACCGCTCTCCAGCACTGTCATAAAAGGTAGCGGTAACACGGTCATGGCCTTTGTTGACATACTTGAAAAGATATTTGATAGATCGAGATTGATTACACCACTCGACATTAATATGAGCATTGTACTTCAGCAATAAATCCTTATTATAAGGAACCACAAATCTATTGTCAATGGCAATATCACCCTTCATAATTACTCTACCATTGTCTCTTCTTCTATAAAAGAGATACCCTTCTGCATCAATGATTGTTCGTTCAACAAACTTCTTAGGGAAATACTTTGTACACTTCCCATTTACCATGCATGGAGATTTCTTATTTTGAACTCCACATGGACCATGGACCATTAGAGACTGTACAATATCAAACAATTCAGGATCAGAATTTTTATCAGGAATTTCAGCAGATATGATCTTGTCAATGTCATGAGGCATTGGATATCTACAATTTGGTTGCATCCAAATAAGAATGTGGGCATGAGGTAATCCACGCTTTTGGAACTCTATCGTATACACCACTGCATACACAATAAAAAATTCGTTATGTGATAGAACTATTACTATCGTATCTTGAAATCATTTTGAGTAAATTGTTTGAATAAAGCATAACTTTGAATAAGTAAACATACCTGCTGTAACCTTACCAAAAATATTCCCTTCCCTTAAATCCTTTAAAAGTTGGTCAAGTTTCACCTTAAATACCCGACAAATTAGATCAGATCTGTCTGCAGATTGAAGTCCATGATTACTCAACACTCGGCTTAATTCAGGCCACTTTTGATTACAGGTAAAAGTAATGAACAAATCAGGGTATCCTGCCCATCTACAAATACCCATTGCATCCTGATAATTTTGAAACATGTATCGAGCACCTCCAGTGAAACTTGACGGTAGCACAATACGTTTTCCTGCTGACGAAGGATCTGTTTCACCTCTTAAAACTGCATCTGTTAAACCCTTATACATTTCCGACCTCAATTGCTTTTGATGAGTTCTAACATAATTCAATCTCGATGACTCAATCATGCTATAAGCGTCCACCAAAAATTGTTGAAAAAGCCTTTTAGAGTACAACAAAACTACTTGCTTATGTCCTCTTTGTTGAATTCTATGAGCAAAAAACTCTCTCATGGAAACCTTTTCCCTTTTTTTGGAACTTAAAGTTGTACTTTCATTTAATGGAATGTCATCTCTGTACCCATCCTCCCCACGTGGAAATAAAGTGGATAGTGCAGTGGTAAATAAGTAGAACTCACTACAGAAAGACGTTGTAGATATCCTTGTTGAGTCTCAACAACAATGTCTCTATCACCATTACCTACATCAAAATCACCCACAACTAAAGCCGCAACCTCAGACGCAGTTGGAAGATTATACCTCCTACCATCTTTTCCCCTCTTGCCTAATATTCTCAACTTAAGATTAGACACATTACTTTCCTTTAGACGGTCACGAACCATCCTATATGTTTGAGCATAAGGGTTGTGAGAGTCAAGCATCTCTTTTATGTCGGAAACTATTTCTATATGTAATGGATCAGAATTTTTATCCATCCTACAATATTATATAATAAAACAACATGTAAGATAAGGTTTCAACACATAAATTTCCTAAATAAATTTTGGAAAAAAATAATAATATATGAAGATGTGAAAAATAATTACCTAACAACAGAAATCCTGTTAGAAACTTCATTTTCCGTGTCATATATATATAGTTGAGAAAATTTAGGTTGGTCTCCTGGATGTGGAAGCAAACTGCCAATTCTGTGGTAATTCTCACCACCAATGACAAAAATTGGAGGAGCCGATCCATTATTTAGAGATCCATCTATCTTTCCCCCCATAGAGGTGAATGAAAACATCATATTAAATGATCTAATATTCTCCAAGAACAACTTACTCTTTGTGTCATTGTTGAAGTATAGATCCATCAAAGAGAGAGGTGCAGACAACAAATCATGAAGCTTTATTTTACCTTGCATGCAACACAGAGAGAATCTAGGATTTGTTGGATTATAGCCCTTCTGTGCTCTCTCAGAATACCACATCATTGCTCCACATTCTTGGCACTCATAAGAAGGATCACCAATATCCCAATAAACTGATTATTATAACAAATTTTTTAGTTTTCATGTGATAGAATAATGGTTAAAGTATCGGACTAAAAATAAAATATAATCTTCGAGACATACAATTAGTAGTGGGTACATCTTCATGTATATAATGAATGAGTACATTTTGCTCCGAACTTGTTCTGGTTAATCTACCACCGTTCCATATAAATTTTTGTGCTCCTTTGTCTTTTGCACTTTTAGTAGGAATTGATTGACATTCTTGGAACAACGGGTCATCATTTCCATTTTGTTGATATGATGTGTGACTTGGTCTTTGGAGAGATAATATCTTAACTATTAAAGAGCAAGAAATGGGATAATAAGATTCGAAAATGGAAATTATCAACATTATCACACTAAAAAAATAAGTTACATAAAAAGAAGTAAAACTCCATAAATTTCCATTTGTTACATTCGATAATGGAGATTGACCACCTTGATCTTTCATAGATTCTCCTCTTCCAAGAACTCTATTTAAAACAGTACAACCCTTTCCATTATGTGGGCTATGAGTGACTGAAAAATAAATTAATTAATCATTTGAAAAAGTTTCTATACATAGCAATATGGAGAAAAAATTAACATATACAAAATTATGTACAATACAAACCTGTTAAGTTTTCATTTGTTAGACCAGAACCAATTTCCATGTTATAGGGATCTTGGATAGATGGAACTCTTCCAAATAATAGTTTATCCCCACCATTAGAGTAAGAAGCATTTTGAGTGTTAATGTCTACTAATTACGATATCAAAACATTTAATCAATAACTTTCACTTCTATAAATAGAATTAGACATGCATAATATAAATTAATTTTACCATTTGTAATATCCGACAATGGAATAGTACAAAATTCTACTTGATTAGATGCACTTCCTCCAACAAAACCATTTAAATGTTGCCCACGCGAATGATCATTTGGCATGATGTTTTCTGACATTGCAAAATAGAAAGAATCAAATTAGTTAATTTTGTAGTGTTTTCGTATAATTAAATAAATTTAATGAAGAGTATTTCTTATTGTTAACATGTAGAAATAAACATAATGTCACTCACCGTTGGTTACATTTGAATGACAAACTCTGATAGATTTAGAACGTTTATGACACTGAAATACTTCACCAGACGTTTTAGAGCGGTTTCGCTTATTTCTCCATTATCATCCATGACAGGACCTGTCACCAAGTACTTAAAATTTGAAGCAACTGAAATAATGTTAAATAGATATTATAATTGATTTAAATTATTTATCAATCAAACAAATTTAATTCACTTGAAAGAATTTAACTAAGTAAAAAGTAAGAGTTTAACATAATGGAGTAAAATAAATAGAAATGCTTTTAATTAATTTGGAGTATCTATTATGCATGTTATTATGCAGTAGCTAAAATTCAAAGATCAATTTGAATAGACCAATTAAATTTCAATAAATAAATTGGATAGTCTCCTACCCTCGACCCCTATCTGACACTTGTGCTACATAATACCCAAATTAGAACAATACTGCTATATTCCATAAATTGATTTAACGGTTTCAAAGATTAATTTGAACAGTCGAATACATTATATTTGTATGTCTTAATGGATAAAATATTAAAAAAATTCAAGATCAATGCATTTGTAACACAGAATTAAGTTAGCACATGTGTCTATTCATAATGAAGAATTTTGCAATGGACTCATTGTGTTTATGCAAATGAGAAAAAGGCTTTAATCAATCGCTACATGTCATGTTAATATCTTAAGCTGCATATACTACTGAATGTTGTGAGGATAAGAGAAAAGTAAGAAAAAGCTTATGAGAGAAGAATAATAAGGGAAGAAGTCTCATAGTAGAAGAAAGGAATTGAAAAACGGTGGAGAAGTGACATACTGCAATACTACTGAATGTTGTGAGGATAAGAGAAAAAAAAAGAAAGAGCTTATGAGAGAAGAATAATAAGGGAAGAAGTCTCATAGTAGAAGAAAGAATTGAAGAATGGTGGAGAAGTGACATACCGCAAAAGGTTCCTGCTTCTGAATGATGACCGACAAAATAGTCCTTTTGAGAGTAGTAGATGTTGAGTAGAAGAAAGAAAAGAAAGAAGGTAGGATAGTTGATTATAACATAATAAGCTTAACTTAAAATAAATTTCAATAAATAAATAATATACCATTTACATACCTCTTCTACTGTATGTTGTGTTTGTCCTCTCCCATAGAAAATGCTCTCCTTGTACTTCCTGTTACATTATGGAAAACTAAAAGACAACAATATAACAATCTCAATATAATGTCATTTAATATTTTAATAATGATACCTTTTAGGTGTCAACTACTAAACTATTGCATGCTTAACAATACACACTTTGCAAGGCTGCCCATTACTGACATCATTACTTCACTAACCAATTTTACTGCACACGTGACATGTCCTACCAAGTCGTGGGAATAACCTTTCCCATTCTTTTTCTTTACACATGTTAAAGTGAGAATAACGTTTCAATGTGCTTTTTCTTTCTTATTTCTTTAGAAAAGAATTAAAAAAACATTATATATAACATATTATTTAAAGAATTAATGTTTAAAATTATTTATTTAAAAATAACTTGTTAGATCCTCTAAAATAAAGTTTCAGCTACTAAGGGCACATATTTTATTGGAATGATACAACTGGCATTAAAATTATAGTGTAAAAAGAATTAATACAATCTGACATTAAAAATAAAGGTTAAAAAATAGAAATTATTAAACGAATCCAATTTTTTTTTGTTTGAGATACTACACCTCTTATAGATTTCCGAGACAACGCATTCTACACTTAAAAATAATTCGCATCAGAAAATAAGATTAAAAAAATATTTTAATTTCCCAAACCCGTAGATAGCAATGGGAATTACCCCATGAAAACAACTTCAATCATAATTTGATGAGTACTAAAGAAACAACATTGTTGAACCTAATTATCAACACCAATGTAATGATGCTATATGAAACAGCATTGCCAAACACAATGATCAACACCAATCACAAAGGAAACAAACCAAACTCAAAATCCATTCATCCAAATGTACCACTAATGGTCGCAAACAAAATCATGTCCAAAAGCATGAAACCAACCATTCCAAATAACACTTCCAAAATTACATCACTGATAAACCACATCGATAATTGATTCAGCTTGAAAACATTTAAACACAAAAAACAACCTAAATACTAATAAATCCACCTAAATAATCAATCTTCTGCTTCCTTCTTGATATCAGTCAACAACTTTGGCACCTTGGTGCTCGAAGCTTGAGTTTCTTCATCCTCAACATTAGTAGAAAACTCAATAGCAGCAGCAACTCTCTTCCCTGACACCTTATTTGGAGGGGTTTCTTCCTCTACAGCAGATATCTTATCCTGTTGAAATGAATAGTATAATGAGAATTACAAAAAAACTCAAAATGGATCCCTACCAAAAAAATAAAATGCATTACATTAAAAATACCAAGCAGCTTACATTATGGTTTTGGGTTAGCACTTCTGCACTGTCTTGTTGACTATCATCAAGAATTACATTTTCAGTCTACATATAAAATGAAAAATAAACATAAATTTTCAACCATCACAAATTTCATATCGTATGAGTTAAAAACAATGTTGAAATAAGAAAACACTAAATTATAACCATGATATTATTATCAACTTGAGCTAAGGGGATTGACTTAATCTCTGTGTCACAATTTTCTTCATCATTCTGCATAAAGTAAATAGAAAAGAAATTACAAAGATTCTTAATTAATATACAAAAACGTGTGTACATGTTAAAATTGGCAAAATAAATAACCTGGATTGAATGCATCACTTTAAATTGACAAATCATTTCCTTATCAGCAGTAACTCTCTTCGCAGTGTAACCTTGCCAATTGTGATCTATATTTGCTTGACTAATTTCAATTATGAACAGAAATTCCTTGTTAAATAACTCTTGGAACTCAGCAGGAAAACCCTTTCCCTTATTTTCCTAAAAAAAATCAGAATGTTAACAACCTATTATATAACTAAACAGAAAAAAAAATGGTCTACTTTTGTACAACCTTCTCATGTTTTTCCTTCAATTCAGCAGCTGATTTTCCAAGAATATGTGTCATTGCATGGTTAAACATGACAAAAATTGTGGAGCCAGTATCATCAATGACACTAACATGCAACATGTATCTAAGAAATTTAAAGCACACAAAATTAGTAGAAGAAGAAACATTCAGACTAACTAATGGAGCTAAATATAGTTTCAGATTATACCGAGGGACTGCAACAACAATTTTGTCACAATTCTCACAAAAATACTTGCTTCCAATCCCAATAACTTTTTTCGCACATTTGTTGCATGAATCATATTCCCAATCCTTGTCCTCATTAATTTCTATAATTTTTCCCAGAAAAGTGACCAAGCACGGCTGAATGCAAATAAAAGGAGAAAATTATATCAAGCTATTTCTACTTAAATGTCTAAAACTATTTAATATAATTTCAGAAAAAACAGATTCAAAAGTAATAAAACCTTAGCACAATCAACTATATCAGAAATTGCCATTCGTTGAGTTTGTATGAAATCATCACCCCCAGAAGTATGACTGACACCCTGACTCAGAGAACCATCACATTGGTTGAACCTAACAAACAAAAGGAAACACATAAATACCAAAGTACTTCTTATCCAACATGAGTATACTTGAAAACAAATTACAAAATAATTCTGAATAAATTTAAAAGAAACCTTTCCCTGTACTCCAAATCATGCTTAATGTTTGGATTAATCAGAAGTTTGGTACCATTGTAAGAGTTAGAGATGCCCATTTTTCCTGCAAACCGAAATTGATATAATTGATTAAATATTTTATTTATATACAAAAATAGAGAATAAAAACACATTTGTTGAAATTGGGTACCATTGAACACATTGCGCTTGCACAGTTGCAAAATGACAATAACAACAATGTTACTTGACATATTTGTAAGGAACTGGTCCATTGTAGTAGCAAAATCATCCCACAAAGTGCACATAAGTTTATTGTGCCTATGAAGAAATGCATTGTAATTTCAACTATTTAAAATCTGAATACTTAATTTAAGACCAGATATGTCATACATTAACTAAACTTATGAGGAAATATTTAGTATAAGAAACTAACTCTAAATCTTCAAGTACGATCTCCATATGCTTATTTATTTTCCCACCTTTTTCAGATTCCTTGAGGTCATATCGTTGTACAACATGGCCAATTACATCTACATTTAAATTTAAAATATCTTATAAATGAAAACCATTATAAAAGTATTAATTTGAATAATATAGACAGAATGAACAGGCCCAATAACAACATTACAATATAACTTACCCATTAGAACAAATTCATTAGATCCTGCCAGGATATCAAGAAATGGCACAAAGAGGAACGAATGTGATGGAATATTGTCAGCTTCAATTTCAGTTACTCGAGTGCTTTGCATAAACCCGAACTTATATGCATGGCTGGTGGTTTTGAACTTCATCTTATTTTCAGCAACTAACAGATTTTCCATTACATAAGCAATGCCTTCTTTCAAAGTTCCTTCAAATGTTGTAATCAACGCTTTTTTCACATATGCATGAATTCTTACCTCCTGTGACATAAAATAGAACAATATTTAGGTTGTTCCTTTTTAACAGGTTGACATAAAAATGAAAGCATCTAAAGAAGTTGTAATTATAAACCAAGATTAATATACATTAAAAAGTTATAAAAGGATAACAGGTTCCACTTATAAACCATCATTGCAAGTTCGAAATGTTAAAGAAGATTAATAAAATTGAAATAAGATATATTAAAAAAAGTATAGAAACAAAAACATATGACATGAAAATAGCAACAAAAATAAGATGTAGAATATCTCATATCCCCACAAAAGCTTCAACACTAAACCATAAGTGCAAAATGTTATATTTTTTTTTTGTTAGGAAACTTAAAACACCTCTTCATCCACCAGCAGCATCTCCAGGGCACTTGTCTGAAGTGGATTCTTAAACTCTGGCAGCCTCTACAACCTTATTATACGAACTTTTATCTTCCAATCCACTCTCCCAGGCCCAGGCGTAATAGAACTCAACAATGAAACCCTTGGCATGATTTCTGAAATTGAAAACAAAGAAAAAGAAATAAATTTGAAAAGGCGGTTACAGGATACTTCAATGTTTAAACAACCAAGATATAAAATAACTTTCTTCAAATAACCCTACCTAAATTTGAAATGTGTATGTGGAGAGGAGAAAGAGTGTATACTCAGATATCAACTGAAGGTAGGTCTAACACAAAAAAGAAATAAAGTATATATAGATAGACTACAGAGAGAGTACCAAAGCATGAAAACATTTAATGTAACCATATAATAATTGGCTTCAACACTCACTAATAATTAATGTGAAAAAATTGTGCATAGTGTGAGAAGCATTGAGTGAAGTGGGAAATGTTTCGTATTCCAATGAGGGAAATTAGAAACTCTTCATTAATTTCAGATTAAGTTTGTGGCTACTAATTATTAAGGAACCTTATAACCATACAAACCACTTTTTAGTGGAAAATAACACAGAACACAATACAGAGAGCATTTACAGCAAGAATTTTCAATACCAATAGTCATACATGCACATAAATGTAAATACAGCCTACTAAAAAAACATGTAAGAGTGAGATGCATTCAGTTAGATGAGTGGTTTTTCGATTTCCAAGGGGGCAATATGAAAAAATTCATTATTACATATTATATATGTAGGGGCATCTAATTCTTAAGTAACCTTGGAACTATACAAACAAATAAATCATTATTTGAAAAAAAACAAAGAACAAAATGTAGAG
Organism: Sesbania bispinosa; assembly: GCA_026901365.1. NCBI lineage: Eukaryota > Viridiplantae > Streptophyta > Magnoliopsida > Fabales > Fabaceae > Sesbania > Sesbania bispinosa. The sequence continues at coordinate 807,251 of QLOH01000432.1, forward strand.
AGCATGATCAGCCAACATATACCAAGGGTCAGAGAATTACACATAAATGCAAACCTTTATAACAAAAAAACTTGAGAAAAACCAACTACATTCTTTGAATTCTTTGAAAAACATATAAAAAAATAAGCCATGTCTAACTATTGTCAATATTATATTCATGATTTGACCTTAAACTTCATTTTCAGTAATGAATATAAAAAAATATGTCATTTTTAACTATTGTCAATATTCTATTAAACATTTGGCAATAAACTTCATTTTCAGTAATGAACTTCATTTTGCCTACTCAACCTAATTCCACTATATTTGAATAGCACAGCTCAGATAGAGCAATTATCTCATTCTCACATTCATATAATTGGAACTTCAAACATTCTTACAATTGACACCATTCTCACATTCATATAATTGGTATTCCTTAAAATACCATTCGAAAACATTCTTACTGTTTTGATGATGCATTAATTATCATAATATTCAAATTTCATAATTTAAGAGTATCTAAATAATTATTATATCTGTTTTTACTTTAGTAGACAAAATAAAAGACGAATGCAATTCTAACTTAAACAGGGTATAGTCTAAATATTATATCATGTGTCAAATTATTTTTAAATCCGCTTCCAAATAATGGACATCCAATTTGTTTGAATTCATCAGCAAACATAATAATAAATCGTTTATAAAAAGGGATTATGACATTATAGCCATGTAGTTTGAAATCAATTTCCATCTTAAAAATGACCAATTAGTTTGGATGTATTGAACGAAAAGAAACCAAATTCCCTGGCTTGGATGTTTATAGTCTCTTCACACACAACAACTGAAGGGTGATTCTAAATTGAACTTCAAACACGGAAAAAAAATGACAGGGAAGGGAATAAATTGTTGACCAATTCAGCAACGGAATAAAAAACAGCCATGTACTGCATAATACCTTACTAACGAAACCATGTCCCAAGTATTAGTAAAAAACTTAAACATAAATATACTCCTTAGTTCTTGGAATCATAGACAATGAAAATAGAAAACTTAAATACTAACATCCAAAATTCTTAGATAAGCTAAGTTTTTTTCAAACATCAAGTCAAATGCAATCTACAACCGCAGACAAAGATTTCATACTATCATCTGAGTAAAATCTTATCTTATCACCAGCCTTCAATTTCTTTCCCCGAATAAAATCATACCACCCACTGGATAGGTACCGTTCACTTGGTCGTCTTTTAGGCTTCAGAAGCTTGCATGGAATTAATTCACCACCCTCATCTATAACATTCACAACTTCCTGATTCTTGTCCAATATGTCCCTCACAATCCTAGCAGGTATGACCTGCAACATTTTAGTTTGAAAAGTTTTTACCTCCAGGGAGTAATAAACATGTAACATTGTAAATGAATCTTGTAGTCTAAATAAAAAATACTAACCAAAGCGTTAGCACCGGATGCAGCTGCCTTTGTCAAAGTAATTTCCCACATAAAAAGGGGTTCCTCAGGGCCCTCCTCAGGGTCATCCTCATTCTCCACAGGTTGGACATCATCATGTTTATCACTTTCCACCCTATGATAATTAACCTCGAAATCTCCTAATGCTACTCTAATGTCAAACTTACAGTCCCCTTTATATTTAAAAAACACCCAGTAACTATCAGCCAGGTTATAGCGTTCTACTATGTTTTCAACTCCAGTAATAATTCCACGACCATTGTACCCATACTTCTCTACAGACACATTAAACCTAAACCCAACAGGGTCCAATAGGATAAGGTTGCGACCCCTAAGTTCGTCTCGAAACTTCAACCAAAACATATTATCTATAAACAGCATATCCTATTAATAGATACCAAAAAATAAAATTAATTAAATGATACCATCTGAAATAATTATTATTATAAAAAATTAAAATAAAATTTTAAAAATACCTCATGAGGGGTCAACTTAGCTACGAAATAGTCAAGATTCCTATTTCCTCCCGAGGATCCCATCAGTATGTAGTGACTTAAAATCAACCCTATCAAGGGTACAACAAGGGTCAGATTGTTTTATTGACATGCAAAATAGAAAAAAATGCAAAATGTGTGAAAGAGTTAAACAATGAAAAAAAAAGAGGAGAAATGACAGAGGATTTTAAAAGGTTCAACATGTATTTAAAGTGCTAAAAAGGGTCAAACGTGTCAAAGGGGAACAGAGACATTTATTTACAACTACAACACCTAATGTTTCATAGATTAAAACATGCAAAGAATTAAGTATTGAGTTCCACATTAACCAAATAGAAGAAGACAAACAAAAACATAAAGCATCCACAATTTTATGCAAATTATATTCGAAAAAAAGGAAGAAGTGTTTTTGGAAGTCCATCCCTGAATAGAGTAGAGATGAAATTATATTTTTATAACAGAAGTAATATGTCAATTTTTTTTGAAAATGCACAAAAAGGAATCGCTTCACTGACAACAACGAAAAGGACTACATGAAGGGCAAGAGTGTTTGAATGATAATACATTGTATTCAAACACATGTCAAAAACATATTAAACAAAAATTCAATTGTAATATTAAATGAGTATTTGGATAAGTAACTCTACATAGATTTGTGGAACATTGAGACCAACTTTTAGTAATCAAATATGTATATAAAGAGTTAATACACATAAACAATCAGAGTAAAACAACAATCTCAAAATAAAAAACGGAAGTAAACCCTAAACTAAAATATTAACCATACCTTCACGGCAAAGACAGAGCAAAGGGGATAAATACTTTTGATAACCTGCAAAATAGAAAAAAAAAACATGCAAAATAAATTAAAAACAGAATATAATAGAAACAGAAACAGAGAAAATATATTGAAATCAATTGAAACATACAAACAGAAACATGAAGAATAAAATGAAATCAATTGAAACATACAAACAAAAACATGCAGAATAAAATAAAAAAACAGAATCATAATAAATAGATCTGAGGCGTTAACTATTATATTTTGAAATCGTCCTTATCTAAAATGTTAACCATACCTTCACGACAAGGATACAGCAAGGGGAAGACGCATAGATAGAAAACTGGACAGATTCTTCAAATAACCTGCAAAATATAAAAAACATGCAAAAAATTAAAAAAAAAACAAAATGAGAAAGGAACAAATTTAAGAAGAAAATCAAAACCCTAAGTCAGATCAAACACTTCTCCTAACTCACCGATTCAGAATGAGAAAGAATATCAAAACCCTAACTCAGATCAAACACACGAAATAACTGAGTAAAACCCTGCAAAATAGAATAAAAAACATTCCAAAAAAATTATTATTCCAGAACGAAGAAGAAAGGAACAACCTTTAAAAAGAATTAGAATGAGAAAGGAAAACCCAAAGTCAGAATCGACCTTTAACTAAAACAATTAATCAGATCGAACAAAACCCCTAATTTTCCGATTCGGAAACGAAACCCTAACTGAGATCAATACTCACCGATTTAGAATCAAAACCGTAAATCAGAAAAGGGTTCCTTCGAAGACTATGATGTACACGACGCAACAGGAACGGAAGAAACGAAAGAACGGAGGTGATTAAGGAGCTAAGTGAGTTCTTCGAAGTGGGAAAAGGAACGGAAAGAAGAAAGGTTTAGTTGTGTCTCAAACCGCGAAGGAACCCATCGATAGAAAAGGGAAAATGAGAGGTTTAGAGTATAGGAGAGAATGGTTAAGGAACTTGAGGAGTCTGAACAGTTTCTTTGCTTCTCTATATGGAAAAACTGAATACAGTGCATGGGAGTTTTCATAGGCTTGGCATCATTCATTTTGAATTTTACCAACAATTCCTTTGCATATTTTTCTTGGCAAATGAATATCCCATCGGATTTTTGTTTGATCTGCAAGCCTAGGAAGAATCTCAGCTCACCCATCAGACTCATCTCAAACTCTCTCTGTATGAGATTTGAGAATTCTTGACAAAGAGATTCATCAGTAGAACCAAAAATAATATCATCTACATAGATTTGAACAATAAGTAAGTTATTGTGATACTTCTTTTTGAACAGTGTTGTATCAATCTTTCCTCTGGAAAATCCATTTGCAATTAGGAATGAGCTAAGTCTGTCATACCAAGCTCTTGGAGCTTGCTTGAGACCATACAAGGCTTTCTTGAGTCTGAGCACATATTCTGGATGGTGTGGATCTTCAAACCCAGGGGGTTGTCTCACATAGACTTCCTCTTCAATGAATCCATTCAAAAATGCACTCTTCACGTCCATTTGGTATAGCTTGAAGTCTTTGTGAGCTGCAAAGGCTAAAAGGATTATGATGGCCTCAAGTCTGTCCACTAGAGCAAAGGTCTCATCATAGTCTATTCCTTCCTTTCGGTTGTATCCTTGTGCTACCAGTCTTGCCTTGTTCCTCATAACCTTGCCCTTTTCATTGAGTTTGTTTCTGAAGACCCATCTGGTTCCAATTATAGATTGATGAGATAGAGGAGGTACCAGATCCCAGACTTGGCTTTTATCAAACCGGTTGAGCTCTTCTTCCATTGCTATCAAATGATAGTGAAATTGGGTAATGATACTTCATCCGTCCCATTTTACTTGACTTTTAAGGTTATGACACGGGAATTAAGGAATATCATTAATATTTTAAGTTTTATAAAAATTATAAACTAATTCCCTACTATACCCTTATCTCTCATATTAAAAACACGTCATTCAAGAAATACACATTAATTAATTGATAAGGTTGAAATTGGAAAAAATCATTTAAATAATGTCTTGATATTAGAAAACGATAATTAAACTGGCACAATTTTTTTTTTTTGCTAAAACGTCAAGTAAAATGGAACAGAGGTAGTATTAAATAAGGGTAAAAATATAAAAAATTATTTTTTTAAAGTTCCAATAAAATTAACCAACTTTAACCACTTTTATTGACATGTGTGATTCAGTTAGGTATGACTCGTGCAAAGGAAGTAGTTTTTTTTAATAATTTAAGTTTTAAAATCTTAAAGTTGATGATTATTAATCACTAATGTTCATTAATTTATTATTAAATCTAACGATGTAAAGAATTGTCTTACGCGTAGACTATCCACTCGATAGTTCACACTAGTCGCCACCCACTACAATGAGTTTGAAAACTTGCCATAACATGTTATATAACTAATTGGAAAACTTTGAATATTCACACAATGGGCCTTCAAATTTCATGAATCACATAAAATAGATGAAACTTAAGAGGCATAAGTGCAACGAAATCGAATTTCAGTGAGATATGAACAATGGGCAAGGGATGAAAGAGAAGTGGAGGAGGCCACTACAACCGTTTCTTCTCTAGCAAAACGTGGAACTACGGTAGGGCAACTGGCACCACAATGAGGCCCCCGCCAGCATGATATCAAAAGTGCGCTTCTTGCCTATTATGGAATAACGTACAACATCATGTCCTTATCGGCAAAGATGTAGAGCCCTAGTGTGGTTATGAATTTTATCTTCTCCGACGAGTAGGGATGATTCCATTGCTGTAACACGCTCTAATCAAACCCTGACAAGCCATGGGTATTGTTACGCTTCCAAAAGCCTTTTGCCGTACAAGGTTTTGCTAATGGCTTCTTGGAACATGGATTTGTTGAAGTCCATCTCCTCGGGGATGATGCAAGTGTCGAGGAGGAAGAGGAAAATAGGGAAATGAAGGTTGGGGTTAGAGGTGTGTATTGGATGGTGGTGTATTGAGGTTAGAAAGTCGTGCATGTCCATTGTTTTTTTTCCTGCTTTAGGGAATTGTATAGGTCCATTTTATGTCACTTCATCATCATCAGCAAGCTAGGAGGACAGTAATAAGGGACAGAGGAAAAAATAGGTGATAGATAACATAGACCAATATGTAAATTAAGCAAAACTTTAATAACCGGTTCATCTAAATTGTTTATTATTAAATCTAAATATTAATTTATCTATTATACCATGCGTAACATAACCCATTGTGCCTTAGTCTCTGCCATGTTTAGATAAGTGAGTTGTGAAAAAAATTAAGAGGGACCATGCAATACTATTTTTATTTATTTTTATTCTATATATTTATGATTTATTTTGTAAATCAACTCTCTATAAAACTACCTCCAACGCTATTTATATGAAATATAAATATGTTTTTTTCTTAACCCGAAATATAAAAACGTTTTTTCTAACCTGTGCAATATTGCACATATTAATAAGACAAAAGTGGAAAGGTTTTATTGGCAATTACAACTATCACAACACCCAATGCATTGATAATGTCAATGGTTGTAATTCCCAATAAAACCTTTCCACTTTTGTCTTATTATCCTGTGCAATATTACACAGGTTAGAAAAACCGATATAAAAAACATAGTATTATCTTGAGTTGTATTAATCATGAAATTACGCTTATATCATTAATTTATTATCAATTATGCTCACAGTATGCAGCGGAGTAGCCAACAGTGCAGGGAGAGTGAAAAAGGAGCAACGAACAGTGCAGGGCGAAAAAGAATTGCGGCAAGGGTTTTATTTTTTAGTTGGGTGTGCAGTGAAAGAGTTATAAAGATAAGGAGTGGTAATTTTGTCATTAAAAAATGTTTATAAATTGTCCTGTTCCGTTCCAGTTGGTTCCACCTTTTTTAGGGAACAAAAGTGTTCCACTATTTTAATCATGTGTCATGTTCTGTTTTCCCTTTTAATTTCATATCAAACAGGAACAAAACTCATATGTCCCGTTCTGTTCCGTTCTAAAGTGTCTACCAAACGCTACCTAATAATGATTTTAATCTATCTATCTATATATTATATATTATCGATTGTAAAATTGACTTGAGCATTACATTGAATGTATATAATAATTATTATACTACATATTCAATTATCCTATTAAATGCATAGTTAAATTAACATAAAGATTATCATATTTTAATATCCTTCACATTAATATAAAATATAGTTTAATAATTCAATAAAATATATTATTTAATTATTTGATTATATGTTATATTTAAAGAAGATAAATGGTCGTTTTGCTTAATTATCTTTTTCTCTCCCACTTTCTTCCACTTCCTTAGAGTGTGAAGTGTAAAGTAAGAGTTCTATGATATCAATTTTTTAATTATTTTTTAAATGTTTATATTATACTTAAAATATTAAAATTTTGATTATTAAAATATTAATCATACTTTAATATAATATGAATTTATATTTTTTGGTATAAATTATAGGAGCTCATTCACGTAATGGCGGAATTAGCTCTCCCAACAAGATAATATATATAATAATATTGTTTCATATTCACAACCACTAAAAAAAAAAAATCATAACTTATTTATATGCAGAATACACTAAAAATATAATATATGTTGAGGTATCTATTGGCCTTCCTCAATACAATTACATTTGATCAAATCCTCTTAACTAATATTTGCTTAATTTAATAATTTTGTTAATTTTTAATAATTATTATTTTTAATTTCATTTCAATAAGTATTATTAATTATCTGTATTGTGTCTTTTCATCCTCTTCCACTTTTCTTCATTAAGAGTTTAAATTAAAAAAAAAACAAAAATATGTTAAAAATAATAAATCAATAATATTTTAACATAAATAAGAAAAAACATAAATATTATTATATATATATATTAATAATGATCTATTTACACAAAAAACACTTAATTGCTTTTGACTCATTATCATAAACAATTATAAACTATTTAAAAAAAATTACAAAACGTATTTACATTTAATATATCTACACATTATATAATCATATTTAAAATCTAAATATATATGTGTATATTTACATTTTAAAATATAAATTATTTATATAAATCAATTATAAACAAACCCGCACAGGCTATATTTTTAGTTATGAGTAATTTTACCACAATTTTAACTATCTAATAATAAGGGTATTTTTGGATTAAAATTTAAAATTATTACTTTATTAATTAATTACAATTGTTCTATATTTCTTATCAACGGGATCGAGGTAGCATAATTTTGAGTCTTCATTATGGATTGAGACACTCATTTATCCTATTATCCCTCTTAGTGATTTTTAATAATATTATCTTTCTTTTTTCATCCAATGACAAATTTCCCACACTACTTATAAGTATGAAATTCTCTCACTCAATCCTTATTACTAATCTTATCTCCCTTTTTATTTGAATTTTTAAATAACAATCCTCAATTTTAAAATTTATTAAAATTCAAAATTTTTCCATATCATATTCTATTCTTATCCTTTATCATTATAGTTATTTATTATTTATAATATAATTTTCTTAGTTGAGAAGTTATCATCCTACTTGAACTAAACCTCCGCAACAAGTCACAGTGAAAAGTGTTTCCAGCTAATCCTAGTCTTCCAACAGTCTTTAACTCTTGCACCTTGAGCTTCCATCGAAAACTAACCTCGATTTTTTCTCTTTTGTGCTGCAACAACAACATCACCGTCACAAATCTAGAGATAGAGAGAGAAACCGGTTCAAGATGAAGATCACTGTCATGACTGCTGATGAACAAATTCTCACGTTGGATGTGGATCTCCACGAATCTGTAATCATCAAAGATCCTACTTTTGCTTTTCTCTTCATATTTCTCTTTTCATATCACTGCTTCTCATCCCCTGTTGTTTTACTTTCCCCCCCTTTTCTCCTCTGTGTGATAGGTAGAAAATGTCAAGGCATTGCTCGAGGTTGAGGTGAGTTCCCCATTACCCATCTCTTTTTTTCCTAAAAAAATGTTTTTTTATGGTTAAAAAAGTTAACCTTTTTTTTCCTTTCAAATTTCTTCCATGTCTAATGTTGCCGAGGATATTTAGGAACTCTTATTTCTCATTTGCAATTCTGGGTCTTGCGATTTTCATTATTTGACAACCTAGAAACAAAGCCCCATGTGAGAGTTTGTTTGATGATATTGGATGGTCGATTCATGTGTCTTCTTAAATTTGAGATGACAAGTGAAGTATGCATGGGATGTTGGATCTTATTTGATTTTGCTCTGTGTGTCTTATATTATTATTAGTACCTTTTTGGGTTTTGAGTACGTTGCTTATGTGATTGGATTTCTTATTGTGTTTGTTTGATGGTAAACTTGTGCTTATGAGAAGACAAGTGTGCCTCTTCAGCAACAGCAACTTCTGTTTAATGGGAAGGAGATGAGGAATTCTGAGAAGTTGAGTGCCCTTGGTGTTAAGGATGATGATTTGCTAATGATGGTCTCTGGTGCTGCTGCTTCTAGGTACGCCTTTCCATTTATGCTACATTGTACTGTTATGAGATAATGCCAGGGAACCTCTATTTTTTACCTGCAAATTGTCCTGTCCTGTTTATGCTGCCCTCCCGAAATACGCGTTGGTAGGAATGCCTGCACATCTTAGGAATTAATTGTGAGCTAATACATGCTAAAAACTTAGAACAAGTTAAAAAATACTGAGATTCTACATGACTTGACTATGATCCTGTACTTATGTAGGTTGATATTTCATCAGTGATATATTTTGTTAAATCTCTGACACTTTTGTATGTGTGATTGGACAAAATCTGGGTTGTAGCTCAGCTCAGTTCTTACTTTTGTATCTGGGCTGATCAATTTCTTTCTCTCATTTTCGCACCATCCAAGTGATTTTAGTAAACTTGAAAATAATGAAAGAATTAAGAGAGAAGCCATTGCATGCTATAGGACTGCTGGGATTTTGACATATGATGCATGTTTGCTGACTTTAATCTTTATATATATTCTACATCATTTTTTGGAGAAATACATTTTCATTGAAATAGTATCAATAACTTGATATAATTTTTGTGATAAATTTAAATTATTTCAGTGGATCTACCAATGATTTGAGCTTAAATGCTGATGGTTCTGCTGTAAACCCTGGTGCTTTCCAGCAGCACATTAGACGTGATTCTAATTTGATGGGTCAGCTCTTTCAGGTAAATTGATGTTTCTTGTATTGCTAAATATAGTCATCTTCTTTCAAGAATTTAAGTGCATAGAGGATTTGTACTCATATCATATTCTTAATAAAATTACTGAAACATATTCCTTTCCAACTGATTAGTGGTTTAGATGTATATGTATTTCAATTTCAAAATATTTGATATAATTTGGACAGTTTTGATCACTTTCTATGCTTGCTTGTTCTTTCAACTTCATTGGTTCTTTCTTTGTGATTGGCTTGGCTATATTATGACTGTATTTATAATTGAACGTACAGAATGACCCAGAGTTGGCACAAGGTATTCTAGGGAATGATCTCAATAGATTGCAAGAACTTTTACGAATGCGCCATCGCCAGAGAGAAGAATTACAGCGTCAGAAAGAAGAAGAGCTTGTAAGTAGGCTGTATGGTGACTATTGTTTCTTTACATTTGTCAATAGGTTTTCAATTGTATCATTAAAAGCTGTTTTACTGCTAATCCTTTGGAGTTGGTTCATTTTTATTGTTCTTTGCCTTCATTCCATTAATATTTTTTCCTTCTAAATTTATTCTTTTTTCTAGGCTCTTCTTTATGCTGATCCTTTTGATGTTGAAGCACAAAAGAAGATTGAAGCTGCCATCCGCCAGGTCGGTTTTCTCCCCCCTTCAATTTTGTTATAGATAAAACAATTAATGAACCTGTGCATAACAGCTAAGTATTTGGTAGAGTTGATGTTTGACATGATACAAGTCTCATAACTAATTAGTCATGAATATGCTCCTTGCTGTTCCTATAACCTATTTGTCCAAAACCTCAATCATGAGTAGGGTGTATAAGTTGTTAAAATCATTATTGGACCTTCACCACACCAACCAGATTAAGCTTTTAAGAGGATATCAGTAACCTATTCATGTCTGCAACAGGGATAAATTAATATTTGTTTAAATATTGGTTTATCTACCAGAAAAGATAGAGTTGATCTCGTTTGTCCCATTAATCTTTAGTTAACTAATTCATGGTTGTTTGGTTTAAATTTTGAACCATCCAGAATCAATTCTGCAGAATTGATTTTAAATCACTTCCGTCCAACGTGTTTCGTAAAGCGTGCACACTCATTTTCAACCATTGATTTCTAGAATCAATTCTACTCAACTGTAAACCAAGCAGGCCCACTAGCATTGCCTTATCACATAAATGTCAGAAAATTTTGTAAATTTGTGCTTGTTGGTGCACAGACAGTGCAAGAACACATATTTTAGTGGATCTCAGTTTCCTCTGTAGCAACTGTTTGTAATCATTGATCATGTTTTAATCCTCCCCCTTCCTGATTCATGATACCGTGTTTGTTTTACTGTGAATAACGGTATTCCAACTAATTTTACAGAAAGGAATTGATGAAAATTGGGCAGCTGCACTAGAACATAATCCTGAAGCTTTTGCTAGAGTGGTATGTATGATTTTTAACTGTTGTATTTAATAATTAATAATTAATACTAATAGCTTTGTTGTTTTTCATTTCATAATGAAGTCCAGCCTTTTATGTAATTTCTCAGGTCATGTTGTATGTTGACATGGAGGTTAATGGTGTCCCACTGAAGGTGAGTGGCTTGTCATAACATGAGCACTCTTCTTCAAATTCAGGGTTATTCTATACATTTTAGTTCCCCTGCTTTCCTTTATTACTTTCTGTAAAACCATACATAATGGGGGACTACTAGTTGATTTAGTTGGTAATGCATACTACCTATTGCAGTTTTTCTTGCCCTCTTCAATTACGGGGGATGTGAAATGGAACATGCATCAATTGAATTTTGACTTTGTTTCAGGCATTTGTTGATAGTGGAGCCCAGTCTACAATAATATCAAAAAGCTGTGCTGAGCGTTGTGGGTATGTACATCAATTTGCTTCCAAGACATGTATAAGATGTGATTAAATTTATTAGGAAGCATATTTACATGCCTATGAATTTACACTACTCAGTACATAGCTAGATAGATGCACAGTTGTGGAGTAGAATCTATCTTAACCGCTTGAGTATTATTCCCTTTATGTGAATCAAACATAAAACAGGTAGGTGAGAGAAGGATTTAAGAAACCAAAAAGAAAATGCAGGCATGTATGGAATACTATATACTATGTATGACCATACATTTTCTGAATGCTGCATCAAGAGCTTGAAATATGATTTTAGAGCCTGACATTTGTTAAATTTATGAATTATGCAATAAAAATGGCTAGTGGTAGGTGATAAGTTCATGAATGACTTTGAGGAATATTAGCATTGCTTAAATCTAGCTGACATTGAAGGAAATTTGTGAGCCTTACTGTTGTTATGCACGAGACATTAAATCCGCTCTATTTATAATAAACGGCTTCTTATATAAAGATTAATGTCTAAACCAAAACCATTGTTAGTTTTGTGATCCTTAAGGGTCTCTCTGGTTGACCAGTTCTTGAATGAATGATGTTTTATATTCTCTGTACTTGTATTTCTAGATAATAGTGTTCTATAAGTTGCCGGATTTTAAAATATGAGATTTTTTTTAAATGGTCATGTTATCCTCCAGATTGTTGAGACTTTTAGATCAGCGTTACAAAGGAATTGCTCATGGAGTCGGCCAATCAGAAATATTGGGTCGAATACATGTAGCTCCTATCAAGGTAATGTTTTAACAGGTTTTATGGAGAGAATTTTGTGCTTCTGAAGTTGTGTTTCTTATGGCATGCTGGTATTGGGAGATAATGATATTATGTTTTATTTACTTGTTTAGATATCATGTTTGGAGATCAATTATATCCAGTGTTGTTTTTTTTTCCTTATTAAATTAGGGAGCAAAATTAACGTAAGTATAACTATAGACCTTTTGTCTGGTATTACTTACTGATTCGAATTGTATTAATATATATAACTGAGAAGGATATCTGTTGTCTGTAATTTAAATCCCTTCATATATATGACTATTTTGTGTTATTCATTTTCATTTTAATGTTTTTAATAAGATTGAAATGATTGGAGAAATGAATTGCAATTTAGTCATTAGGAGGCCGTCATGTCTCCTGGTTTTCTTTTGAATGCTTATTGTATAATGTATAGTATGACTTTTCTTTATGTGTTTAGTATCTACTGGGGGTCATTTTGTATATTATGGTTTTGATAACATCTGTCCTCTTGTGTCACCGATGAAAGAATGTTAGATGCCTTTATGAAGGAACTGTTCCAATTTAATCATTTGAGATGAATTTATTTTAATTTTCTCTAAAATAACTGACCATTTTCTTACATATGTATCTGTCTACTTAATGTTTTACTCCGACTTTCATTTCTGTATGTATTTTTTTCCTGTAGATTGGGAATATATTTTACCCTTGCTCATTCTTAGTGCTGGATTCTCCCAATATGGAGTTTCTCTTTGGATTGGATATGCTCCGAAAGCACCAGGTACCATCCTCAATACCAATCTTGGATATCATCACTTATTCACTTTCAGTAATTACACTAAGCTGCTATAGCTATGGCTCATGTCTGCAGTGTATAATTGATTTAAAAGAAAGTGTTCTGCGAGTTGGTGGAGGAGAAGTTTCAGTGCCATTTTTGCAAGGTTGGTTTTCCAATCTGGGGATTTGTAATAATGTCCACCTTTTCTCCTTGTTAGTTTTTCATAGTTCTCTTTTCAACTCATCCTGTTGTAGATTTTATATACACTTAACCTTCTTGTCTGTTATGTTCAGAGAAAGACATACCATCTCGGTTTTTAGATGAGGAAAAATATTCCAAGGAAGCTTCAAGCTCAGGTGGCCCAGTAAGTATACTTTTCATTGTGTGTCATGAAGCCACTACCCCGTTGAAACTGTAACACTTTATTATGCTTCTAGATATAGAAAGCAGTCACTGTTCTTAAATCTTCATATAGTCCGGTAACAGGTAAGTTTCATATCATATAAGGGGATGAAAATATCCCATTCCTGGGTATAAGATTCTGTCTTTGGACTCTTTTTTTTTTTTGTGCACATTTTTATATCATGGTTTCCAGATTTTTCTTTTTTTGGGTGTTCAGTAGCATCCTTAATTTTTTTCCTGCATTCAAAAATCAAAAGGAGAGAAATGTTCAATAGGTAGGATTTTGGCCTTCAGCAACCTTTTACTTTTATTTTTTCCATATGGGCAAGAATGACACTTCGATTTTTGAGTGGTTGAAATCAAGACACATTTGTTGCATGTGTTTTTCCTAATTTGATAACTGGCGGTTCCTTTTTTACTATTGCTTTTGATTGTTACATGGTTATAGATCTCTGGTGGTTAGGTTCAGATTTCCTGTTCTTTAAAATGGAATGTATGTAACAAACAAAAAGATGTGATGTCAAATCTGCAATTACTATTGTCAAGTGCCCACAAGAACTGTGAAATCTTTAAAACAAATTAATAAATAGATGGAAATAGTGATACATTGTCATTTTGGTTTTTCTGGTTTGCTTTGTCATTTGTTTTTATGTAGACAATGATTGTTGTGTTTTGTCATACCTTCAGGTTACTTCAGGGAGCAGTAATCCATCACAAGGTGTGCCATCTGGTTAGTACTGTAGATTGTTTAAACTTGTACTGTTGGTGAAATCAGTTTTATATATTTTCGGCTTAAAATATGCAGAAAAATTCATTGTATATTTGTCCTATTTAAAGTTTCATTTGGCTAGATTTCCATGAAAATTCCACCATAAACAAGTTTGTTAGGCTTGCAGTTTATCTTGATAATAATGACTCTTTCCAGGGTAGTGCTGGTTAGGCTTTATGCTAATTAGGTAGTAATTTTATTTCGTAGGTGTCCATATAATTAAAGTTTATTTTATTTCCCATGTTGAATTTCACATTTGCTAAACTGATCAATAGAGTTATGTTAATAACATATTGACTCTATTTTATATTTTACCTATTTTTCAGGAGGAGCTTCTGGTAATAAGCCTAAGGTATGCCGTTAAATATCAACAACCGTTTCAGCTTTGTGCCCTTTTAAAATCTTGTACTTAATTGCCTATGATTATTGACTTTCATTCCCCTGTAGGAGTAGGATACATTAAGTAAACCCTACTTGATGCTTCAAATATTAGTGTGTTACTATATTAGTTTTCTAGAAGTTTTAGTCACCAAATTAGTTTTAAAGATTTAAAATGCCATCATATTTGTTCTTGTGGAAGACTAAAGTGGTGTTACAAAACAACAAATTTGATAACTATTTTATATTTTTGGAGGACTAATTTTTGGTAATAAAAATCTTTGAAAAACTAATGAGGTGACATACTAATCGTCGGATGACCAAACAATCATTGTTTTTTTATGACTACTGATTTCACTTTGTGATTGCAGGACTCTGATTTTGAAGCCAAAGTTGCAAAGCTTGTTGAGCTGGGATTTGGAAGAGAAGCTGTTATACAAGCTCTTCAATTATTCAATGGCAATGAGGAACAAGCAGCTGGGTTTCTCTTTGGGGGCTGAAAAGAACATTTCTTATTTGAAAGGATTAATTTATTACTTGAAAGATTTTTCATTTTATCCAATTTCATTACAAAACTAAGAACTAAATTATAGACCAAATGCCATTTATTGGGAATTGTTCATACTGTAAGGAATGTTTCTTAATTGATAAACCAATTTATTGTTACTCCATGCTGATCAAAGTATATAATCTTTTGAGATTGAGGAAAATTAGTTTAGAATATTGAATTCGGAATCTTTGAAAGGTGTATTTTAAATGGTAAAGCGTGCAAATTTAATTTTTGGTTTGAAGATTAATAGTTGAGACTGTAATAAATAGCAATAGCAATAAGCAATAAAAAACGTGTATAATAAACAATAAAATTCTTATAATTTTAACTGATAAATTTTCAGTTAGTGATTATTATTTCACATTTAACCTTGTAAAATATATTTTTCTAACTTTAGAGAGTCAAATCCTAAAACACTCGGTGAGCCACTTTTGAGTAGTGGCTCAATTGGCATCTTGATATCTACATTGTTCAACATTAACTGCAAGGAGGAGGCTAGGGATTAATTATTCATACAACAACAAACATATAATAATTTATATAACACATTTTTTTTTTATATCTTTTCATCACATCACCTATCATATCCCACATTTCTCTATCTCCCTTTTCTTTTCTCTCTTTATCTATCTTGGTTGTATTGTTGTATGGTATATGAATTTTATTTCTCGGAGCCTAATATGCATGGGAAGTGTCATCAATTAAAAAAATTATGTGAAATTTTAATAATGATTTATAGATGTCCTAGAAGTTTCTACACTCATTAAACACCTTCCATCCTTAGTCATCTCTCCTCATGTTATATATTACTCATCACATCTATCATTTATCTTCTTCCTATATCTCTTTGGGTGCATTACACACACTAATTTACCTCCAAATGAGTGTTTACAAGTGAAACGACAATGATACACAACACCCCAAATGTCAAACACCCATTTAACACTCCTCATTTTTATCTCTATTTTCCTGTCATATCGCATCATTTATTATATTTATCACTTCTCTCAAACACCCATTTAACACTCCTCATCTTTATCTCTCTTTTCCTGTCATATCGCATCATTTATTATATTTATCACTTCTCTTTTTTCCCTTCATGTTGGAGAGTTTTATATTGACTAGTAATAAGAACAAATAAAAATATATAAGCTGTCTTGGGCAATCCCAACCCTACAAGAATAATTACTTCTCTCTTTACACTCCTACTTATTTGTATGCCTATATTTTCAACTCTATTAATTTCCGGAGGAATAATTATGGAGTATCTTTCATTCATATATAGGATTCTTTGTTAATTTCTATTTTTTTTTTGGGACTATACCCGTCCTTTGTACCAAAAAGAAAAGTACACACGAGAGATTCTTATATAAACTTTAAGCAAAGTTCAGTACATAAATAAGCATAATTCGTAACAAAATAAAATGGCCAATAGAGTTGACCCCATTTTTCCTTATTTACTTGAAGTTGATCCGTATGTAATCTGTTTAACTGTTTTATTTCTCATGTGAGATGGCCTCTTTTATCTAGATTCATTTGGATACACTTTCCCATATAGAGAGAAACACACTTTTTTTTTTTTTTGTACATGTAACTTCCACGAGAGCAATTCTATAGAATCTCTATGGACCAAAACTCTCGGCATATCTATGCTTCTTCTATTTATGTTTGACCACAAGAGGACTCTTGACTCTATGTCTCCCATCTGACCACCACAAGTAACCAAACACATAACCTGATGATGCACCTTTGCTGCCCTTCAAAATGACCTTGAATGTCTTCTTCTCACCAACTTTACTAAATGTCAAGGATCTTGGCTCAACCATAACTGAAACCCCATCAGGTGCCTTCACATGCACATGATATGTACCTGGTGACCCAACATTTGTAACTGTACGAGTAACTTTTACAGAGTGTTTCCCAAGATCAGGCACTGTGATTGAAGGATAGTTAAAATCTAACATGTTGTAATACTTTGAACAAGTGTGGGGCTTCCTAGAAAACATTCTCATTTGTGTATGATTGTAACCATGACCACATAGGAAGTTCAAGTAATCAACAGCATTTAGATCATACACAAGTCCAGGGTCCATTGCAAGTTCTGGTTGAATGTGTCCTGCACCATAAGCAAATGGTGTTGCTTCTTCCTTATATTGATCCATAATTGGTCTGTTATTGTCATCTAGTATCATTGCTGAAAATGAAAAAAAATTGGTAAGTTAGGAAAGTCAAAGTGGGAAAGGTTTCTTTTTCACTTGAAAGTAGCTGTGTCCATGTCGTATCTGTATTGGACACGTATTTATGTTGGACACTCATGGACGCTTCTACTTATGTTTTACAATTTTCCCCCTAATTTTTTGAATTTTTATACCAAAAAATTTGAAAAGATCACAATAACCAGATACATGATACTGGTGATACCATTTTATTGTGTCTAAAATGACTCAAACCTCAAATTTATAATACTGATTCTCTCTTTTACATTAAAATTTATGCTTTTATATTAATTTTTTACTAATTTTATTTATTGTATTATAGCCGTGTCGTGTTCTATAATTTTTAAAATTGGGTGTATCCCTATGTGAGTGTCGTATCACATCGGTGTCCCATGTCGTATCCATGCAACATACATCTTTTATATGACAAGATCTATCATCTATGTGATGATATGTCTAAAAGAGTTGTGTAGTGCATATATACCAGTAGTCATGATAGCAGATCTCAAGGCTGCAGGACTCCAATTGGGATAGAGTGTTTTGAGAAGGCCAACAATGCCAGAAACATGAGGGCAAGATGCAGAAGTTCCTGACCCAATATTGTATGGAATCCGGCGATTATCTGATGGAAGACCAGTTGGACTTATGGCTTCTGTGAATGCATAAAGAATGTCCACACCTGGTGCAGTAATATCAGGCTGAAAATGAAAACAAAAGCTGTAATTGGAAAGCCATCTTAAGACCATGTCAAGGGAAAAATTAAAAAGTGAGTGAATGTACTAATGGCAAAGTTGGTGATGAAACAAAGTGATGACCTTGAGGATTATTGGTTGGATTGAGTTAGGTCCCCTAGATGAGAATGAAGCTATTACAGGAGCTGGTTTTACTCCTAGTAGAGTTTTGGCTCTTGTCATGTAAGCCATGGGGGTCCTGCAATATATGCATAGATATAGATTGATTAATTAGTTGCTACAACATAAAATATAAGCAATTCTTGGAAATTTGGAATTCCTAAGTCTAAAATGATTGGTGTTAAGAGAAAGATAAATTACTTGGTATCTTTGATGTAGGAATAAACATGTTCACCATCTGTGTAGTTGATGTGTGAAGTAGGCAATAGATGAGCATATGCCATAATGTTATTTCCACGTTGCTTATTATTTGCCAAAATTAGTCCTACTGCGCCTGTAGAAAGAGCTTGAGCCTCTGCATAAATTAATCCATTAGTCTCCCTTATGAGGCAGACCAGGATTTTGCCCTTTACCTTCTTAGGATCAAGAGTTCCAATCTTACAGAGTTGACTGCAAGAAATCATGACAAACTAATATACCAAGAAAAACCAATTATACAAACTAGAAAAATTGAAATGATTCTATTGGAAGAACATTGAACTCACGCATCTTCAATTGTTGCATTAGCAACTTTAGCATCTACAGAATTGATCAAAGAGTAGAATTTCTCAGATGGCAAGCCTGTAGAAAGACTAGCTCCCTGGCAGCACAAATTGAAATAAGTAGAAAAATAATAAGAGCATAATTTTTATTTTGTTTATGATTAATTCTAGAAACCTAAACTGAAATGGAAGAAACAAAAAAATGATACCATTAGGTGCTTCTTGTTGCCAAGTGCTAGATAATTAGCAAATTTTCTGTCTATGGTGCTAGCACCAACACTGAACAACCATGGTGCCACATTAGTTACAGTTCCAGGTTCTGGTCCACTATTGCCTCCAGAAGCAATTACTATTATACCATTGGCAATTGCATGGAGGGCCCCTATGGAAAGGCCATCTTCAAAAAATTCTGTGGGAGTATTCCTACCCAGGGAACAGGAAATTACATCAACCCCATCACTTATAGCAGCCTCAAAAGCTCCCAATATATCTGCATCAGTGCAATCAAGAATGGTCCCAAGCCAGCACACCTTGTAGGCTGCAACATGGGCTTTAGGGGAGCCACCCTTGGCAGTGCCATTACCATAGCCAAAAACACTTGCTCCTGACACAAAATTACCTCCAGCAATTGATAGAGTTGGGCCACCATGGCCTACTACATCCCTTGCTGTATAAAAGGATGTGTTTAATTTGCCATATTTTGACTCATAACCCTTGCTGAAGAATCTTGCTCCTATCAATTTCCTGTGTAATTTTGTACACTGCTTAACAAAAAGGCCATATGTTTTTCCCTTTGAACTACATTTATACACTCATGACTCATGAGTATATAAGTACAAATATAACTTTGTGTAAGTTAAAATTCACTTCAAGTATTGATAAGTAGTGTGTAGTATAATAACTTGTTGACCATATTTTAAGAGAGATAGATTATAGATTTTGTTGATGCAAAGGAAGCAATTTACATGGACATAACCTTCTAAGCCAATCAAATGTCTCATGAGGTCAAAATGGAGGACAAACCTATTACAGTGAAAATTGTCAAGTTGACAGATCCCACGCCACCTTGATGGGACAGGGCCCATTCCATAGTCACTGAAGCTTTTAGATTCAGGCCAAACACCTATTCAGGAGCCAAGAACAAAACTAAAACAACAATTTCCAACATGGACTATCATAATTGACTAATTTAGATGAAATAAAACCTATGTGACACACATTTTCCTACACAACATGCATTTTTTCTGGTGTGGAATCAATCTACATTGTTTTGGGAACATCTTTTAATGAGGGTAGGTTGCATTTATTATTAACTGATTGTCAAATTAAATTATTTATTGATGGCCTAAAGAATTTGCTTTTTCCTCAAGTAATTTAGATGAAAATATTATGTATAATGAATCATGAATTTATTTAAATCTTAGATATTATTTTTTTAATGAAAAATTTTAACTCTTCAATTTATTATTATTTTTATTTAAATCTTGGCCGGCTAAACACTAAAACAATAGAAAAAGAAAATATTTTTCATAGGACAAAAACAAGAAGCAGCCTCCTCTTTTGAAAATTTAACAGAAAATTGACTTTGACCATGAGTCTGTGAGGATAAGAAACTGACCTGTATCAAAGTTAGCAATGATTGTACCCTCACCATATCTTGCCTTCTCCCATATGGAGTCTTTGGGAACTACCCCATTATTCTCTAGCCCAAGAAATTCCCATGATCTAGTTGTTTGCAGTTCATGCCCTTTGTTCAAAAACACAGAAACTACATTTGGATTTTCTGCACCCATCAAAACAACACATTAACAAAATGACTTTCAAAGATGAAAACAGAGCAAAAGAGAGTAGAAAAATGCCATATTTGGAAGATGATAGATGTGATTCACTTACTTGCTATCTCTGCTGCTTCTTCCTCTTCAAGTACAGCAGCAAAACCATTGATGTGTTTATTATATGAGTAAAATATTGCTTCTTTGGCCTTCTCATGGCTGTGAATGTAACACATATATTTGACTAGTCAATTTCATCTCTCATATATAATAACATTGAACAAGAGTTCATTAGATTCTATACCTTCCCAAGTGTGAGCCTAATAAATTGTAATGGAAATTTGTTGCAGAGTCAAGATCACTTGCTGAAGGGTTTGGACCATGAGAATGTGATCCTAAGTAGACTATGTAAGACTGCAACAAATTGTAATATTCAGGTGATTGTAATGAGAAATTCAGCAATTAATATAAGCCAAAAACCACAAAATTAAAAAACTGAAACTAAATGAAAAATTGAACTTGCGTTTTTAATGGCATGGGAGGATTGCTGCAAGAAAGAACAAAGAAGAAACAATGAGATAAGGTGGAAAATAGAGAAACCCATTATGGTACACAATGTGATGTGTAACTAAAAACTAAAGAAAGGCTCTGCTTTATATTAACACTTGTTCTTGAAGTGATAAGTCAAACAATGGCTTTTACTTTTCATAGAGGTATAGGATCGTCTTGCATTCTGAAAGCAACCTTGGACACAATCAAGCAACCATGCAGTGAGACTAACTTTCAAATCATTCCTCTAGTGTGTTTAGTTTACTTGGAAACCACGTTGTAAATGTGAATCCGGACAAACGCTACAGAAAGTAACGTTGGCCCAGATTCACGTTTGAAATTAAACCAAACACACACTTCATGAATGATTAGTGTGTGTTTGATTTATTCAAAAACCGCGTTTGAAACTTGGATCAGGCTAACACTACTCCCAATAGTGTTTGTTGAGATTCACGTTTGAAACATGATTATGAGGTAAATCAAATACGCTATAAATCTTGAGAGTAAATAATTATTTTCTAAATAATAGATTTAATTTTCATCATATATTTAAATAATAATCTTGTAAATATTTGTAATTGTATGAGTACTCCTGTATACTTTGAATCAATTATTTTTTCACTTTACAGACATTTTGTAGTAAGTTTGGTGTTTATTTTATCTTTTTTCATGATTGGCTTTAAATGTTTAGGTGAAAGAACATAAATGTAAGAAAATATCTTTGCAAAGCTGAAAACAACACTTATGGTGTCCATACACCCTATTGCTCAGGGAAGGGCTACAAAGTTCAAATCACACCTTCCTCTGTGACTTTTTTTATCCAAATGTATGTGCATGCTCCATACAAAGACAATACGTCTTTTTTTGTTTTTGTATAGAATATCCCCAAGTATACCATTCTCAAATTAATATTTTAGATTAGATGTCTTCATGATTAAAAGGTTATCCTAATAATTGCTTTCTCCAATTGCAAAAAATATTTCTGAATACAGACTAAGGAAGCTCACTTATCCATTATATCAACATTTAGTAGCATTTCGATATTGGACAGTAGCAGCATCCGGACCATCTCTAGTGGTGCAATAGTGTTTAGCAAATTTAACTACCAAATATTTCTTAGTTATTTCACAGTTAATGATTACATTTTTTAATATTAATTAGGTTCATTTGTATTTTTTGTCCTAATTTTTTATTAAATTTCATCCCTCCTTCAATTGTTTGTTATTTAAAACCTTTAAATCCCAAATTTTTATCCTCTTTAAACCCTAATCAGATCCTGCAAAATTCTTCAAACTAATATTTCTTAGTTATTTCATAGTTAATGATTACATTTTTTAATATTAATTAGGCTCATTTGTATTTTTTGTCCTCATTTTTTAGCAAATTTCATCTCTCCCTCAATTGTTTGTTATTTAAAACCTTTAAATCCCAAATTTTTATCCTCTTTAAACCCTAATTTCAGATCCTGCAAAATTCTTCAAACTTAATCAAATTTGTGTATATATATATATTACTTTTGAACATTTAAAAATATTTCATATCTCAAATCTATCATAAACTCCCAAATATTTGGAGGTATCTCAGGTCCTCCCCCAAACACCTCTGCTCGCACGCCCACAGGATCGTCCTGCTGTGCTTCATCATGAGTCGGTACTTTCTCTTGCGCTACATCAGGCATCACGTCTTCTTGGGTCTCCTGAACTTGCTGTCTTAACCTCCTTCGTCTTGCTGAAGCTGTGGGCCGAACCCGGTCCACTGGTTGAGAAGATGATTCACCTCCTCTATCCGAGTGTCCTCTTCTAGTTTTCGCCATACCTTAGAAATGTCATTAAAACAACAAATTAAACAAATTCTAATCAAAATAAATAAATGACATTTTTATAAATTTTAAAAATGATTAAAATAATGTAACTAAAAAAAATAAGCTTCCGGAACTTAAATTCCGGAAATTACCGGAAGTATACATTCGGAAACTTCCGGAAATATACTTCAGGAAGAAAATTGCTCCCTTTTGCTTCCGGAACTATATTTCTGGAAGATAAATATTCAACAAAATTTGGCTCGTTAATTCCGAAAATATATTTCCAGAAATTTCCGGAATCTGTTAATTCCGGAAACTTTCGGAAATATAGTTCCGGAAGCAGCGAAAACACAGAAAAATAAAACCCGTTCTGGTTTTCACTTCTGGAACAGGAAAACAGACGCAAAAACAATGATTTCACAACCTTTCAACCGTACAAGTCAACCATACAAACTTACCTGAAGTGATTGAGCAAAAGATTGATGCATTTGAGCCTTGATTTTCCCTTCCCTAGAGTTGAGGAGGTGCGCGACTTCTTCCTTTCTCCGAGTTCTTTCACAGTTCAACAGTGAGCGAGAGAGTGAGTGAGGTGGGGGAGGGAAATGTGTTTTAATTTAATTGAACAGAGGCATTATAGGATTTCTGTAAAATTTCAAACATAATGGGGGTGTGAATAGCAAAAAAGGGGATTCCAAAAGTAACTCTCATGACTTACCGGTGAAAGAATCTTGGCTTGCGCAAAACATTCAAGGGAGTTGCTTTTAGCACCTCTTTTGCTTTTCACACCCACCCCTACCTTTTTGAATTTTTTTCCCAAAATAACCTTTTCCCCACCACCTCCCAACCCACCTTCACCTCCTCCTACCTCTACCACTACATTCAATTTTTTTCTTCTCTTTTTTAGAAATAATTTCCGCCAAAAATATTTTCAAAAATTAATTTCCGAAATCATAAATTTCTGGAAAAAATGGCTTCTAGAAATCAATTTCCAGAAATATATATTTTTTATAATTTTTCAATTTTTAGTGATGGAAAAAATTCATCACTAAATCAAAGACATAATTTTTCTTTCTCCACACCTAGAAAAATTTCTTCTTTGATTTAGCAACAGTTTTTTTTCATCGCTAAAAATTAAAAATTTATAATTTTTTTTTCAAAAGCCTTTTTTTATGATTTTGTTTTTGGAAATTAATTTCCAAAATTCTATTCGCGGAAATTATTTTTGAAAAGAGAAGAAAATAAATGGAGTGATTTGACTCGGGAGTGGAGGTGGGGTGGGGGAGGATACTTTGGAAAAAAAAGAATTTTAAAAAGGTAGGAGATGGGGTATGAATAACAAAATGGAGGGTGCTAAAAGCAACTCCCAACATCCTAAGGGACTCATTTGTAAACCCAAACAATATTTCTAAACTTCCTATGGGGCTATTTTTTCCTTTGGTATGTATGGGGCTCATTTTGATAGCATTATTTTTTCTCTTTATATCTTTTTTTATTATATTAATCATTTTATTTCATATATTTTTTATTTCTCTTTTTATTGTACAAATAATTATGTAAAATTATAGTACAAAATACAAATTATCTTTCTAGAAGTCCTAGATTTCATTGGCTGATTTAAATCTTAAGAGAGTGAAAATTACCTTTTGGTCCTTTCCTTACAAATATTTTATCAACTTTGTCCCATAAACATACAATCTTCAATCCCCTAGTTTAGCTAACGGCAATGGTTAAAGTTTCTAATTATACCAACTTGGCAAAATCTAATTAGTCCAGGTCAAATAAAATGCTACTGTTTTTTCACACAATTATTAATAAAATATTTATCGGTCGAGCACTTTAATTTAACAGAAATACTTCGTGTACCACAAATAATGGTACACTAATTGTACCACTATTTGTGGAAGGAATAAAAAAACAAAAAAAAGAAAGAAAGAAAGCTGAAAAAGCTATGCCTTAAACAGTGATATAAATAGTGTACCACTGTTTATGATATCATCACCCTTAATTTAAACACATATTGTGAAGATCAAATAGGTAAGACAATAATATAATATAGTTGTACTATTTAGTATAAGATACTGTATGAATAGATGAAAAAAATTATAAAAAAAAAACAGAAAAATAAAGTAAAACAACTTTGTCCAAACTAAATGTTCATACAAAAATTATAAATTACTTTTCATAACGAAGATCATTATCCCTTTATGTATTAAACTTCAGGTATGTCGGTCACAATACCTTTCACTTTTTAGTCATTAAATCTAACCTTTTTATTGTTATGATTAAATAATAAAAGAAACTATTTGTAAGTGAAAGTGCCACAGAACAGAACATATATATACACCAGCAGCACCAAACAAAAGATCCTAGTAATATTCCATATTCTTGCCAAAGCGTTTCGCATAAAGCATAATGTATGACCTTGCTTGTTAAGTAACTTTACCTGTTCCCGCAGATTTCTCTTCCAATTTCAAGCTAACTACTTCTGATATAGTATACACCTGGGATTCATCATCCATCCCCAAGACTTTCTCTTAAAGGTGAGTGGTTCATCAACTTTTTTTTTTTTTTTCTTTTTTTGTGTGTTATGCAGTGTTTGATCTTCTTAAAGATTCTATTTAGACCCCCCTGCTTTGTGGTTGTTTTAGTTTCCTCTGTTATGCTTATTGATTTTGGTTTTGATGCTAAACTTCTATTGAACTCAAAGTAATCTGTGTTTCCTTTGTTACTTGTTATGTGAACAAAACTTTATGGTCCACGTTTGCAGTTTCCATGTTAATTAGAATTTAGAATGCAAAAAAAATATGCATTTAAATGAAAGTAGGTATATCTTTATTCTTAATCTTAGTCATTATAGATGTTTAATTATTGGGAGACAATGGAATGGTTTTTGGTACCTTTGATACTAAAAGATCTTCCCTTTCCCTTTATGTGTGATGTTACTCTGATATATATATATATAAAGGAAAGTCTTCTTATCATCATTCCCTTCTTCAATACAATTTGTTTCATTCCAAACATACAATTGAATGATAAGTGATGAATACAGATAATGAATGCAAGATAACTTTAATGAAAAAAGAAATTACTGATTATTAAAGAGAGAAAATCCACTTAATCTATACATGGTAGAGGAAAGAGAATGATGAGTTGAATTTGAAGATAAGAACAGGTAGGCTATTGTTTTGACTAGTTTCTCTAGGAATGGCAATTCATCGTACCCATGCTTTGCCCTCTTAGGCAGATAGACCTCTACATCTACAACATATTGCTCCAAATATTTTATGATAAACTTATAGGTGAGTTTATTGACTAATCTCTTGTGGCCTATCTGTCTTATATGGCAAGCTAAATTGAAGGGTGGTATGTTGTTGTAAAACTGATTAATATGAGGTTAAACCATTGCATCTTAACACCCTTGGTTTTATGAAAATCTTGATGTTTCAGAGTGATGTAACTTTAGACAAATTGCAAATTGTTTTTATATTCCTTCTGCATTATGAGAAATCTCAAGATTGCTGCCTGCAGTCCTGCACATCAGAAGATATTGTCTTAAGAGTTTTGTGGCCCAATTAAGTTAAAATTATTGGACTCTAGTAAATAAATTAAATTTGCAATGAATGTTAAGTGTGTGTTTGGGTGAACATTTGCAAACTTGTGTTTGAATAAACTTGATTTTGTAGAATTGATTTTGGTTAAAAGTGAGTTTGAAGTGATGTGATTTATGTTTGAAAACTATTCCCTTAAAAATAAGCTGATACTAAATTCAGTGTAAATTTTTCAACTCAACACAAAAGCTGCAATTTATCATATTAGTTCAAACGTCACTTTAGAGGTAAAATTAATTTTGATTCCGAGCACCCAAACATGTTGGCATGAATTTTGATTATGTTTACATCTTTAAACGTGATTTTGGATGCTTCTAACACTCATCTAAACATACAATAAGAGGATGATAATTCTTATAACATTGGAAAATAAATTGAAGCACTTATAAGTGCTGGCCCTTTGGTGGGAGACATGTTCTCTCACTCTCATGGACTCAGTCATATATGCCCTTGCTGATTCTTCTGACTTGCTAAGTGTTTTCCCTTTTATCATATTGGTATGTGGACTCATTTAATGCGTGTTTGATTTACTGTAAAATCACATTTCAAACGTGGATCCGAGCCAACGCTACTCTCTGTAGCGTTAGCTTGGATCCACATTTGAAACGTGGTTTTACAGTAAACCAAACTCACTTGATGCATGATGCTACTTTTATAGTTGTTTAAATTTAAATAGGCAATCAAAGGATAATATCTATTAAGCTTAAATATGTTTTAAGTCCATCAAAAATAGACTCGTTTACATTCAAACTGAAAAAGAAAAATGACAAGGCTATTAGGATAAGAATTAGAATATTGATTGCAACCAATTTGTATTTAATCATTTAACGTACTATCTTGACTTGAATCAGCATAATAAACTTAAAACTCTTCATCTCACTTTGTTTTATGGAAGATAACTTAAGGAGGTGTCCCTAAGTCATAGGATATGAATCTTTTCCATGGGACAATGGTGTTACTTCTAAGTAACATGCTTAATTAGTAGAAATATGATACAAGATTATATAATATTGTTCTAACTTCTAAATAATGTACTACTAGTTACAATGGTTCTCTTTCTGTGTATCTATTGAATGAGAAGGGGTAAAATCTAAAATATAAGATTCTCTGAAACAAGGAAATAAATACAACAATCATCATTAGATATCAGAACCATTTGCATTCATTGCACTTTTTTAATGCGATGTACATTTTTTGTAAACAATAATACCTTGTGGTTTATATTTGAAGAGCATGACATAATATGTACATGGAAATCTTTTAAAAAAATCCATCTGAGTAAAAGAATTACATTCATCAAAACAAATCCTGCACAACCAATTCAAACAATCTATTTCTTTGGTACATTAGATAACACCATGCTTTCCAGTCCTTCTTTGAAGTTGCAAGATCTTCAGAATCCTTTCCATGCATCAAGAACTTCATGGAAGACTTCAGCAATGAGATCCCTGTCTGCATTTTGCAGGAAGGTATTGAAATCATCCTTAATTTCAAATATTTTGCCAAATTTCACAAGGTATCGGATACAGCTCATCTTCAGTTTCATCAGCTGATATAGTGATGCATTTTGGAGCCTCTCAAGTACATTTTTTGTATCAATGTCTTCTAGAAGACTCTCATGGCATGCCTCTCTCAAGTCAGATATGTCATACTTGTCAGCTGCATGTAGAAGGGCAAGCCTATGTGTGAGAAATTCTTCATTTTTGATGATGCCATAAAGATAATTGAGAAAAGCTTGGCAAGCTTCAATTGACATGTCTGAGATGTTTATGGTTGAAAGCTCTTTCTCCTGAAGATTATGTGAGAACATGCTGCGGAATACAGGTGACCTGGCAGCAAGAACAGCTCGATGAGCTCCTATGCTTCCATCAGAAGCATTGATGGTTATGTCTGTGTGGATGCCTTCTGTTAGCATTCTACCAAGAGACTCTATTGCTTTTGCATTTGATCTTTTCTGAGTAAAACCTTCAGCCCAGATAGAGCAAGGTTCTCCACCCTGCATTGAAAAATAACATTCCAAATAAGACACTATATATTCCTAGAGTAATGCACCAATTCAATCAGAATCAGGATATGTGTTTTCAGATTAGCTTTATAATGAACCCAAATGTGGTTGGTGGAGGTAGAAGTAAATTGTGACCCAGAGTAAACTTTCTACAATGTTTGGAGTTTAGTGTTTACAATTGAGTAGAATTGATTCTAGAATTAATGGTTGAGAATGAGTGATGCACGCTTTACGAAGCATGATGGACGGAAGTGATTCAAAATCAATTATGTGGAATTAATTCTGCACTGTAGATAACTGGAAACCAAACAGGCACTAAATCTTAGAGTAGGCTTTACCTAATTACTATACTGAGGGTTAGTCTCACAGCTTTGTCTATAGGATACTAGTCAAAGATAAAAAGGAAAGATTAACTTTATAATGAAATCTAGACTGCCTGATGTACTACTTTATTATCACTAATCATTCTGCTTCATGATTGGTGATTTATCCATCATGACTGAATAAAGGGATTAATTAGGTGCTCATGATTATGACAGTGGATTAGTACCCTAAATTGATTTAGCTAGACTGTCACATTCCAATTGTCTCTAAATAATTATCATTTGCAATGAATACTACATAGATAACCAATGATAAAGAGATGGTGTATTTGGTATATACGTTTGGGGATGTGGTCTTCAAATCAAGGAACTCAACGTCAATAATGAATTTCCCAGTCAGTGGAACCTCAATTGCCCAAACAAAGTCCTCATTGTTCTTGATCAATTTGTCCTTTATTTCTGCATCATATCAACAACCAGACACATGAGAAACTGTTAAAAGAAAAAAAAAATACTGAACTTCACAGCAAAACATTATTGGAGAAATTGTGAAGATGCAAAGAAGGTGGCATAATTGCATAAACCATAAAGACTTTAGCAATCTATCTTCCGTTTGAAATTACTATAGAGTTTGTACTGAGTACAACAACAAACAACTACAAGCCATGATCAAAGATTGATTATTTTCTATCCACAACAAAAAAAAGTGAAAGGAAAAAATAAAACTAAAACTCAGAACTTTGATGACCTGGATGTGTGAGGGCCTTGCGATCTCCAACAGAACTAACCACCCGAACGATAAAAGATGCAATTGGGGGATTTTCTCTCGTTAGATTGGATGTTTCTGGGAACAATTTAACAAACAAAACCCTGTTCTTCTCCACCGACAAATACCTTCATTTCACAGAAAACAGAGTAAGCCACACTCTCTATTCCAAATTGGAACCAACAACTAATAGGGCTTTCAAATTAAAGTGCAAAAAACCAAACTTTCTGAGATGCCAAACACGCTATCACATATTCAAAGCTAACTAGCCATGTGGGGTATTTCAAATCTCCATTGATCAACCCACACAACCCCACTTGTAGGTGCCCTGTTTTGTGCATCCTACGTTAATGCTTTATCTTAAACATGATCACTTTATTTATTTTTTTTTGAGTTTTATCACACACACACACACACAGAGAGAGAGAGAGAGAGAGAGAGACCAATTCCACTTGCCGATCTTGAAAGGATCGGATTTGCGGTATGTGCAAGAAGACAAGTTTTCGATTCTCCATTGAGCAAGACGTGGTGTGGTTTCAACCTTGTATGCAGAATCGCTCATCCTATTAGCAAAGGCCAATACTGATGTGATTTCATGGATGCAATCGAAGATACCCTCCAACAAGAATTCTCCGGGCTTTCCCAGGTTGACTCTTTCTTCTCCAATACCCTTCACTCTTCATATGAAGATCCTCTGTTTCTCTCACTCTCTCTGTTCACTATCACTCCACCACCACTACTTTCCCTTTTCTTTATTTATTTGACAAATAGCATAGCAAACATTCAACACGGATTTGATTATTTTGCAATTTCTTTCAATGATTTCAGCACGCAAGGATTTGGGAGTTGCTTTTACTCTTTTGACAAGAAGGTGAGCTTTTCCTGCAGATAATAAAAAAACAATTTTTAATGTGTGAGAGAGAGAGGGTGATATGTTGGTTATGTTGGCTAAGCTTACACAACACTTTTATTGGTATGGAATGGTGATGGCCAATGATAAATGTCTATTGGTTGGTTTGGTTTTAGCAGGTCTCACATTATATTGCTTGTATCATTGGGGAACCAGGATGTGTACGTGTTGGGTTTTGTATAGAGTTAAGATGACTCTATTGTTGTGTCATGTGTGTCACTGCGTGGAAGGGAAAAGAACTTTTAATTTTTGATGCTTTGAAGCAAAGTATCTATCCCTTGGAAATTTGACTAATTTTTCCTTAACTGCCTTCATGCTTTGATTGTGGAAGCAATATACTTTGGCTTATCAACCAAAATATACTAATAAATTTGTGATATTGTCTAACTTTATCACCCTCTTTGATTCTCTCCACCTGTCCAAGGTGTCACTTTTCTTCTTGTGATATTTAATTTGTGTCACTCCTCATATCTTGCGATATTTAATGTGTGTGACACTTGTTATGATTTTACCAGTTCATGTCATCTCTATAGCATGCTCCATCACTTGTATGTTCCCCTCTGCTTCGGTTGATCTGCAATTTGCTATTAGCCTTCTGAAATGGGCCAGGCTCTTTAGTAAAGTCCACAGAAAATCAGATTTGTGCCCATTCCCTTTATCTGCTGTTGCAAGTGGACCTGTGTCTTGCTCTCAAGCTGACCTTAATGTTACTTATTATTAACTAAAGTAAATATAGTTCAACTATATTTATGTATGCTTAACTCTTCACTCAAACTCAATTTAAAAGAAGTTTCAATGTACAAGTAATAGCATATTCATTGCTGAGATAACACACTTAACATTCATCAAATTTTCATTATCCCTTTATTTTATATTTTCCTTAATGGTGATGATTAGGTGACCCAACCTTTGTCTTTGCTTTTCCTCATATCCAAGTTGATGCAATTTACCATGATTACTCTATATTATAAAAAGGAAAGAAATTGAATTCTTTTATTAGTGTCCCATTCAATATAGAGGATTGAGACAAGGCAAAGTATGGAGCTGACATATTGATTGAGAAAGATGGAATCTTGAGATTCAATTGGTTTTTTCTTCTATGAAAAGTCCAAACTTATTTTTCTTTAGCTTAAAAAATAGATAACTGGTTAAAGGGTATATGGTAAACACCCTATTTTTTTTATGTATATGGTCATTTGGTATATGGTAAACACCATTTTTTATGTATATGGTCACGCACCATCTAGGGAATTGGCTATACCATTCATATAATGGCTATCTATCAGCCGTATATATATTTTTTCTTTTCATATTTTAATCGGTTTATCCTTCCTCATGAATGATTGTGGACATGATCTATCACTCCTATTGGTGTTACTATCTCAATGAATAAGGCTTTACATTATAATCTCCACTATAGTAAGTGGATAAATAATTGGAGACAAATAACATTAGAATCTATTTCTGTCCACAGCAAGCTTAAATATTCTTGTTGGTTTGTTTCCTCCGTAATAGTCCACCCATTAACATTTATTAAATTTCTCTCATAATTTAGTAATAATATAAGTGATTTTGATTTTTGATGCCTGAAAAAATAATCCATGTTTGAATGAACAAGAGAATATTGACGGGCACAAATTTTGTCACTGTCAAGATAAAATATGAATGATATAGTTGGTAAGTGCCTATGCTAAGATTTTGCAACTAGGGTAGTTACTCGAGTTAAAATGTAATATTGTATGTATGTATTAAT
Organism: Sesbania bispinosa; assembly: GCA_026901365.1. Classification (NCBI taxonomy): domain Eukaryota; kingdom Viridiplantae; phylum Streptophyta; class Magnoliopsida; order Fabales; family Fabaceae; genus Sesbania; species Sesbania bispinosa. Next base: position 839,799 of record QLOH01000432.1, read on the forward strand.
TATTATTATTATTATTATTATTATTATTATTATTATTATTATTATTTCACTATCTTAATAAAGGAATGCTGTTGCTGATGCTTTAGTTTCAAAACCATGATTCCCCTATCAATATAAATGGGCCCCACGAAGAATGGAGGTTGAACAACACACAAAATATCTACCTCTTATAAATATAATTGAATTAATTGTAGTTTTGTTCCGGTGATAATCAATTTATGATTTTGGTTCATCTACTTTTTTTTTTTTTTTTCACGATTTTGGTCACTCTATTATTTCAAATTCGCGATGTAGTTCAAAATTTTGGTCCCTCTATACCTCTCAAGTATGTGTTAGAGGAACCAAAATCGCAGATTTGAAATAATAGAGGGACCAAAATTGCGGATTGATAATAATAGGGAAACCAAAATTACAGTTAAGCCCGGTGAATAAAAATAATAATCAAATAATAATAGCAATATAGGTAGTCTTTGAAAACGACCCTTCAATAAAATATGATGCAATCCAATGATGCAGGCCACTTGCAACTTGCAACTTGTACCCTATCATCCTCTCTTAAATTGGGTCTTGAAGAAGTTGGAATGGAAGTTGGAAAACTAGCTAGAGCTAAAGTTCTTTGTCTGGCGCATGCCAATAGGAAAAGTTTATATTATTTCCTTTTAATCTTTCATTGGATAATTAATATATAATTGTAAAATTCATTCTCAAATCAAGAACGAACGATAGTTAGGTGAAAAACTCACATGACGAATTATAATATTATAAGCAAGGTGAAAAGTGAACACTATTGAATGTAAGGTTTAGTTTACCTTTGAATTATAGTTATGAACTTATGAATGTGGATAACCATATTAATGCGCATCCCAAAATAAGTTAAATCATCACAATTTATTTTTGCTATGAGAAGAATCAATTTTTACTGTGTTTAACCGAGATACATTCAGACTATTAGAACATCTTCATCGAAAATACTTAACCTAGATCTTAATAAAAGTTGGGTGTTTAACTTTATAAGATCGTTGGAGCATAATTCTAAAAAATCTTAGATTAGCAGGATAAGCATTGGTGCTTAGTATTTAAAAGAAAAAAAGTAATTGTTATATGTTGGGGTTTAGATTGTAAGATAAGTTGTAGGGTTCATTAAAAAAAAAATAGAGTTGTTGAGTTGAAGATAAAAAATGATTTGATTATTTAAAATAATAAAAATAATATTTTAATATGTTAAAATATAAAAAGTTATAAATATTAGTTTAAGAATTTTTTAAGAAATACTAAAATAGAGATGACTTTAATTAGTACACATATTACCATAAGGGACATGCATAACTGAAGGGCAAAAAAAAAAAATATTGCCCTTTCTTATTATGGCTAGAGCAAGGATGTATATGGGTTGGATTGATGATGTTTAACTGAAATTCAATACAATTGGGTTTATATTCTTAGATCAAAATTAATACCCCAAATCCCAAATGACTCAAAACTGATTATATTATTAAAAGCAATTTAATAAAGTAAATATTTATAAGAAAAATGTCAGAAGTGGGATTTGAACCCACGCTCTCTCACGAGAACCAGAACTTGAGTCTGGCGCCTTAGACCACTCGGCCATCCTGACCATTTGATGACAATTAAGTATTAATAATATATAAGATCTAAATATTAGATGCTATGAATGACAATGCATGCATCGTATTCCAGAAACTAAAGAACTGCCTCAAAAATCAAAATAGTTCGACCCATATAAAGCTATTTTCTATTTTGGGCTTATTTATTTATATTTCCTCAGAAAATTCAGTTGGGTAGCTTGGACAACATCAACAATAAAGGCTTTTGGCCCATATGAAGGGACATCTAGACCCTACAAAGTACAAAGGAATGTGTTTGACCAGAAAAAAAGTACAAAGGAATGCGTGGCATAAATGACTTCATACTCATTCATAGTGTTTATATAATGAATTTTATTTTAAATTATTGTCAATCTAAATATTTTTATATTATGGAAAAACTTGAGATATGCATGTCATATAGCATTATGTAGTAGGAGAGTTTTTATTCTGGAGCATAGGTACAAAAAGTTGATAATGTTTACAAAGAAAACTGTTTAATATTTGGGGTCGTTTCGTTAAAGATGATAATTGACCATTGAAAAAATTTGGAAAAAAAATTGTACTATTTCACCTATTCTCCCATGAAACAAGGACTTATAGATTGATAATTTTTTATTTATATTAAATTTTAAATAAAAAATAATAACGAACAACTAAATGTTATAACTTTAATGGAAGAAATATATATTACATGAAACTGAATTTTTTTCAAGGATAAGTACACTTGAAGACCCAAACAAACTCTGCCTTTTTTTTTTTCCCTTTAATAAGTCGTGCAGGTCCACTCTTCAAACCTAAGTATGCGGGATTTAAGGGGTATTTTGATTTATTTTATATCATAAACACTTATATAAGTATTTAAATAAATTTATAAAAGTAGTTTATGATATATTTATAAGTTATTTTTAGTTGGTTTCAATAAACCCATGAAATAATTTATGCGAAGCTTAATGTATTGTCTCCTTTTTTTATTTTTATTCACACCCTCAAGTTCTTATGACATAGAGCAAATTTGAGTAAATTTCCCAATAAATACCTATAGAAGAAAAAAAGAACTGAATAAAAAAATAAAATAAATTTGACTTCTTTCCTAAATTAAAATTAGTTTCTACAATCAACTTCTTTCCCTTTTTTAGAAGTTATTTCATTTAAATTCTCCATAAACAAATTTAAACCTATAAGCTTTTTATTTGTCCAAATTCAAATACTTATGTATGAAAAACTCTTGTACATTAGAACTTAATTCAAACTGAGCCATAAATTCTCATATGATAAACTCTTATTGGAGTCGTGCTGAATTTAGCTGTTCTCGCAAACACATCTTAAAATGATTTGGTATTTTGACAAAAAAAAAATGATTTGGTATAGATTTTAGTCTAATTAGTTTCACACAATGAAATAATTATTATTATTTTTTTAAGTAGAACTTTTTTAAAGATGTTATTAATATATGCATGCAATTAAAAAATTTAAAATTAATTTTAATCTTTGAAACGATTATAAAATTTTACTTTTGAAACCAATTTTATTTTAAAGACAAGATATTACATTAACCTTCATGGCAATAAGAACCAAATCTTTTCTGATTTTCTATCAACCCACAGACAGAAGCTCAGATTTAGTTATTGTTGACTTGTTATTATTATACAAATACGAGAAGTAGAAAAGCATAGTGATTTGATTCGGCTTTTTTACCAAAGTGGGTCAAAAAGAAAAAAAAAATTACCAAAATAATATTGATTGGAAACAATTTATCAATCTGGTGTGGGAGGAAGCGCAAACCGGGACTGCGCAACAAGAAACTCAATTTCAGTTTGCGCATATCATAGGGAAGCACAAGCGCGTTAAGAGAGAGGGAATCGCAAATTCAGTTTGAGTTTTGTTAAAACTCAAACTCACTTTGCGCATTACGTGGGGTAAACTTCTATAAAAATGAAGACACGAAGACTCGTGGTTCTCTTGTGCAATATGTGAAGCTAACTTGATTTTTTTTCTCTCATCTTGGTTTAATTGTTTGGTTCTCTTGTGCAATATGTGAAGCTAACTTGATTTTTTTTCTCTCATCTTGGTTTAATTGTTTGGTTCTCTTGTGCAATATGTGAAGCTAACTTGATTTTTTTTCTCTCATCTTAGTTTAATTGTTTTTAATTTATTTTATGAAAAATGAGTCAAATTATTATTTTTATATATTGGAATGGTAGAAAGTTTGAAGGTGTTAATGGTATAATGTTTGAAGGTGATAAAAGATCTATGCAGATAAAATGCGGAATCAGTTATAATTTATTGAAGAGGAAGATTCACAAAAAATTAAATCTTTCGTCCAACCAATTTGTTTCTAGTTTGACTTGTAGGTTTTTAATATCTGAAAATCCAACCACTTATACAGGTCTTCAAATTTGTGATGATGAAGATGTTGAGTGTATGATCCACGCATTTCAACAGCAGTCATTGATGACAGTCCTAGAATTGTATGCAGATGTTGACAATGTTGGAAGTTCAGCATTACCTGTCCAATCTTTGAACTTGGATACTCAACTCTCAATGGGGATCGAAGATCAATGTGTATATCAATCAGAAGGTATTAACGTTGAGGAGGATGTCAACATAGCAGAACCTCAAGGTGAGCAGAATGATATTGATTTGAACATGAATTCAAATTGCTGTCTCGAGGATAGTGACGACGGTAACGATGAAGGTGAAATCCCTGAGGGGGATTCATCTGATACAGATGTTGAGGGCGACTTTGATGCGAATGTTGATCCTGTAATGCCCCCAACATTTCCTGTGAATTCACCAAAACCAGTCCCTGTGCATGATGACTATGAACGACAACAAGGTAAGTTATGTCTATGTTGCGATGTTTGTGCGTTCCTTGACATCAGTAATTTAACAGATATTTTAATGTACAGATCAAACAGAAGCACCTTATTGGAATTTAATTCCTCATTATAATTTTATAAATTGGAACCATCCTGATCAAGAGACAGAATTCCCTGGGGTGGATGGGCCTGGATCCTGGCGAGTAGGAGATGAATTATATGTTGGTTTGCAATTTGATAGCAAACAATCTGTTCAAATGGCTGTGAAGCACTATTCAATGAAGATACACCAGACCTTTTTTGTGGTTGAATCTAAGCCAACATATCTGACGTTGAAGTGTCGAAACTATTCAGATGGTTGTCCGTGGCGGATGAGAGAAATGTTAGGTAAGAATTCAACGAAATGGGTCATCTCTAAATGGGGAGGTAAACATACAGGTATGAATGCAATGCTCTCTCAAGATCACAAGAAGTTGGATTCTGAATTTGTGTCTTCCTGCATCTTGGGTAACACGTTTTGATTTCATACAAAGTATATAAAATTTTTAATTGTTTATAATTATGTTGAAGGAGCATTGTTTTGAAATGTTGTCTTGAATGTGATGTAGGAATGATTGGCATAGATCCATCAGTCTCCATTTCAATGATACAAGAAAGGATTAATGCCCAATTTGGTTATTCAATATCCTATAGAAAGGCTTGGAAGGCTAAACAGAAGGCGATCGTGAAGGTCTATGGAGATTGGGATGAGTCATATGCACTACTGCCTAAATGGTTAGAGAAAATGTTGTTGTACTCCCCTGGTTCAGCTTATAAAATTGAGACAAAGCAGTTTGTATATGAACATCAAGTGGATCATCGGTTTCGAACTTTTCATCGCGTGTTTTGGATCTATAAACAATGTTGTGATGCGTTCAATTTCTGCAAGCCGGTTATACAAATTGATGGCACATTCTTGTATGGGAAATATCGAGGTACGCTTTTAATCGCTACCTCTCAAGATGGTAATGGTTGTGTGTTGCCTCTTGCATTTGCTATTGTAGAAGGGGAGACATTGGAGGCTTGGTCATGGTTCCTAGCTAATATACGTGAACATGTGACCCAAAAGCAAGGAATATGTCTCATATCTGATCGACATGCAAGTATTAAATCGGCCGTGGCAAGAGCCACTGTGTGGCAGCCTCCAAGTGCTTATCATGTTTATTGCATTCGTCATATTGCTAGCAACTTCAATCACAAATTTAAAAATGCAAAATTAAAGGGGGACCTTCTGAAGCTAGGTACATGTGTATGGTTATTTTTTTTTTTTATTTTAAGTTATTGTTTTTGTATAATATTTGTAATTAATTGTTTAACCTTAATGTAGGTTATACAACATGCATCCATCATTTTGAGCGCAATCTCAACAAGTTTCGTGAGGTTAGTCCTGAAATTCAAAGGTGGATTGACGGTATTTCAAAAGAAAAATGGAGCCTTGCACATGACTATGAAGGACGTAGATATGGACACATGACCACTAACTTGTCTGAGGCTGTGAACAAGATATTCAAAGGTGCTAGAAATTTACCAATAACAGCATTGGTCAAGTGTACTTATGCACGTCTCGTAGAGTATTTTGTTAAACATGGGGCTGAAGGAAGGTCAGAATTAGGTGCTGGACGAAGATACTGTAAAATTTTTTTAGAGGTATTTAGTAAAAATCAGGAGGATGCATGTTCCCATAGGGTGCGGCGATACGACATCCAATCAACCAAGTTTGAGGTGGAAGAGGCATTCAATCCAGTTACACAGAGGGGTGGTCATACATGGGCAGTAATCTTAAACAAATCATACTGTGAGTGTGGAGCCTTTCAAGCATTTAGATTTCCATGCTCTCATGCAATAGCTGCCAGTGCTGCTGTGAGCATTGACTTCTTTCAATTCATTGATCCAGTATACTCCATCCATAATATTGTTCAAGTATATTCTCCACAATGGTGGCCTATTGGAAACGAAGAAAACATGCCGGTTTATAATGGTCCGCAGATTATGAAAAAAATTTATTTTCCTAAAACGACTATCAACACGTGGCATGACAGAATGAGACACGCAAACTAGCATTGCGCATTGTGTCTCTCAAATTCGGTTTGCGCATTGAGTCATGCAGCATGGGGACACGCAAAAGAGGGGACACACGCAGCATGGGACAGGCACGGGGACACGCAGGATGGGACAGGACAGGCACGGGGACACGCAAAAGCATCTTGCGGATTGAGTTGGAAACCGGGCATTGGGACACGCAAAAGCAAATTGCGGTTCACAATGTGAGTTGACTGGACATGAGGACACGCAAAAGTGGTTTGCGCTTTAGGAATCGCGTAACCAGATTGCGCGTTTGACTGTCTCCTCTTTTCAGTCTGCTGGACGGGACGCAACATTCACGGGTTGGGAAGCAGGCAGCTCGACATGGGGAACCGGAAAAAAGGTTAAAGAATCTCACTGTGGAACGGAAACAACAGAGATTCGCATGGGGAAGGTAAAATGCAGAGATTCTTGTACACATTGTCACTGAACTCTCTCTTTGTGCATACCTTTTTTTTTTTTGCAAACTAATAAATCCTTGCCTATATATAAATGTGTACACTACGTGAATAACTTCAGATGCTCTATTGTCATTTATACTTGCTCATTACATAACCAAATTTCTCTTAGTCTCTCAAAAATTTCCAGTGTTCTAAAAAATGGCAACTGAAAGAGTTATTCACCCTGGTCCAAAGGATACATCACTCTTACGTTTACAAGACATACATGTTTCTGAGCATGTATGGAATGGTGAACCTGATAGAGTATTATTCATAAGGCGATCTGGTGACCGACACGGACGTGCCCTACAAGTGCCTGAAGAAATTAAGCCTCTTCTTAACCGTGCTGGTTTTTTGGGTGCGGCTGCACTTGATTTTTTTCAAGTACATCATTCATTGATATCTGCTTTGGTTGAAAGATGGAGACCAGAGACACACACATTCCACATGCCACAAGGAGAGTGTACCATTACTCTTCAAGATGTAAATATTCAACTGGGTTTAAAAGTGGATGGTGAAGCTGTTACAGGCGTAACATATGCTAATTGGAAGCCTCTAATACAAGACTTGTTGGGGCTGGCTCCGTCAGATGCGGACATTAGTGGAGGCCATCTTAAAATGAAGTGGCTTAATCAACATTTTGGAGACTTTAATGCACATGCCCACGATGAAATTCAGATAGAACGATATACACGGGCATTCGTATTACGTCTTATGGGTGGTTTATTATTTGCAGATCACTCAGGTAGATATGTCTCATTAAAATATTTACCACTGTTAGCGGATCTTGATGTGGCCGGAACATATAGTTGGGGGTCTGCTGTTCTTGGTTACCTATATAGAGAACTATGCAAGGCCACTGACTACGGTCGTAAAGAGATTGGTGGGGCCTGTGTACTCATACAGTTGTGGGCATGGATGCGTTTCCCTAAGATTTCACCTAAACCCCCGGAATTGCAGCCTTCCATGCCACTTGGTACACGGTAAGTAACCTGCATAAACCTTCGAGGAAAAATTAAATAAATTTTGTTCATAATTATAATTTTATGATAGTGTAATAAATGGATTTTTTTCCCAACATAATAGGTGGGCTGGCTCGGTAAGTTATGTCGCTCAACATAATTCAATAAGTCACTACAGACATATTTTTGATACGATGGAGAGCACAGATGTGAGTTATATTCTTCTCTTACTTGTACAAATTATTGGTTGTTTTCCAAGAGTTCACCTAACTTCTTTACATCGTTTTTTAGATTGAGTGGGTACCATACACGCCTGAAATCATGATTCAACTTCCACCATATTGTTTAGAGGGGCTTCAAATATGGAGAGCCGTTGTGCCACTCATTTGCTTCCACATTATTGAGTGGCACCAGCCAGATCGTTGTATGCGGCAGTTTGGTATGCATCAGCATATTCCACGACCTCCCTCCCAGCCAGATAAATTACATGATCTTACATTGAAGGGAAAGACGGCTGAAAATTGGCGTGCCAAACATGCCATATATGTGGACCAATGGGATCAAAGGATGCATTTTGTTTGGGAAAATGATCACTTTTAAGGGGAAGGGCACCTACCACCGAATTCCGAATATATTATGTGGTATAAAAGACACACAAGACGCTGGATTAGTAGAACATGTGCAAAGGATGGACACATGGTACATCTTTATTATTTTTTTAATATCATGGAAAGGATGATAATATTGATGTGTACACTCAATATCTTATTTACATTCATTGTGTAGGTTGATTGCTTGGAGCGCATGTATTTCACTGTGACGACAGAAGGGCAAAGTTCGTTCAGCTTTGAAAACATGAGACACGAACTAAGCCATTGTTTGCAGGTATGTCGTCAAGTCGAAAGAATTACAACAACAGCAGTGTCAGCTCCCGCCCCTTCTCAGGTTGCACAAGAATCACAAGTCAGCGATGACATCCCTGCTGGACGGGTGGAAGGACAAGGTCTGCATCGTCGTCGTAGACGAGTGGCCCATGAACAACTTACGATACCACCACCGCCCCAACCAGAGCCAGGCATGTATTATGTGCCACCAGTGCATCCTTTTGATCCATATTCCTCATATTATTATCCATCACAACCTACACCTCCTCCAAATATGCCTTCTCCTGATTTTGGTTATCAACCACCCTTTACAATGGAGGAGTGTTATATGCCGACGCCGCCGGTGAATGTTACGCCACCTGTGTATACCCAAAATGCTACAACACCTACAACACCCACAGGTTGGATTCATCAGTGGTTAGATGCTCCGCTCATGTCCCCAGATGCTTCTGGTATGCCTTACCAAGCCAGTTCTTCCAGACAACCCAACCCCCTGGCCTTGGTTTCAACTTAAATGAAGCGTTTGCTGAAGAAGGAAGCTCATCAGGACATGTGATGGAAACTGAAGACCCCGAACCAAGAAGAAATCCACCACGCCATGCTAGGAACCGACGCCCTCATTGTATTCTTTCTCCTTTCCCACCATCAGATTAAATGTATCAATAATTACATCATGAACTAACTTTGTTTAAAATGAGTAATATCTCAATTTATTCCTAATTAACATTTTTTTATATTTTGTGTATATTAATTATAACAAATAAAATATAAGTTAAAATAATAATAAATAATGACGGACAAAAAAAATCAAAAACACAATTCAACACAAATCGCAAACTCGGTTTGCGCTTCCCACTGTATGCGCAAATTGAGATTGCGTGTCCCAGTGTATGCGCAAACTAGATTTGCGTGTCCCATTGTATGCACAAACCGAGTTTGCGTGTCCCATTGGTATGCGCAAACTCAGTTTGAGTTTCTTGTTGCGCAAACTGCAATTGCGCTTCCTCCCACACCAGATTGGTAATTACTTTTTCATCTACATTATACTAGTAAGTTTTTTTAAATTTCACCCACTTTGATCAAAAAGCCGATTTGATTCAACTTGAGCATTTCATTTTGAAAATTCAACAAAAAAGGATAACTTTCTTGCAGCATAATAGCATGCTGCAAAAGATCAACATATGCTATATGTTTGATAACAAAATTACCAGCTTCACAACTCCAGCTAGCTATTGTCTATAACAGAAAAGCTTATAGAAGACACAGCTGGAAACCAAAAAATAGTGTTAGCTGGTATTACAATTCCTCCTTCTTGCATTTCCATTCACAGGGCAATCAGGACCCAACAAACATCCTTCTCTCTGACATAAAATAACCTCTTCTGTGAAGCTCATTCTGAACATAGATGTCACCAGTCAAAGTCCTCCTGGGTTCTTCATCAATGCACATCTCAAAGTCAGGCCTTACTATATCAAATTCATAGCAATAGCTTGCCCTCTGAGCTGCTCTACAAGTTGCTCCTTGCAAGTAATTTGAGCTGCCACAGTAGCCTTCATATCTAGCACCATGAGATAAGGGAATGTCCATTGCTCTAACATGATCTGTCAGAGAATATCTAACATTTGTTGATGTTGGCCATGGTTGCAATGATTGCAATGACTCCATTGGCAGCAATGATCTCCTAGAGCCTAGACTGATATTATGATGAGCATCATAGTCACCAGAAGCAGCAGTTCCTCCATATGCTTCTCTCACATAGCCATGTACTTCTCTCACTGCTTCATTCATTTTTGGAATGTGACCTCTTTGAGGATAATAGTTGACATCAACTGGAGTTGGTAATTGCTCCACAGCACTCTTTAAGTAGTTCCTAGAGATTGGGGTGTATCCATTTGTCAAGCTAAATATTGATGTCACAGCTTCATTCATTTTTGGAATGTAACTTGTTTGAGGATAATAATTGGGATCAGCTGAAGTTGGTAATTGCACCACAACATCCTGAATCTCTTGAGATGGGAGATTTGTTTGTTGTGTGGAAAACACCATATGATTTCTCCTCTTCAGGTTTCTCCTAGCTCTAGGATTGTAAACAAACTTAAAAGTGCTGCACTTACCAAGTGGAAAGGGTTCATCACATCTAAATCTATCACCTCGCTTGTTGTTATAACCTGGATAATCTTCTTTCTTGAAGATAGCACACTCAATCAATGTCAAAAAGCTCTGCATAGCAAGCTTCTCTATGTTCCAGTTATTAAAAGGAGGTGTGGTTTTATGATTAACATGAATTTCACCATTGGCTCGAAGCATGCAACTTGCATTCATGGAGAAACCAAACACAAGGTCTTTATGCATCCTGTAAATTCAGACAGTTGAAAGCATTTCATTCTAAAAATCCTTGATATGCTAACCAAAGAAATTTAACATTTTTTGAATATGCAAACCAGCATTTCTGTAAAAGCTAGTAATGTGAAGAACAGAAGCATAAGTATTTCAAATAAATTTTTGTTCTTCATAATCATAAAGTACTCAAGACAATAATTAGTCATGAAACTGAATTCTACTAGAAAACTTACTTAATCATTAACAAGTTATCTTCCTTTCTGTGAAAACCTGCATGAGGAAAGTTGAATATAATTCGATCAAACCTCCGCATTTTTAAATCTGAATGAAACTTCATTTTGGTTGCATCCACTCCATGTAATAAGTATGCTCCCAACTTCTGTAACTCATCTAAATTTGACTTTGCATTCTTGTACTTCTTGGTAACATTTTCTGCATATATAAGAAGAGAATTGATGACAAAAGCCAGGTCAAAGCATTTTGCAGTGGACCAGATATAATGACACTAAATAAAGGTGTTTGTACTTGGTAGCAGCCAAAATGAAAATGGCAGAAGCAGAAATTGGTGGAGACAAACAAAGCATTTGGATTTTGAACACAAATAAGTTTAATGAAAAGGTGTTCCTTATTTTCATTCATCAGCTTTCCACCTCCCCTCCTAGAAAGAACAATCAGAACTGGAACAAATTAGATATATATAGTAAACAACATAACATAAACAAGCTCTACAAGAAAAAAAAAAATCAATCAATGAAATAAAAGAGAAAAACAATCCACATGATGCTCATTGAGACACCCTTGTCCTTTGAATGCAATAAGAATAAATCAGCATTCATCACAAGCACTCCCCCAAATCATGCATGGAGTAATCAGAACATGGTTGGAAGCATTAAAAAAAGCATAAAAAGGACAAGCTTGGGAGCAGTTCATTCCTAGAGCTTAAAACAATGTAAAAAACCAAATGGAAGTCTATGTCTATGCATTTTAATCACATTGATTAACCACATGCAAACTTAGAATGGCTATACAAAATTAAACAAGGGATAAAATATCTTCTTATTTACTAGAAACCTTACAAGTTCAAAAGCTAATGACTCTTCATTGATACTAGATTCACTATAGTTAACACCTACCATTTAACAATATATCCAGTGATGGCAACTTTCTTTGATTGGGATACGTAAAAAATGTATGAACAGAAAAACCATACTAAAAATTTAAAATCTTTCAACAGGATGATACCTTTGATGCGAAAATAAAAAATAATAATAATTTTAAAGGGAAAAAATGTGACATTGAAAGAAGAACCACACATGATCAAATCCACAGTATATTCTATTCCAAAGCCAAAGGGCAAAATAAACGTGCTCTTTGTACCCCATGAATCCAAGGTGGAATCTTTCACATTGAAACGTGGTGCACAAGGCTAAAGGGGCATACACATAAAGAGGGAAAAAGAGAGAGAGAGAGAGAAAGAGACCATAGGAATCAAGAGAGGTAGCGACGATGTTGGCAGCGGAACCAAAAGAGTTGGCGAGGCAAAGGGAGAAAGAGAAATCACCCTCACCCACCAACAGTATTTGATGATCATTGCAATAATGTGTCAACCATTTTGCACCCTCTCCTTCAAAATCTTGAGGTTCTTCTATATCCATTTTCTTTGATTTTGATTTTGCTTTTACTGGCCTTCTCATTTTCTACTTGAAGTGCAATGCAAGGGTGAACTGAACGGCCACCTACTTATATAGCTAGCAGTGCACCAGCAAGTGTGTCAATATTTGAACTTTAAACCGTTGGATATTAGTAACACTATTTAATACTCCCTGCGTCGCTTATTAATAACACCCTCTCAACTGTTTCACAAAGTTAAAGAAAAGTTGGTTAATGTATTGGTCTTTTAAAAAAAATAACATTCCAAATATATCTCTATTTAAAAGTCATTATATTTTAGAAACATTAATGGTGACATGGTGGAAGACTTCAAAATTCACTTTCCAATGGGGTAGTTGAACATATGGGTAAAACTTCATTAATTATTCACACTCATCAATATATGGGGAATAAAAAGAGTTGAATATTAATGAAGGGCAACTATGGAAAAAATAATTAATTTACCTAAAAATCTGCAAAGGGTCTTATATTAAGGGACATCCAATTCTTCTAGAAGGGGTCTTATAAATAGGGACGGAGGGAGTATAATTTTTAGGTTTAAATATGTTTTTAGTCCCTATAAATATAGGTAATTTTGTTTTTAGTCCCTGTAAAAAATTTTTTTTTGATTTTTCATCCCTATAAAATTTTCCGTTTGCCATTTTGGTCCCTGCCGTTAACTTTAAGCTTATGTGGCTAACGGAGTGCCACGTCATCCTGCCACATGTGATTTTTCTTCCAGCTTAATTTTGTGTTTAGTCCCTATAAATATGGTCCTTTTGTTTTCAGTCCCTACAATTTTTTTTTTGGTTTTTCATCTCAATCTCATCCCCGTCCAAAATCACAGTCTCCTTTTGCTTCTTCTACTGCATTGTTACACTTGAAATTCTTAAACTCTTCACGGTGGGTTTAAGGAAATAAATTCTTTATGTATTCAATTATTTGAAATCTATAATTTTAAATTTGTCCACATTTTCGTCAACTGTTCACTGGTGGCCAATTCTTTTTTGTTCCCACGTGTCAAACTTTTTATCTTAAATTGATCCACACCCTAATTAAATTCTTAATATAAATACTTAACAAATGAACCAAATTCAATATAAATATTAGACACAGAAAATGAAATATATCTACTCGTTTAATTTTAAAAACTAAAATAGTAAAACGTTATCATATATTTATTATATATGATATTATAAATTATACTCCACTTAAATTATAATCCACTTCATAAAAAAAGATAACAATTAACAAATGAATAAATTTTAAAAAAGGACGAAACTAATATATTATAATATTCAAAGAGATAAAATCAATATCTACGTGCTACTCAACTAAATGTTCACATTATTATTTTAACTATATTTTGTGATGTATCAACAAGGATTTAAAACTCTTATTTACCGTGATAATTTTAAGTTTTGTAATATTATAAAAAATATAGAGTACAAAAAGATATGCATTATGTATTAAAATTTTCATTTATACATTTTAATATATTTTCTTATTAACACAATACTCATTAAAATGTACACTAATTTTTTTTTCTTTTCAATATATAAATTGAATAATATTTTAATTACCTATATTATAGGTTAATTAATTTTCACATGATTTAATTAATTTGAATACCAAATCCGTGCATCGCACGAGATCAATACTAGTTTCAATACACTTGAATTCACTGTATAAAGTGGAAAAAACTTGTAATGACATTTTTTTCTCTACAATTCTTTTTTTATCCATTGACTAACAAAATTTTCACTTGATTTACAATTACAAGCCTTTTTTGTTACTTAGGACAAATTACATTAAGTTATATATAGGTCATCAATAGACATAAATCAAATGAGAATTTTGTTAGTCAATAGATAGAAAAAAGGTCGTTACAAGTTTTTCTCACTTTATACAGTGAATTCAAGTGTATTGAAATTTCAAATAATTGAATACATAAAAAATTTATTTCCTTAAACCCACCATGAAGAATTCAAGAATTTCAAGTGTAACAATGCACTAAAAGAAGCAAAAGGACACTGTGATATTGGATGGGGATGAGATTGAGGTAAAAAAACAAAAAAAAAATTATAGGGACTAAAAACAAAAAGACCATATTTATAGGGACTAAAAACAAAATTAAGCTGGAAGAAAAATCACATGTGGCAGGATGACGTGGCACTCCGTTAGCCACATAAGCTTAAAGTTAATGACAAGGACCAAAATGACAAACGGAAAATTTTATAGGGATGAAAAACCAAAAAAAAATTTTACAGGGACTAAAAACAAAATGACCTATATTTATAGGGACTAAAAACATATTTAAGCCTAATTTTTAAATATCTTTTCGCACAAGTAATTAAAATATTCAATATAATATTTTAAATATTTCTTAATAAGTATTTTTAAGATACTTGTGTTCATTTTGTAGTTGGGAGCTGGGGTGGGAATGAGCCAAGCCACTTGTCACGGACCTACAACATAGCCTATATCATGCCCAGGCCAGGTCAGGTCTGGCCAATTTATTAAATAGATTATGTCAAGACTTTTTCAAAAACCTATATAGCAAAACAGGTTAGACTTCATGTCAACAAAAAAGTTTTTGAGCCTATCAGGCCGGCCTATTTAACTATGTATAAATAAAATATTAATATTTTTATATTGCTATTATTTTTATAAAGATTTTTATTATTTTTCCTTATAATTATATACTTATTAGCTTGTATAAATATTTAGGTATGTTGTCTTATATAAAAAAGCTCGAGTCTATAAGTCTATTCAAATATATGCCTATGATATATTCAAGTACCTTACTATAAAATAGGCTTTTAAACAGACTTTTAGGCCATGTCAGACTTTAAATAAGTTAGGCTCAAACCATAAAATAAAGCCTATACAGGTCAGACTCATGCCATGGATTTAAGGTGCAGGCGAGGCTCATGCCTTAGAAAGCCTAACTCGGCTCAACCTATTTCCATCCCTAGTTGAGAGTCTAAAGAAGAGGGTTGAATTGATACGCTTCTTAGCCTGCCTAAAAAATTTAAACTTATTTGAGTAAACCCACAAATTGGTCCCCAACTTTTTTTGTGTCGGGCAATTTAGTCCCTAGCATTTAAAAATGACATCATTAGTCCCTGACATTCTTCACCGTCCATCAGTTTAGTTCAACGTCACATTTTCCGTTAACAGAAAGTTGAGTTGTCATTAGGTGACACGTAGGACCCGGAAAAACCGCAAATTAGTCCCTAACTTTTTTTAACATAACACAGTTTAGTCTTTGACATTTAAAAATGACTTTATTAGGGATTGAATGTTGTAGAAACGCGTGACTCTCTTCTGAACTCTAGTATACCTCTCAAAATACATTCATTTCCATTAAAAAAATGGTCAATTATTCTCTCAATGATCAAGTATATTTAGATTAAATCTCTTCCTTTTAACTTTTGGTTTCGTTCTTTTATTCTATGTCTTGTGTTTTTATTTCAATTAACATATTTATTAAAGGAAATGAACCCTCTTAAGGACTTCAACATGACATGACTTGCCTCCAAAACCCTTCAACATGACATGACTTGTATCCAAAACCCTTCAATATTTTTGTTTTGATTTAATATCAATTTTCAATATGAACTATAAGTTTCATTTCAATAAGTTTCGTTTCCACTCTATTCTCTATTTTCATTTTTTTTCTCCCAATCCTCTGATATCATTTATTTTCATTATGTTTATTACCTTATTTTCCCTATGCTATATATGTGTATGAATGAATAGAAGGAGCAACATTCCTACTGAAGTATGTTAGTTGTTAGATACCTTAACATTTTAAAAATTTTAAATTGATTTTTCTGAAAGTCATTGAAAGCAAAATGAAACTTACTTGAACACTTTAATAGATGAAGAGGTGTCCTTGTTTTATAAAGTGCAAAGATGGATATTTGCTAATTGGCTATAAATATAATTGCTAATGTTTAATAAAATGTCTTGGATATGGTGCAGCCTAACTTATTCATATTCTCTTCCGATAAGATAAACACATTACAAAAATATCTTTACACTGTGTTCTCATTGCCAGAAAAAAGCATGGCAAGGGCTTACCAAAACTGATTACTGATATGCACTATTTTGACTCCATACAAGCATATACAAGACAGACCAATGGCACGTTTGGTATGGGATTAAAAATGAAAATGAAAAATTATCAGTTTCATCTGTAAAATTGTTTTGTAACCTCATCCATAAACTTCTCATTTTCACCCCTATGCCAAACTTATCCTAAGAGTGAATATTTTTCTGTGGGATATACCTTGTATTTCCACTTTTTTTAGAAAAAAAAAAAATCTCCAATGAGGACTATACTGCCATGAAGTAGCTAGCTAAATTGTGTGACCCTGGAACATGACATCTTTGCTGGTGAAAAGACAACAGTCAACATAGCATGATCAGAAAGAGAGTAGTCCTCTGGCCACAGTCCTTTCTCAACTTCACTGGGAAACAGCATTGCACTCTTCACCTTAAAACCAATGGCTTCTTGCTCTTCCTCTGTATTAGTATCCTCCATACACCCATTGAAATTCTCCAACACATGCTCTGGACACGTAGAATTCCAAATCTTCTGCTGCAAAGTCAATTATCACCATTTTATTCAATAGCAGACAAAGAGTAGGATGCTAGATCTTGGCATTACTAATGATCTTTATCACAAAATTTTCACATTCAAGTACACTGCATTAGCCACATACAGTGATGAGAAGAAATCATCCAAAAGTGAAGACATACAATATACCTTGAATTCTTCAAAGTCAAGGACCCCATCTCCATCTACATCTGCTTGATTCCATAGATCTTGCAACTGTTGAAAGCATAGTCCATGAGGCACACCAATTAACTGTAACTGCAAAAGTTCTGATACAGTAAGTATATTTGATACCTTTTTTAAAAAAAAAAAATTTATGGTTGCATAGGAGATACAAGCATGGTGCCAATTGAGTTACAAGGACAAGTTCGTTGCCTATTGTTATTGGAAATTTGATATCATCATAAGATATTAATTAAGTACCTGACGGAGTGCTTCAGAGAAACTAGAATATGTCACAGAATCAGCATAGTTGTCACCCTTCAGAAAGGCAAATGCATCATCTTCAGACAATGAAGCTTTTCTTAACTGGAACTGAGATCCAAAAGAAAATGAAAGAAAAAGAAACAAAGAAATAACATTAGATTGTGAAGGCAATAAAAATAAAGTTCAGATTAAATGTATTGTTTTTAGGTGTTCCAGATAAGACATATTTTATCTTTTAAAAATAAAAAGAAAGAAATATAAAGATAATCAAAAGTATATTAGACTGGGTGATTAACACTCACCTTTATTATACTAAAAAAAGCTTCAGCCCAACTTGTCTTCAAGGGTTTACGTGCTTGGTTAGGATTGCAAAGCCAAATGAAGTCAACACCACAGATATTTCCTCTATGATTTCGGTGACTAACCCACTGTTGGATTAATGGGGAAATAAAAATTCATGCAAAACAAAAATTTGTTAACCTTATGGGAAAGCATATGTTCAATTTTATATAATATTGAGATATTTACCTTATGGGAATCAGCATAACTGTCAGTATATTGATTAGCAATATCATATGATGATACAAACCCCTGTGATCTAAGGAACTTATAAACATGGCCTCGCTTGCTTCCATTCCAGTCACTGCATTAGATAGAACATTAACATGGAGTGAAGTGAATACTATAAGGATATCTGATTCAAGTAAACGTACCAATATCACAGGAAAATTAAACAATGAACTCACCCACAGAGGATAATAGGTATGAGTTTGAGCCTTTTTTCTCTTTGATACAATTCCACATACTGTAATATTTGGTAAACCTATACAAGAAGGCAAATTAAATGAACGCTGAGTTATAGGATTGAAAGCAAGATGGATACAAAAATCATAAATGAATAAGAAAAAAAGTTTATATTGTTAACATACCTGATGCAATCTCACTATGGACAGACTTGAATCATGAGGAAATAACAAGTGTGTGTTCACAATCAGAAACTCTTGGTGAAAACTGCCTTTTTGGTTTTGCAAAAAGGGAGGAACTGACTGAACATGTAACAACTGAGCAACACGATCACCACAATCATTAAAAAGCAACTCTCTATAATTCACAACACTGAAATATTCTGTGTATAGCAGTCAGCAGGCCTGCATAATAAAATGAGCTTTAGAGCCACAGAGCAATTAAATTACTTGGAGAAGCATAAGTTTTAGATTATGAAAAACAAAAAATTGAGATAATCCCTCAAACAGAAACACATGGAGCATTAGCACTAACCCCTAGCATGCAATTAAGTATTGCGGTTAGCAATCCAAATATTTAGAGCCTGTTTATTTTATAACTGACTCTTTTCCAAATGTACCTTCATGCAAAAGTAACAAGTTTATATTTGGTTTGGCGTTGAAAACTAGCCAAATTCAAGTTTGAATTCCTCAATGCAACTATTTCTAGTGTTGGAAATATGAATTTATCATGTTTCAACGCTAAATCAAACATGCTCTAACTTCTGATAGTGAATCGTACGTTTGTAACTCTCCAATTGTAAAACAAATGTGCTCTTAAATGAGTAGGAGGATGAATGTTATTTTCACACACTTACCATCTCCCCGGTTGTTGGTTCGAGCAAGCTTGAAGAGATGGTAACCAGCACCCCCAAGTCTCTCCTCATACATGTGAACAAGTTCTTCATTTCCAACCCAAAATTCCTACACGTGAAACAAACATCATAATATGGAATGAGTTGTGGGAAAACAGTGATCCATGTATTTGTAGACTGAACCATCAGCACCAAAGACAATACCCTCTCTCTTTCTCTCCACTAACAAAGAGAAAGGAGAGAAATTGGTACCTGGAGGCACATAATGGAAGATGGTTTAGCAAGCAAGCAATCTAGAATTTTTTCATTCCTGGGCAACCAGAATGATCTGAAGCCACTTTCTCGGAGGCCCTGGTTCTGTTCAAAACAAAACACACAAAAATTCAGAATGAAAAAGCTCATTTGAGACATAATTCTCCACCTAATAGGCATTGCAGGAACGCAATAAAACTAAGAGAAAAGAGCACCTGTGGATCAAGGCGTTTGTAAATTGGAGCCAGGATGTTGAAAGTGGTGAATGAAACGCAAGAAGGGTCCCTATCCACCTCTGCCATTGATGAAAAACATCCACTTTTATTGATTCTGTAAAGTCCTCTATCATTGTTATAATCATTGATAACACTATGAGAAGAACCGTTTCCTCTTCTTAAATTGAACTTGGAACCTGCAGGTACCACCTGAATTCGCCTCATATCAACATCTCTAATCAGTAACCCGGATCAAAATTCCCCCTTAATTTCCAAATCAACACCCCACCCCACAAATCAGAGAAAAATTGAAAAAATGAAAGACCCCAAACAGCAAAAACAGAACTTTTTTGAGAGAGAATCACTCACCATTCTCAAGATCCTCGCCACAGTAAAAAAAGGTAAGAATCTGAAACGGGTAACGTATTTTAGCAGCGTTAATTGGGTGAATTGAATAAAATGTGGGTTCTTTTTGCCACCGCTCTTTTCTCCCTCAGTCATTGTTGTTGTGGTGACTAGCAGTATGATACTGATACATATATATAATGAGAGAGAGAGAGAGATAGGGAGGTTTCGGTTTGGTACAAACTTGGGTTTCAGCGTTACAAATTGTGTACTCACAATTGTTAGTTATATGGTTTGGATCGATTTTATCCATTTCATTGTGATTTTATAATTTATCTCGGATTGATTTTGATTTTGAATTTTTAAATTAGATTCAATTTAAATTGATTTGACTTAATTTATTTTTTGGTAAAATATGTTTTTTTTTTATAAAATTAATGAATTTTGCTTTTAATTCCTATAATTTTTTTTTAATTAAAACATCTTCTTAAATTTTTTTTATTTGCAATCGATCCCTCTTCTTAATTGAGTGTGTCACATGTTGATGGTTTTTAGTTTTTATTATTATGATATCGATTATTTGTTTGAATTTTCTCATCACTTTGTTTTAACAATTTTCGTTTTGCATTGATTTCTATAAATTTTGGTTGGCATTGAAATGAAAATTATTTGGTTCTGTTTTAGAATAGCATTTGTGATTTCAACCATTGAACTTGCAACTCTGTTTCTTCCTTCAACGAAGTTGTAGAACTGACAGTTCCCTTTACTCTTCTCCATTGGACTAGAAAATGGATAATTTATCTGGTTATGTTTTATATATAATAGCCTTTGTGATTTCAACCATTGCAGTTGCAATTTTGTTTCTTCCTTCAACCAAGTTGTAGGACAGATAGGAGCTTTACTCTTGGCCATTGGACTAGAAAATGGATAATTCTCACAACATTTAGCTTTGTTTTCCTGGTCGATTTACATTAAAGAATTATATGCAAGAAGCTTGGAACAAAGGCTTATTGTTATTTTTTCATGTTTATTTTTTGGTATCAAGTTTACTTTTCCTTGCTATTCTGTCATGTTTTGCATCTCATTCCATGTTATGCGCTTAGTTTGCTTTGGTTACTACTCAATATGGTTTTGATTGGTGTTTGGTTAAATATAAGTGAAAGTTTTGTGTTCTATTGCTATAAGGAGAAGATTTATCACTCAAGGTATCCTATCCATTATCCAACATGTTTTAGGGGCTTTAGTAGCAGAGGTTCAGATTACTATTCAACTAACAATGTGATTGGGTCTGCACATTTATAACATGTCCATTCTTTCTAATTTGATCCCTGGCAATTTTTTATGATGAATTTTGTGTCTTTCTTTTCAGAGTAATCCAACTTGCTGAAGGCTGTTGGCTTGCATCATTGATTTATTAACAATAGTTAAGATCAACAGCTAGTATCTGGCACGAGTCTCTGGTTCAATACTTTTAATAGGCAAAGGCTTTTTCGCTACTAGCTTTTCCATTTAATTTAAACTTAATTGAACTAAAAATATGTTAGTTCAATTTAAACTTACTTACTTTCAATGTTTACTTACATACTATGTCCTATATTATTTTTCCCTTATTGGTCTCAATTGCTAAATTGAAAATGCATATTATTATAATGGCAGATCATGCTCACTGGACCAGATGACAGAGCTCCTTTTGGGATGTGATGAGGCTTAGTTCTTATTTTCCACCCTTGTAATTATCCAATTTTTTTCTACCTTATATTTATAAGTGTTTAACAGTAAAATGTGCCCTGTAATATTGGTAAATTGGTAATGATTTATGCAATTTTGTTTCAACAACACCAAAGCATTTTTTTTGTTTGCCTTCGTGAGTGACTATTGACATGGGTTTTAGAGGTCTCATTATAAAATGGTGGTAGTCATGTCCAATGTTTGAGGTGCTAATTGATTGTACTGATTGACAGACAATTACTATGAGAGTTCTCATTGCATTTGTCTATGGACAATGGCCTCATGGACAAGAAATTTGTGATTCTCCCTCACAATGTAATATTCTAGTGTTGGATTTTGATGAGACTCGAAAGTCTAATAAACCACATGTTTTGAAATACAATATAATTTCCCTAAAATCACGTGGTTTCAATCCTTAATGAGGTCTAAAATCATATTTTTTTAAAAAGAATGTAAGTAATAAAATGATATAAGTTATTCAATAAATAAAAAAATACGTTTAATGTAAAAAAATATATAGGCACTAAAAATACATTTAAAGTAAAAAAATATGAGTTCTTCGATAAATTAAAAAATGCAATAAAAAAGTTGTTCAATCAATATTTTTAGATATTAAAATCAAGTGTAAAGTAAAAAATATAAATTCTTCAAAAAATTTAAAATGTGCATAAAAAATTCCTCAATTAATATTTTTAGACACAAAAAATAATTTTTTTATAAAATACAGTTTTAAATAAGTTTTTTATTTTTTAGTTTTCAAAAACAGTTTTCAGAAACAACTATATCAACCAATCTTCATGCACTAAAGCAGATTTGGAGTTCATGTCAAACGGCACCACCGTTGCTCTCCATTGTCAACTTAAAAAATTTACCTACACAAAGCTTAGGGATCCACTTGCAATTTCATATAATAACACATCAGGTGAGTTACTTGGAGACCGTCACAAGATCCTAACCCTTGGTTGTTTTAAGTGTGAATCCAACGGTTCAAAATGCAGGGTTGTAACTTACAACCCATAAAACAAGGATGTATAATAGAGACAGCCTAGCTTGCGATATCCTTTAACTTAACCTTTGTTTCAATTTCAATGGTGTTTATTGTATTTGTCAAGTCATAATATTTTTTTTAATTTCACCTCCGTTCATGGTACAAGTTTTGGGGGAAGATTTCGCTATTCTGGATGAAATTGATTTTGGATTGGATGTTGATACGCTAAGGGATGTAGCCAATGCGCTCATTTGAGGGGTCATAGCTATATTTTATTTTCATTTTAATTTGAAATACTTTTTCATTCTGGTTTGATATTGGTGTTGTTGCTCGAAACTCAGATGATAGTACTGCATTGTGCTGGTATTTGGTATTTGCATTTTAATTTGATTTTATTTTTTTGTAATTACACATAAAAAATTAATTTTTTGACACATAGGAGTAACATTTGCCACATAGGAAAGGTAATTAGGAAAGAGAATAAGACACATCAGCACCTGACACACGCCAATTTAAGAGTAAGGACCAATTACAAACAAAAAATTTTTGGGAGGATTTTTAATAAAAATAGTTTATAGGGACCAAAAACAAAACTCACTAATTTTATAGGGACTAAAAATATATTTTACCCTTTACTTTTTATTCTCTTATTTTAGTTTATTCGCGATTTTAGTTTCCCTAAATTTGTTGAGGTCTTTTATCTCTTTGTAAGCATTGTGTTTTGCTCACGATATGACTTTCTTACAAAGAGATTGAATACCTCAAGGCAAATCGCGAAAAAAAAATTATGGGGACCGAAATCGCATATATGCTATATTTAGTGTAATAGATAAGAAATTTCAGTTTTGATTAATATAGGTGTATACCAATGCCAAAACTCTGCTCAAACATATACTTATTGTATGTTTGGTTTGGTGATGAGAAGTGATCAAACTCAAATTTGGACCTCTCAACATAGTTATTGCCTGTTTGTAACGTTGGAAATGTGAGACCATTACGTTCTAACGCTAAATCAAACATACATTTATAGTGTGTTTGGTTTAAAGTTTGCAACAACTCAAACAGAGAAATATCACATCCCAATGCACATTTTTACAAAGCAACTATCTCTTCCGTTTAGAAAACGTACGTTTGCATGGTTACAAAGCAAACATGCAATTAATCGTGGGTTTGTTGGGATAAGGCTCACAGCACACAGTATAGGGAAAAATACATAAAGTAATTCATTCAAAACTTCTTAAATGATTACACTGTACTGTCCTTTATATAGTCTACACACATGTCTATTCTTAACAACTACTAACTGATATTAACATTTTTCCATCAACTAACTTCTAACTAACTAACTAACTTCTCAATTTGAATTATCACACAACACTCCCCCTTAATTCAAATTCTTCAAGGAGATAACACCCATCAACTTTCTTAGTTCTTCTAACCGATCCTTCTTCAGTGGCTTGGTTAAAGCATCAACTACTTGATCATTTGTACTGCAGTAAACCAATTCAAGTTTCCATTTGTTGACTTGATCTCTGAGGAAGTGAGATCGTGTTTCTATATGTTTACTTCTGCCGTGAGATACATTATTTTTGGCTAAATCAATGGCAGATCTATTATCCATTAGCAGCTTCATAGGATTATACACTTGAATCATCAAATCTTTTGAAACAGATTCAAGCCAAATAGCTTGACAAGCAGCATAGGAACTAACTATATATTCAGCCTCACATGATGACAATGCAACCACAGGTTGTTTCTTAGAGCACCAAGAGATTGGTGCTCCCAGAAACTTGAACAAGTACCCTATGGTGTTCTTCCTTTCATCTTAATCTCAACTCCAATCTGAGTCAGAGAATCCCAGCAATTCATTCAAATTCTAATCACATTCAAAGGGAAACAGAACACAATAGTCTAGTGTTCCTTTTAGATACCTTAGTATCCTCTTGGCTGCTAGTAAGTGTGACTTTCTAGGATCATTCATGAATCGACTAATTAGCCTAACAGAACATCATAGATCAGGCCTACTGTGACAAAGATACCTCAAGCTTCCAACAATTTGCTTGAATAAGGTGTCATCAACACTCTATTCTTCACCACCTCTCTTGAGCTTAACATTCACTTCAGCAAGAGTTGTAGCAGCATTAAAATCTTCCATTTCAAATCTCCTAAGTACCTCAGTACTATACTTCTTCTGGTGCAGCAGTATTCCTTTGGTAGTGTTAACAAATTCCAGACCAAGGAAGTATGATAGTTTACCAAGATATGTCATCTCAAATTTTGACATCAATACTAATTTGACCAGTGATTAACAGATCATCAACATTCTTCCATTCTCTAAAAATTTAACATAGATACCATGCTCCATAGTACACTTGACAAATATGTTGTCAAGTAGAAATGAGTCAATTCTTCTATTCCAATCTCGAGGGGCTTGCTTCAATCCATATAAGGCCTTCTTCAATCTATAAACCTTCTCCTCACTTCCAGTTTGACTTTCAAAACCAGGCGGCTGTGTCACATAAACTTCTTCCTAAAGGGGCCCATTCAAAAAAGTTTATTTCACATCTAACTGTATCAACAGCCAACCCTTTCCATTTGCTAAGGCAACCACAAGTCTAACAGTCTCAATTCTTGCCACTCGTGCAAACACTTATGTGTAATCCAACCCATGTCTTTGCAGAAAACCATTCACTACCAATCTTGCCTTATACTTAACTATGGAGCCATCTAGATTCAATTTCAATTTATACACCCACTTAACCCTTATTGGCTGTTTATTATGAGGCAATTCAGCTAGTTCCTAAGTATTATTTTTCTCAATTGACTTTAGCTCATCTATCATTGCTGCTTTCCATTCTTGTGAGGCAATTGCTTCTTCAAAGTTAATCGGTTCAACATCTGCTAGTATTGCAAAGTGCACCAAATCTCCCTCTACAGTAATTTCATGATCAGGATACATTTCAAAATCAGCAAAATCTAGAAGGAAGATGTCTTTGTCTCTGTGGTCTATGAACTTGTTGTAGATTATCATCTACTGTTTGCCCTTCCTTTCCACTGTTCAAATCAACATGCATCTGTGTAGAACTCACAGATTTATGGCCACTGGTCCAGACCCATGCTTCATCTTCACACACTACCACATCCCTACTGATACATCTTTTCTGTTTGATTGGATCATAAAGCTTGTAGGCACTTGTGGGATGATATCCCACTAAAATCATTGCTTCACTTTTGTCCTGAAACTTTTGAAGGGAATCAAGCATGTGGTCAGGGTGCATCGGAAATAAATGGATTCCCTCCCTTGTTATGATCGTTATGCGAAAACACGAATCAAGACATAAAAAGGTATAAAACAAAAGGTCATACCTTTTGAGGATTGCGAACGAGGCAATAGCAGCCACGTCTCTAGTGGTGTCCACGCCAACAGCCGAACTAGGAAACCCTCCTCAACTTTGCTAGTAGTGTTTAGAGAGTAAGAGCGACTACTCTTATTTTCACATGTCTAGGGTAGTGCATCTTATGCTCTATTTATAGAGTGGTGGCTAGGGTTTTATCCCTCACTCCATTAACCCTAACATATATGGGCCTGACCCACTATGTTATAATTCTAATCAAATTAGAATTATTATATTTCTTAGTGGCTTGTTGTATGCGTGTGACCCAATAGGCTTTTAATATTTGGTTATGATATTAAAATAAAACTCTTTTATATTTAATATCATAAATAATGAGCGGTATCTAGGAATACATCACTATCCAAATATTATGATTATCAACAACCTTGACGAATCCTATTTTATGATAATTTATATGATCCGTCTCTTTGTCCAAATATCTAATTGAACACAAGGGCATGGATTGTGTCAACCTTGTATAGTTCAATTTATGTTTTTCTTGATCCCCAAGTAGACTGTTCAGAAAATAAACATCTCATGTTTATCCTCCTGAGCATGGCCATGCATTTTGCAGTCTCACTTTATCAAGAGGCCTACAGATGTAACTCCTGTTACGTAGGAGGGATAAATCTCATCTAGGACACTCACATTCCACCACATAATTTATTATATGTCCAAAAACCAACTTTATGATTACCTTGTTACAGGTAACGTTTGATGATAATTAAAACATATAATTCCTTATGTAGGAATCGTAGTGATTTCAGGTCGAAGGACTTCATATAACATTTATCAATTTAAGAAACGCTCATGACACTTATGTAACAATCCATGCAACGTTCTTAAGGTGTGTCTGTCCAGTACACCATTACTCTTAATGTGTACCTATGTGAGCACATGATATCTCATATCCATGATCCGTGAGATGTGATCATCAATGAACTCACATACTAGTTTAAATGCATCTTTGTCCTAAGATGATACTTGACTAGGGACTATTTAAGAATAGTTCTTCATAAGATCTCACGATCAAGTCATCTACTTGATTTCTTATGAAATTTGAGCTTACTATTCTAAGGACATTAATTATATTCTAAAAGAATAAGTTGCCTTTATAAAATAACATGATACAAGTGATGGATGTTCATAAACATATAAGTCTCTAGTGCATATTCCTAACAACTTTCTTCTTATTTCATCACGTATGTGTGCATAACGCAAGGATGCAAATATCCTAAAATGACTTACAATAGGCTCCCTTCCATTCCACAATGTTTCAGGTACTTCATTCTTTAATCTTTTGGTTGGACACCAATTAAGAATATAAGTAGCACTTGTAATTGCCTCTCCCCAAAATGAATGTGGCAGCCTTTTATGTTTCAACATACTCCTGGCCATGTCAAGAACAATTATATTCCTCTTCTCTACTAAACCATTATGTTTGGGAGTGTAGGGGGTTGTTACTTCATGATGTATTCCATGTTGTACACAGAACCTTTCAAAATCTTTGGAAGTGAACTCTCCATCACCATCAGTTCTTAGAACTTTGATGGCTTTGCCACTTTGTTTCTCAGCCATGGCTTTAAATTTCTCAAAATTTGAAGTGCTTCTCCTTTGGTCTTAATGAGATATAATCACACCATTCTGCTATATTCATCAAAAAATGAAATAAATTAAAGTACCTATTTCCTCCCAACGATGGCACTTCAAAGGGTCCACACACATCTGAATGGACAACGTGTAACAGTTTGGTGGCTCTCATTGGAAGATGAGACTTGAATGGTTTCCTTGGCTGTTTTCCAATCATCCAGGCTTCACACACCTTGTCTGGTGTGGAAATGTGTGGTAATCCTCCGACCAACTTCTTAGAAGACAAATGTTTCAGGATCTTGAAATTTAAGTGCCCAAACCTCCAATGCCACGACCAACTTTCATCAACGTTAGCTGCTGCCCCCAAACACAGTGTCTCAGTAGTCTGAAGGTTGGCTTGGAATGTCCTATTCTTTGAAATAAGAGTCTTCAAAATCAATCTTTGGTTTGGATCATACAACTCAAGGCACTCATGATACATGATTACTGAAAATCATTTCTCAACTAGCTGCCCTATACTCAACAGGTTACACTTCATACTTGGTACAAACAGAACATTCTCAATCACTGTTGTTCTTCCATCTTGGCTCTTAATCAAAAAATTGCCAACACCTTCTGCTGCCATTGTCCTGTTATCTACAAATCTAACTTTGCTCCTTTTGCTCAGATCTAGCTCAGTCAACCATTCCAAATGAAACTCCGCAAATTTTTAGTCGCTGAATTAGAAGTCGAAAGAAAGTTCACTAAAAAAATCGTCAATGAAATTACAAATACATAAAATGAAATCACATACAAATTTAGAAATTTAAAATACTATAAATAAATATTCCTTATTATAAAGCTATGATGATGATAAAACAACGAAATTTTCTAAATATATTTATAGACATTACTAACATTTCATGTTAGAAATAGACAATTTCCATATAAATAATAAATCCACACATGATGATAGTATATTTAAAAAACTTATTTTTTTCTTAATATCTTTTAATTATTATTAGTATTGTTGTTATTATAATTATAATTATTTTAAAAAACTTATTTTTGTGCTAATATTATGTTGGGTTAAGTATGTTTTTGGTCCCTCAAAATTTTTCGGAATTTGGTTTTAGTCCCCCAATTTTAAAACCATTGACTTTAGTCCTCCATTTTCTAAAATGGGCGGAAAATGGTCCCTGTCGTCAAGCACTGTTAACCTTCTGTGGTTAAGTTTGGCCTTCCTGGTCGGCTGAACTTCCAGGTCGGCTGGCCTTCCAACCTTCCTAAATCCTAAACGGCTGGAAGGCCAGCCGTCTTGGAAGGTATCCTGCTCGGATGGGCTTGTATCCTGCTCAGATGGGCTTGTATCATGCTCAGATAGACTTGTATCCTACTCAGATGGTATTATACTCTGATGGTTGGATAGCTGGATAACTTATCCTTTTGCCCTGCTCGGATAACTTGTCCCGTTCGGTCTCCGGGATTCTCAGACCGAGTCCGACTATGGTCCTCTATTTTTTAAACCAGATCATCACTTAACAGCATAAGGTTAATGGAGCTTGACGACAGGGATCATTTTTCGCCCATTTTAGAAAACGGAGGACCAAAGTCAATGGTTTTAAAATTAGGGGACTAAAACCAAGTTCCGGAAATTTTTTAGGGACCAAAAACATATTTAACCCTATTATGTTTTATAATCCATGATGTTAACCTAGTTACTACAGTGGGAGAGGGACGTGCCATGCTTGAAAGGCTTTTCAAGCCTTCCCAAGCTCTTACAGCCTTGAAATTTAAGTGCCCAAACCTCCAATGCCACAACCAACTTTCATCAACATCAGTTGTTGATCCTAAACACAGTGTCTTAGCAGTCTGAAGGTTGGCTTGGAATGTCCTATTCTTTGAAATAAGAGTCTTCAAAATCAATCTTTGGTCTGGATCATACAACTCAAGGCACTCATGATGCATGATTACTGAAAATCCTTTCTCAACTAGCTGCCCCACACTCAACATGTTACACTTCATACTTGGTACAAACAGAACATTTTCAATCATTGTTGTTCTTCCATATTTGCTCTTAATCAAAACATTGCCAACACCTTTTGATGCCACTATTCTATTATCTGCAAATCTAACTTTGCTCCTTTTGCTCAGATCTAGCTCAGTCAACCATTCCTTGTGACTCGTCATGTGGTTTGAGCATATGGTATCAATATACCAGTTTTCATTCTTTACAACATCATCACTTGTGGTCACCATCAAAATAAATGGGTTTGAATCAGAATCATCGTGAGCCAAACATGCTTCATCATCATTTTCCTTTTTGTTCTTTCATTTCCCGAGCCAACAATCAGCAGCAAAATGACCCCACTTTTGGCAATTAAAACATTGTATCTTTTTTTTATCAACCCATTTCCTTTTATGCTTTCCTCTACCAAGATTGTTACCCCTTTTACTACCTGAACTTTCGGGCTTATCTGTCTCAACTTGCTGATTTTCATTAGGGAAGCCACTCTCTCTCCGAAATTTGTCTTTGTCTTTCCCTTTCTTATGTTTCTTGTAATCATAATTACCTTTCTTGACAACTTGAGCCTGCAGTGCTTGATCAGCAGGTTTTTCAACATTTCTCTCATCCAATCTTAGCTCATGAGCCTCCAAAGAGCCTTGCAGTTCTTCAATTTTCATTTTCTCAACATTTCTTGACTCCTCAATGGCAATTACTATGTAGTCAAATCTTGGAGTAATTGTGCACAAAATTTTTTCAATGATGAGCTAATCAGAAAGTTTCTCCCCACAACTTCTCATTTGGTTGATGAGGCTCAATATCCGCGTGAAATAGCTTGCCAACCTTTCTTGATTATCCATCTGAAGTAGTTCATACTGCCTTCTCAAAGATTGGAGTCGAAATTTCTGGATTTTCTCACCACCAGTATCACATTTCTCCAATGTATTTAATGCCTCCTTGGTTGTGGTTGTTGCAACAATCTTCTCAAAGTTTCCAACATCCATACATTGGTGAATCAGAAACAAAGCCTTACAACCCTTCATATTTGCTTCCTTGAAAGCTGTTTTCTAAACATCAGTTGGGTTATTACCCAATTCTTGGTACCCATTCAACACAATCTCTAAAACGTCTTGAAATCCAAACAAGACTTTCATTTGTATGTACGATCTATCCCAGTTCTTGCTATCAGATTGGAAGGGAAACTACCGCTCGTGCCTTCCATAATTACTCAGCTAAAAACACCATACACAGCCTCACAGATTCACCAAGGTCCCTAATCGTAGAAGCTCTCGATACCACTATGTTGGGATAAAGCTCACAGCACACAGTATAGGGGAAAAATACAAAATAATTCATTCAAAACTTCTTAAATGATTACACTGTATTATCCTTTATATAGTCTACACACATGCCTATTCTTAACAATTACTAACTGATATTAACAACTTTCCATCAACTAACTTCTAACTAACTAACTTCTCAATTTGAATTATCACACAACAGGGTTAAGTGTCTTCACATATAACACCCACATTGTCCACTTTTAGAGAGCTTGGAAAAAGGTTTAATTTGGAGATCAAGAGAAAGATTTCAACCCATGGATACTCTTGAAAACAATGATGGAGAACAGATGGGTTGGACCAATTATGCTTTATTGATAGTTACTGACTCATTTATTAGCTTTTTAAATCCATTGGATCTATATGTTTGGAAATCCATTCATTGTTTTGTGTCACCTACTTCATTAATGAGCATGTAGATTAATTAAAAAATGCCTCTACTTCACCTTTCATGGTATTCTTCACGGTTAATGCAACCTTGGTTGACTCTCTTGGTTAGTGGGGACTAAGGATAAGGGGGTCAATATTATATATTTTTTAATCAATTAGTTCATCCCAAATACAATTTTATTATTATGTATAAATTGAATATAAAATAGCGAATTAAGATAAACATTCATAATTCATGTATATATATATGTGTGTGTGTAATGTAAGTAGTTTAAAATTTTTAAGAATTATTTTAATTAGACTTAATTGTAAATTTGGTCTCTTTATTATAGCCTATCTGCGATTTTGGTCCCCTTAATTTTTTTCACAATTTGGAACCCCTGAAATTTGTTGTACTCTTCTATATTCGAAGTCAATTGAGCCTTGAGGTCTTTAAGCTCCATGGAAAGTTCTTGAGCTCGAGTAGCACCATTGGTTAGAGATTCAGTAGAGGCTTGGAGTTGGGTATTCGAGTCCAAAAGCTTTACTTTCAATGCCTCATGAGACCACTCAAAAGGCTCATGAGGCATTGGAAGTAAAACTTTTGGATTCGAATACCCAACTCCAAGCCTCTACTGAATCTCTAACCAAGGGGTGTCACTCGAGCTCAAGAACTTGCCAAAAGAGATTGAAGATCTCAACACTTAATTGACTTCAAAGACAAAAGAATGCAACAAACTTCACGCTTAATTGACTTCAAAGACAGAAGAATGCAAAAAACTTCGAGGGACCAAAATCGAGGAAAAAAAAATTAGGGGGACCAAAATCGCAAATAGACTATAATATGGGGACCAAAAGTGCAATTAAGCCTTTTAATTATTATTTTCTTTTTACTATTTATTTTATATTATTTAATTTATTATTCAACTATTTTTTTAATAATTTTTTATCACTAAAAAAGTAATAAGAATTTAAAATTTAAAAATTACAAAAATATAAACTTATAATTACCTAGAATTATATCTTTTTCTAGAAAATAAAAAATAAAATTTATATTATATAACTTATGTAAATATGTCTTTTACTATACAAACATATATCTCCTTTTGTTTGGACTTATACAATATAAATTTACCAAATACAACTTCAATTCATATTTATTAGTCTCGTTACATGAAAATACACAGATTAATAAATGCAATAAATGTATTGATTTACATTAAATTTATAATGTTTTTTTTCTTAATTTATCATTTTATCTCTCTATTTTAATCATTGGCTAAAAGTGAAATAAAGATAATTAATACTCTCTTGAATTTCTAAAAAGAACAGATAAATAAAAACAAATAAATTCTTCCAATGAGACATATAAATATAAATAAAAATAGTAATATATACATATATTATATATTATAAAAATTTAAAAAAATTAAAGGGGCCATGGGCCCTCTGTCCCAACCATGCCTCGCCCCTTACTCTCCTGGGATTAGGCATGGCATTATAACACGAACCCGACTAAACCCGCCCCGACTTTGACGGGGAAAAACCGAGTTGACTGGGTTCAGGTTTTCCCCGATTTAAAAAACTGAGGTCGGGGTCGGGGATACTGATACCCGCCCTTGCCCCCGAACCCGCCCCGAAATATAGTATTTTACATAATTGCCCTTGTATATATATAATCTTGCTAGGAGTTACTTTTCTCTGTTTCAGAAACCCTTCCCCATTTTTCAGTTTCACTCCCACTCTTCTTAGCCCTAGGTGCGCCGCCCCCATCCCCATTGACACCGTCCATCAGACCACCGTCCACCACCGTCAATCTGCTCTGTCGTCCACGCCGTTTTCAGTTCCATTGATCTGCTCTGTTCGTTTTCGCTTCTCCAAGCAGATCAATCGCTACGCAAGTCCGATCTGCTCTGTTCGTTGGTCCTCCAGTTGCTCCACCACGTCGCGCCCAGTTCTGCAGTCCGTCGCGCCGCGCCCAGTTCTGAAGTTCGCTGCGCCCAGCTGTGCATTCCGCCGCGTTTTAGCCGTCACGCAGTAAGTCCCATTCCTATTATCTAGTATATTTGTAAAAGAAATATTGTATGGTGGGTGCATGTTTTGTTGTCGTGCTACAATATTGTTGTTGTGAACATGATGATCGAGAAGTGATTTAGAGGACTTATGTGTAGCTAGAACCTGTTTAACTAGTCTCTATTCCTATTATATCTAATCTTCCTATATATTGATAAATTTGGAGCATTAATTGATTGGGTATTGTTTGGCTAGCTACTTTAATTGATTTGATAACTATTACATACACTTCTATTGGCATAGGTTATAACAGAGAGTTTTTAGTAAGTTTATATCATTGATTCATGAACTTGATGATAACTATTGCAGCATGCCTGCATACATTAACACATATTAGAGGCTTGTTATTCTAAGATGAACTTGAATGTTCAAATTTTTAATTGTAAAAGCAAATGAAGAGGGACGAAAGTGGTGCAATAAAATGTCACTATATTTCAAGAATAGAAATTCTGTCAATTACTTTCTTTAATAGGAAGGCATTGTCATTTATTTTTTTATCATTTTAAAATTTTAAACTAAATTTTCTTCGTATGTAATTAACAAGTAAAAACAATGACAGCAGCTGCAACTCTTGTATCTTTGTTTAAATATATCATGTACTTGCTCATCTAAATTAGTAATCAGTTGCATCTTATCATTATATTATATATAATCTATTATGTATTTCAGGTTATCTATTTGTTTTTTAGGTGCAAATGGAAAATGAAGGTAATTCTCAACCATCTATCCCAACACAAAGTTCAATCCAAGCAAGTCCAGCACAGAGTTCATTAAAAAAAAGTCATACCCCTACTACCGAAGTTCCAACTACAAATGTAGAGACTCAGACAGTTGATAATACAGATATAATAGAAATAGGCAAAAAGCTCAAAAGTGTGGTGTGGGACCATTTTACTAAAAAAGTTGTTAATGGAGTGGATAAAGCTGAATGCAATTATTATAAGAAGCTTCTTGGTGGGAGCTCGAAGAATGGGACAAAACACTTGCACCAACACATGAATATATGCGTACAATGCAAGATTGCCATGGGAGGGCAAAACAAAGGGCAACCAGTTCTTTTGACTAAGATGACAAAAGGTAGACAAGAGTTGGTTGCTGCTTATGATCCGGACAATGCAAGGAATGAGCTTGGATGTGCAATTATCATGCATGATTATCCACTTTCAATTGTGGAACATATTGGCTTTAGGAGATACTCAGCTGCACTCCAACCAGCGTTTCAAGTTCCTTGTCAAAACACTATCAAGAAAGAGATATTGAAAATTTATGAAGCTGAGAAATCAGCTGTTTCGAAGATGTTGGATACTAATGATGGAAGAGTTGCCATTACATCAGATATGTGGACAACAAGCAATCAGAAGAAGGGATATATGGCAGTCATTGCACACTATATTGATGGCTCTTGGACTTTACAAAGTTTTGTTCTGAGGTACGAAAAATAAAAACTTTTTTAATACACTTATAACTTGTCTTTGTATTATATGTTGCATTTTCTTTTATCATTTTGTGTGATAAACCATTGATTGTGAGCATTAATATGTTAGGTTCATTTATGTTCCCGCTCCTCACACAAGTGATAGACTTAGTAATCTATTGGTTGACTGCCTGTGGGATTGGAACATTGACACCAAGTTATCGACTATCACTTTGGATAATTGTAGCACAAATGATTCTATGATTAATAAAATCAGGGATAAGCTGCAGCTAGGGTCTTTATTAAGGGATGGGTCCTTACTTCACATGCGTTGTTGTGCACATATCTTGAATTTGATTGTAAAAGATGGGTTGGAAGTTGTGAAAGAAGGGGTGGAAAACATTCGGGATAGTGTAGTATATTGGAGTGGAACTCCTAAAAGGAAGGAAAAGTTTGATGAAACTGCTAGACAACTCCGAATTGAATGCACTAAAAGTTTAATTCTAGATTGCTCAACTAGATGGAATTCAACTTATAAGATGCTTGAAATTGCTATATCATATAAGGATGTGTTTCGCCGATTGAAGCAACGTGAGTCTCAATATACTTGTTTGCCAACTAATGAACAATGGGAATTTGCAAAAGAAGTTTGTGAGAGATTGAAGTTGTTTAATAACATCACAGAATTGATTTCTGGAACTAAATATCCAACTGCTAATATTTATTTTCCAAAGATTTGTGAGATCAAATTGGCTATATCTAAATGGATGAACTCCCCTAATAAAGTGATTCAAAAGATGGCACAAAAGATGATGAGTAAATTTGATAGTTACTGGAGGGTGATTCATGATATAATGGGAGTTGCTACTGTTTTGGATCCCATATACAAAATGGAGTTACTTGAATATTACTTTGATAAAATTTTTGAAGTTGACTCTTTCAGAGAAGTTAACAGGATTCGACAGTTGTGTTATGATTTGTTGTCTGATTATCAAATGAGAATGAATAAAGACTCTGGTAGTGACTCTCCATCAGTGGATACGGGTAATGTTATTGATGATGCATTGAGTGAGTATGATAAGTATATTGTGAAAAAGAAGAAGGCTAGAACTACAAGTGTTAAAACAGAGCTGGATCACTATTTGGAGGAGGAGGTTTTACCAAGATCTAATGATTTTGACATTTTGCTGTGGTGGAAATTAAATGGAGTCAAGTATCCAACGCTTCAAGCAATTGCAAGGGATGTATTGGCTATTCCTATTTCTACAGTAGCTTCAGAATCTGCATTTAGTACTAGTGGTCAAATATTAAGCCCTCATCGTAGCCGACTTCATTGGACTACCTTAGAGGCTTTGATGTGTGCTAAGAGTTGGTTATGGAGTGTAGAGAATGAAGGTAAGATTTTGAACTCCTTATTTAAATATGTTAAGAATTGCTATATATTTCAACTTATCATTTTGTGTTATTTTATATTTGATGTTTGTAGGTTATTCTAAAGCAATTCAAGAATATGCTACATTGCTCAATGAAATTGGATCTGATGATGAAGGTATCTTTTATTTTCTTTGAAACATTTCTTTTTAATGTTCATATTTAATTAACTTTTTTTTCTTAATATAGGTGAATTGTTGGCTAGCAGTGATGCTCACTCTTTCCAAGATTAATAGATGCTGGCTAGTGGATTGAAAATTGTTTCAAGAAATGAACTTTGTTGGACTTAATGATTTAATGTTGTAATTTCTTAATATGTTGCAATTGTTGGATTTTATGATATAAACTTCATGTATGTTTAGATTATGGAGTACTTGAATTGTAGCTTTTGATGTTCATGACATTTATTTTCGTGTTGAAGTGACAGACAGTTTTCATGTATGTTTTGATGTTCATGACATTTAGAATCTTATATATGTTGTTGTCCATGATTTTATAAGTTTTATTATTAATTTTTCTGGATTGTATTTTGATTTTACACTAGGAAATTTCATTTTATAGCATGGTAGAAACAGGGTTGGGTTCGGGTTCGGGTTTGGGGCGGGTTTTCCCCAAACCCAACCCCATTAAGTTAAAACTCAACTGCTACAACGGGGTCGGGGCGGGGAAACCCGAACCCCAACAGGGTCGGGGATGGGAGTCATTTTTGTATCCCCGTCGGTTTCGGGATCGGGGATTAAGTGGGGTGTCAGGGTCGGGGATGGGGAAGGCTAAACCCGCCCCGGCCTGCCCCGCCCCGATGCCATGCCTACCTGGAATGTTGTGGATTAATTTGTTGGCTGGCTAAATAGTAAGCTTGATTCACGAAAAAAAAAAACAATAAGATTGATGGATTGTATACACTAACTTTGTCTATTGGCATATTAGTTAAAGATGTTGGTAGTTGTATGGTGCTTACTGGAGTTGTTAAGGAAATAATACTTCTATTGTAGCTTTTCTATATATTTTTTGGTTGAGACTTCACAAGATAAAAAGAAAGGAAGGAACAGAATAAAACTTATTAATTAATAATGTATGTGCGCGTGTATGATATTAGTCCAATTGCATTATTTTGTTGTCAAGTTATGCTAGTACATATGGATATTGATTGATATGTATTGTAGTTTATATAAAATTAAAATGAATTGGTTTCACTTTCAATTACCAATAATAGTTAGAAAAGTCAAATTGATAATAATGATTTCACTTTCAGATGTTTAATGTTTAAAGTGATGCAAAAGCAAGATTGATACAAATCTGATGTATATCCTTTTATGATAATTTTGCTGAAAGGACCCTTTACTTATCCTCTTTTGAGAAACAAAGATCTATATAAGATATTTTTTGGAAAGCACATTCCTTTCTGATTTCATTATCTTCCATCTATACAATAGATATTTGACAAACACTGATAGTGTATTATTTTTTAAAACAAATTGATTGAGGTGTAGGATAATTATATTTATTCCTTTTATGATGATTATAGTTAACAAATAGCATTTTTTTATATTTATACTTATTTTTTCCTAAATAAAAATTATAGTTTTTTTCAAAATTATTTTTTAATAAAAATAAAAAAATATTTTTGTTTTTCAAAATTTATTTTTAAACTTTGTGTAAAAATTATTTCATTAAATTTTTATTGAAAATGATCAAACTAAACACATTTCTAATATTTTCACTTTTTGAAAGAAGAAAACAACAAATCAAAATTACATGTTTTCTATATCTTCAAATTTTATAAATAAAATTATTTTTAGAAACAAAAACAAAATAATTTTGAAACCAAATAAACACTAACTTCTGTTTTGAGTCAAAATTTTCATATTAAGTTTTATTCTAAACTTATTTTTTAAATAAAAAATTTCAAGTATAGATCACTTTATTTCAAGTTCACTTATATCTAAAATCAATTGTTCAAAATTAAGTTTATTCTCACTCAAACACAAAATCCTAGATGCCCACATTATAATCTCTTTTACAAGAGCCTTGATTTTGATAAGTGACTCATGGATTTAAGTTAAAATTCCAACTAAATTGAGCGTGCATCAAAATTTAGCGTGCATCAAAATTGAAAGAAAACCGTGTGACTCTATTTTAGTATTTTCATTTCATTCTTCATTCATCTAGATCACCCGATACCACCCATCCACTGAGGTGAGGAGCACCATCTTTTATAGTCCACAATTTTACAGGCTCTGTTGCACTTAACTCTCCAAGCCCTTTTAAGTTTGAAGCTTGAGGGATAAAATAAAAGAGAAAATCTGAGAGGCAGACAAAGCCGATGAAGGAAATCCTAAAGAGAAAATGTGGTGTTGGTTTAGAGTAATGAAATGTAGGTACCGGGAACGGGCCCTTAGAAAAAGAGGATACAATGTCTGTTGGAATGTTGGAAGTTGGAATGAGTGATTGCAATCTTGAATTTAAACGAATTTGATCTTGTAATTTTACTTCAAAGTAAGTTTAAAGTAATGTTATTTATATTTGAAAACTTCTCTTGAAAATAATTTTATAGTAAAATTTAGTATAAATATTTTAACGTGATAATTTATCAGATGAACTTAAACGTAAGTTTAAAAATAAAATCAATCTTTATTCAAAACACCTAAACATATTGACATGAAGTTTAAATCACATTTATACCTTCAAAATGTGATTAAGTACTTATAATATTCCTTCAATTCAAACATGTTAAGTATTAAAAGGGAGAAAAGAATGATCAAATTAACTACCACTGAGTATAGTTTTACAAAATTGAAAAAAAAAAATCTCAAGTTCCACCTTCATAAAATATATAATACATAATATATAATATTATAATCAAATGTACGTGAAAGCCAATCAACAATTTATAAACACAACTGTAGTGATGGTTTTTTCTTTACTCTAAACTAAATTTCCTACTGAGAAGTGATATTTATACGTGTTTATATATGTTTTACAACAAGATAAGAAATAAAGAAAAAAATGTATTGTGAGAATTGTTATATAAATTGATTATATAAATATAATTTCTCTTTTCTATTTCCTATTTATAAATTATCAGAGATTAATATTTTAAATTGTTTTTAGTTTAGACTTTAGACTGAGTTTTCATGTTTATACTATTATTACCTAATATTTTAATATGTCTACTTAGTATTATTTGTGCTCTTTATTTTTTTCACTATTTAATACTGAGTTTATATATTTTAATATATACCAATTCAATCATACTCTGATTTGTTTCTTTATGATCGAATATGGACATTTCATTAAGTCTAAAGGGCAACAAATAAATCTTACAATGCACAATATTACATTAGTGCTAAACAAATGAACACAGCGATATTGCAATGCCAAACAAATAAATCTTACAATGCACAATACACTCACTTGCAAAAAAGTTCAACCAAATCACCAAAACAACTGTAAGAAAAGAAAACCTCCTAGATCGGTCGGTCATCCACGTAGTAGTTTACCGAGAATTTTCTCCGTTTCTTTTTAGGTTTTTCCCCTATTCAACTGACTCTGCCATAAGTACCAGAGAAATCATTTTATGTCATAAATGCAAACCAAGGCTCAAGGCTCCAAACATGGTTGATCACACCTCTTGGAGAACAAGAGGAAAAGGGACAAAATGTGAAAAGAACAAGGAGGAAGAGGGAAGGTAGAAGTAGAGATGAAAATGACGAGGAGGGAGGAAAAGATGGGAAAGGGTAAAAACATTGAGGTAAAAGATGGGGAAGCGTAAAACTTTGAGGTGATAAGCGGAGGTTCTGGTAGAGAGATGAAAGGTAAAGATGGTGACAAAAAGCCAAGAAATGGCAATGGAAGAAGAGTGTGAGGTGGAGGAAATAGGAGAAAAGAACTCTCACATAGGAGAGAGGACAACCAACTAAAGTGGGTGAAAAAACCCCCCACACATGGGGGAGGGAGGCCCCCAAGGGGGGAGATCACTGCCGCTGCTGCTCAAGAACTAAAACCTCAACACATCAACTAGTCACAAATGAATAATAACATCAGTGCTCAAGAATTAAAACCATAAACATGGAGAGCTGATATGATAGGACGCATACGATCAAGTTAACAAATTATATTGCTTATAAGAAACATGAAAATTTGTTCTCTCTTTCCCCATCCACCAATGGATTTGAGGTCAAGATTGATTGCTGGTATACAAAGATGATAAGACTTCAGCCTCAGAATAAAGAGAAGGAAAGAAAAATAAACCCAGCACTGTATAAAAACAAGTTGAAAGATTGCAACCTCAAGATAAAAGCACACTTCACCAGACAGAACCTATTCCAGCATAAATGACGTCCAAAATGCAACGTTCCCGAACAAGGTCATAGGAAAAACCTCCTTCGGCTTGTGTCCATTTCCGGCTAAAAGAGAAAAGCACAGGATAAAATAAAATGACAGGCAGTGAGTAAGTAATAAAGGAGAACTGCTTCACAATGTTAGCCCAGAATTGAAACAGCAATATATAGTTTGGTTAACAAGTAAATTACCTTGTGAACCCACTCATATTCCCCACCCTGAGTGTCAAATGTTCCATGCTGCAGACTAATCAATTTCAATGTAAAACGAGGACCACATTCCTGCATTTTCAAAGGGAAGTTGTTGTAGAGGCAAGTTTGGAGACGGTAATAAATATAAAAAGTGAATAAATACAACTAACGCAAAACTTGACTGAATCAGGAAGAAGAATATTTAAATCCTTGACAGCATTAGAAACAGTGGATCATAGTGGAAATAAAAGTAAAACAAATGCAAATTGATACTAGATCCTTCTTTGATGAAAGCATCCATATTTCCTCGTGTATATAACTCTTAGTCTGTCACGTTCACAGTTGGAGTCAACTTTCTCTAAATGTGAATACATATAAAATAACAAACAATTCGTGTAAAAAACTATTGAAGTCAACTATCTGAACCATCAGGTCTATTATCCAATACTAAGGACGAGAGATCACTTCAGGTACCTACCACTAATATAAATTATGTTTAGGCACACAAGAAAAGCAATGAGAAGCAGTGGGAAGCATAAAAAACAACTAAAACATGATGCAAGAATTAACATTCAGTAGTCAATAGCCAATGAGTTTTGAAAGGGTGACAAAAAGAAAATAAACATGCTGACACCAACCTGAAGTCGAGCAATTGTTTTCTGTTCAGGAACTTTCTCACTCTCACCATCTTTGTCCTTTTTACCTTTAGACTCAGTCTTCTTAATTTCTTTGGTTTCAAAAATGTACCTAAAGTATATGATTGAACACGACACAATATCAGGAAAATGAAAATAACTAATATTTTGAAACAAATGACAATACAGTAGCTTGTAAGACAAAGGGTGATGTACCGATGATGCCGAAAGAATATGAAGTCTCTCTGGTTGTGGAAGGTGACAACTCGCCGGCCTTTAAATTCGGGATCTTGAGGGAAAAGTGACTGTATCAATCTATTATAAAAAGAAATCAACCAATAAGGAGAGTTAAATGAGAGGTTGAAGCTTATATCAACCCATCATTACATAAAAACATGGGGAAATAAAAGAGATATTTGTTAATGAAAAAATTTATTTACAAAATGAGAAAGGTAGTCTTAGATTCATTTTCGCCTCTTTAAATAATATTTTTTATAAAATAACTGACAGGCAGTACAAAACTATTTCAATCAGACTTAGCATCTACATATAATGAGATGTTTGAAAAAAGCATTACAAGTAACATATAAATGTTTAACAACAAATGATGAGACAAAGAATAAGAGAAAAGGCTTACCTTCCAATTCGATGCCCTAGACGTGTTGTGAAGTTATTCAACACAAGCTCAGGCTTGTGACTGGTTGGAGTTCCATGATTCTGAAGGGGAAACAAAATACATGCAACAATTTTTTTTTTCATTAACATAATCTCAAAACAAATAAATACATCTACCAATCTTTCCTGATAACAAGCTCCAATCACAACGTGGAATTCATCTAATACAGGTAACACAAATTTCAGGACTTATAAAAACTCATTTCTTATGGTGAACAGTAAGTAAAAAGAAATGAACAAAAAATGAGTTCCAACAGTGTACATCACTTGCCTCAATATTTTCTTTCTCACTTTCGAAGAATTTAAGTGAAAATTTATTGCTCATTTATTGCAAATTACACAGATTATCATATACCAGCATCAATCACATGACTGGATACACTGAAGAAGGTTGATGCACAGAGAAAGTGAAAAAATAAGAAAATGGAAGGAAATGTGAGAGAGAAACTCAGAGAGTTTAGAGAATTTCTGATATTGTTTCTGAATGAATTACAAAAGGTTATTACAGTGTATAGGCTTTAGTATTTATAGTGCTAGCTTCAGCACTGTAACTGTATATATCTATTAGGAGTAACAGATTATTCCACTATAACAGAATTTGCAGTTACACTAAGTCACTAACTAACTCTATTACTAGCTAATACAAACATTAAGTGTTAAACAATAGCAAAAAGCAACCAGTCAACCAGTGTACACTAACACTTCTCTATTATTATGATTATCATCATCATCATAAACAGCAAAAATCAAACATCAAACCTTAATATCCTTGTGTAAAACAAGCTTTGAGAGTTTGAAATGAGCAGTAGGTCCATTGGGTAAGCCAATGATTAAGAGAGCATCTGCAATTCATAGGAGCAAAGAGTTAAAAAATAAAAACTAGTAAGGACAAAGGACAATACACATGAAATCTAAAGGCAAAGGCATAAAAGCATCTTTAAAAAATCTTTCAATAATGTTAGATTTGTATAGGACCTTCAGT
Source organism: Sesbania bispinosa (assembly GCA_026901365.1). Taxonomy (NCBI): domain Eukaryota; kingdom Viridiplantae; phylum Streptophyta; class Magnoliopsida; order Fabales; family Fabaceae; genus Sesbania; species Sesbania bispinosa. The sequence continues at coordinate 883,220 of QLOH01000432.1, forward strand.
GGAAAGCACCACGAACCTGGTTCCCTGCGATTGGTGTGAACAACTACAACAGAAGTGAAGTCCTTATTCTTTGCATATTCTACAATCTGCAACCCAAAATGAAATTAGAAGGAAAAGTTCGAACAAATTAAGCTGCATGTTTTTCACTCACATAGGGAAGAGACACCCATCACCTTTTTTAAATCATAGGTTCCTCTCTTGAAGTAATGTGCATTTGGTATAATTGAAAGCAATTCTGATATAAAAGCAGGTCCCCTCTGCAGATCAAGTCATATTTCAATTGAAAGGTGGAAACATGTTACAGTACAATAAAGGAGACATGATTTCCTCTGATTGTGTTCTACTCCTAAAAGTTCGGGTGAAAAGAAGACAAGGACAGGTAAAGGAGGAAAAGGTCCATGCTTTAAATGTGCTTAAGACAAACTTGAGTACAAACAATGGCATGTAGGAAACAGACATACAGTAGAATTGAAGCGGCAAGTGGTGATCAATATCTTGGGAGTTTGTTGTTGATTTAAAATTGAACTGAATTCATCAGCATCATTTCCAGCAAATAGCTGCAGACATTAATAATTCATTAGTCAGATAAGTAATTAAAAAATAAATGTTCTACCAGCTACAACACTGCATTTGAATTCAAGGTACTACAGAGAAGTTCCTCATAAAAAACTAGCTATCCACCCAAGAACGACTTTTATTTCATTTGTAAATTTCATAGTTTATATAATCTTCTCTACTTCCCCACTTTTCTTTTTCCCCACATAAATCTCCACTCCCACCATTAGATTATTACCAAAAACAGATTGATCTTCTTCAAGTTAGATTGGTGGAATTAGCATAATCTGTTACACTAAACCAACGATATTTATATTATAACAGTAGTAACCAACTAACACAAATTCTGCAATCACAACGTTGAAATCTAATCTTAACTGGAGTCCATGCATCGAAAACCCAGTCTTCAACACAATTAAGCGCATAACCTAAGTTCGAAAAAAAATTAAAACCTCTTCGTCGTCGGGCTTGCAAATAGTCTCGTCGAATTCCCTAGTGTTTTCAATGGTACGAGGGACCTTCTTCTCCGGAGGCTGAAGCAACGCAGAAAATAAACATCAAATCAAATAAAACAACAAGAGGGATTCAATTTGTTCAGAGAGTGGTGAGAGCAAGAATTGAGGGACCTCCTCACCGAGCTCGAGAGCCCTCTTGACAGCAGCATCGCGAGCCTTGGCCTTGGCGCGCTTCTCGAGCTTCTTCTGGTGCTTGAGCTTGGCGTGCACCTCTGATCTCTTGTCTTTGTTCTTGATCATCGAAGGAAGTAACTCTTCCTTCTTCTTCTTCGTTGTGTTCTTCAAATTTTCTTCTTCCACTTCATCGCAAATTGAACCCTCGCTCTTCTTCCTCTTTCCCCCCATTGTAGCAACCGCTATTAGGGTTTTCGAAACAGAGGAAAAAAACAGAAGAAAGGTGACAGGTTAGGGGTTTTGTTTTTAAATTTTGGTCGGTAAGATCACAGTTATGGGACTATTTTTTTTTTTTTTACTTTTTAATTAATTCATATAATGTAACTATATATAAAATAAATTATATACTTAAATTAATATACTCCTATAAGCAAATATTTGTTTTAATTTTCTTAAAAAAATATATAGATTAGTTATATAGTGAATAAAAAAAAGTCAAACATCTCTTAAAATGTGATTTTACAGATATCAAATCTTATTACAAAATAATTATATTTAAATAACAAATATATAACAAAAATACATATTAAAAAAACTAAAATATTTTCATATTAGAGTATTAAATATCATGAATTAAGATGTTGATCACAATACTTTAAACATACAACTACAACATTTATTACCAAACATTAAAAAATAAATAATTAAAAATAATTATATAAGACAAAGTTAGTAACAAATAATGATAAACGATGAAGATCTATATTATTATATAGCCCTTTTAATTTCCACATTTCACAATACGATTGTTTACCGTGTTAATTTTTTTTATCCAACATATACTTCCATGTTGATTTTTTTAAGAATATATTATGAACCTATATGTTTATCGTTTTTAAAAATAGAAAATTGAAAAACATGTTTGTCAAACGCTAGAATTAAACAAACTCTAGATTCCCCTCTCTCTCTCTCAATCAATTTTTATTTTTTTATCTTCTTCTAAACAAATTAAGTTCAATCTCATCTTATCTTTATCTTCCCAATATCTCTATATTCTTCAAACAAACCTTATTTAACTTATAACAAACCTTATCATATTTTACATATATTATTATAAAATTGGGTCACATTTTGATACCCTCCAGCAATAGGGGGTTTTGGTATTTTTTTTATTGAAGGGAGGCATAAAGGCCAAAGCTGCATATAGAAACAAGTCTAAGGAGCGTACTCCCCGCAAAATAATTTCGAATATATAGTGTGGATTTTGAATAAGACACACGTGTGTTACAAATGAGAATGTGAAAAATGCAGGAACGCAATTAAAAATACAGAAGAATAGTTATAGAGGGTCAGAAAGTTTTTACAAAAAAAATACAAATTCTAATAGTTAAAACATTCTCCAGCAACTGTAAAAATATTAGAACCGTTTAAGAAAAAAATAAGAGTTAAGTGTGTTTATTAGTTGGTCAAAGAAGATACAAGAACCCTCTCTCACTAAAGGGTACGGTAAATAAGGATGTTCTATTTTTTCTAAATCAAATAAAACTAGTGATGATATTCTAAATAGATTATATTTCCTTATTTAACCTTTTCTGTATTATCTCTAGTCGTGACAATTATTGTTATAATGGTATCAAGCACAATTAACTGATAGCTATTAATTATAGTCATAATTAATTATACTAATACATGAAGTATGTTTACTAGTAAATCTAGCATAGACTAGTATTAGAACACACGCACAATCTTACTAAGTTCTCATATGGTTACATATATGCAAACATAGACAAAGAAAATGAAAAGGAACAAGATCTAAAACTACTTAACCCATTTCAAACTTGGGCAACTAGGAGAGTAGATATCACCTAACCAAGGTGGCAACTGGCAAGGCCTAAACTATCAACTCCAAAGTCCAAATCAACTCACTATAAGTTGGACCAATAGTTATACACAACTCTAGTGTCACTAGAAATCATTACCCACATGGTTGGTCATGAACATGACCCAACATTCATAAACATGTTACAAATCCTAAAATAATACACAATTATATCTAAAACACATCATATCAATATAAATATCCCAAAGTCAGTGCCAAAACACAATTTAAAAGTCATCAGTTTCATCCCCTGTATCACTATGAAGAGTGTAAAACTTGTTGCCCTTGGAATAAATCACAAATGGTATATTCTTCAATATGTCATAGCCTTTCTCCTTCGTTGTGTTCATAGGCATTTCATAGAACCGAAGATGTTGGAGAGCTTGTAGATTCTGGATATCATGAGGAATCTCCTCCATTTGAGGGCATGGCCCAATTGTCAGCTTTTCAAGAAGAGGCAGTGCTCCTCTATCTATTTTTAAGGTCTTCAAGGCTTTCATCTTTTCTAGTCGTAACTCCTTCAACTTTTTGAACCAACCCTTTCCTATATACAACTCAACACCTTCAAATGCATTATAAAGCTCAAGCTCCAACAACTCCGGCAAGTCTTTAAGAAATGGCAGTGGATCTTCCATTAGTCCTGACCAATTCAAGAATAGCCTCACCAAAACATGGAGTTTTGGAATCCAGAGTGGCACAGTTTCTATACGCCCATGCAAGTAAAGGCGGTGTAGATGGAGATGAGGAGGATTTACCAATGAATGCAGGTCAAGAATTTCATGCTCCTCTGCTGATGCAATGCTTAAAGACTGAAGATGCACCATGCCCTCTATTGCACTGCATAATGGTTTTCCATTATGTCTTCTTAGTTTGACAATGCCAAGTCTCCTCAATTGCTTCAAATTTTTCACTTCCTTGATTAGGCTATCTCCATTAGTCATATCAACTCTTGATAGCTTCTGCAAGGCCTTTAAAACGCCCAATCCCTTCCTTTACCATCACTCCTTGCATAGATGCTGAGCTGAATTCAATTTCAACATTGATAGAATATGCCAGAAGATGGCGAAGCTTAGTGAGCTTGTTAATCTCACTAGGTAACTCTTGCACTTGAGTGTATTTTATATCTAGAGTCTCTAGGTTCTGAAGCTTACCAATGAACTTTGGAAGTGTCTTAATTTTGGTGTTCTTTAAGTTCAAGTACTTGAGATGCAACAAGTATCCAACTGCATCAGGAAGATGATCAAGAGGGGAATCTTCAAAATCCAATCCTACCAAGAGCTTGAAGCTGGAGAAGAACGATTTCAATAGAGGCTTTGGCATCTCATCAAAGTTAAAAGCAAAACAAAACCTCACTCGACCATGATCTGCAACAATAACTCTTTCAAGAGCAGCATCTTCCTTGTTAGGTTGCAATTGGATTGACAAGCGTCTAGTTGTTGCATTGAAGGTAAAGTTTTCATTTTTTATCACTTGACAAAAGTCCACCTCCGAACACTTTCCTTTAATAAAGTCATGTAACAGATCATGCACCCTGCAACTTTTTGGCATGCCATTAAGAGACTCTGTAGACACTGTAACCAAACTTCTTTGAATCAATTCATCCAGGTACTCCTCTGCAACTTCCTCAGGGGTACGATTTTCATTCTCTTTCACATTCACCAATCCCTCTGCTATCCATAAACGAATAAGTCTAGCACAACTGATGGAGTAGTCATCAGGGAAAAGGCCAAAGTATAAGAGACATGGCTTGAGGTGGGAAGGAAGATCATGGTAACTTTCTGATAAAACTTGGTTGAAGCTTTTAAGATGAGGGTCACTTGCTAGTCTTGAGCCAAGACTATCATGAACCTTTTGCCATTCAGAAATGTTGTTGTTTTTTGTGGAGAGGAGGCTGGCAATGGCCACAATTGCAAGTGGAACTCCATCACACTTCTTCACAATGTCTTCTGACAATCTCATTAGCTCTTTGGGACAACCTTGTGACTGAAACTGAAATGCCTTGAGATGGAATAGTTCCATGGCATCACTTGAACGTAAACGTTGTAACTCGTGGATATGAACATGTGCATAACTCTTGCAAAATTGAGCAACACCTTTGTGTCTTGTTGTGATGAGTATCCTGCTTCCTTTGTTATTTTCTGGTAATGCAAATTCCACACGCCCCCAGAAATCTTCTTCCCAAACATCGTCAAACACAATTATATAGCTCCTTTCTTGCAAATATTCTCTCACTTTTCTTATCATAGTGTCCTTGTTCATTTTCTCAATTAACATGGCCTTAGAGTCATCATCGTCATCCTCCTGATCATAAAAACTTTGCAACATCAACTTGAATATTTTCTTCTGCTTAAATGTGCTAGATACAGGGACCCAAGCACCACAATCGAACCTTTTTTCTTTCTGCTTCTCGTATAGTTTCCTCGTAATTGTTGTTTTACCTTCATATACATGTTTAGGAAACAAATTAGGTTTACAATAAATATTTATATTAACAAGACTAAAATATCATCTAAGATTATGATACATGGAATAAAATATAAAATATCCTTCCTTAATATTTGACATTATGTAATTTTTTCCATTGAGATTAATATATATGCATTCTTATTTGCTCAAACTACTGAACAAATTTAAAAATAACTATAATGAATAATAGTATACTTGTATAAACTTACACACCATTACACACCTTCCATATTACTCCCTCTTTATTATAATCGTTTCACACAGTTTAAGAAAAGTTAGTTAATGTATTAATTTTTTTAAAAAAAATTATAACATTCTAAATATACCCATATTTAAAAGTCACTATATTTGAGAGACATTAATTGTCACATGGTCTAAAACTCCAAAAGTTACTTTATAATGGTGTAGTTGAGCATGTGAGTAAAAATTCATTAATTATTCACACTCATCAATATATGAGGAATTAAAAAGAGTTGGATATTAATGAAGGGCAAAAATGGAAAAAAAATAATTAATTTATCTAAAAATTTGCAAAGGATCTTATACTAAGAGACACTCAATTCTTTTAGAATTGGTCTTATAAATAGGAACATAGGGAGTATTATGCAACATATTAATTATATATCTTAGATATCACTCGGGTCGTCATACTTGGTCTGTTTAGTTTACAGTTGAGTAGAATTGATTTTAGAAATATATAAACATTTTGGTAGTTTATAGTAAAAGTTTCCACTTTAGAATTTGTGTTAATTAATTTTGTTCTTTTATAAAAAAAATTGCATTAAATAGTTAAGATATTAAAATTTGACTATAAATTAAATATTCTACAATGGAACATGGTGTTATTTGTGAAAAATTACTCATGGAAATTGTGTAGCTGATAAATTTTGCAGGTAATTTTATAGATAACACACGGTTGGCCATTTTCACCACAAAGCCTTAATATAGTGTTAATTAATCCTATTCTCCCTATATGCACACTCACATATATAAAAAGACGAAAATCCATTTCCACCAGAGGTAAGTATTGGCATGCTTTTTTTTACTAACATAATTTAAAAACTAATACATTCTTCATAACACCATTTTATTTTAAAGTATAATATATTAATTATTTAAAATATAAGTAGATATATAACATACTTATACATATTTACATAATCAAATTTAATATATCATAATTAAAATAATTTCTTCAATAGTTGATTTAATCCTAAATTTTACCTAAATTTATGAAGAGTAAATTAGATCATAAGTCACCATGTTGAAATTTTATTAGGAGGAGCCCGTAATTAGAGTTTCTATGAGAGAGTGATGTGTAATTTTATAGGGTAAGTGCTAGAGTTACAATTTTGTCTAAAATGTTTAACAACTAATTAATCAGTGCACTCTAAGATTTCGTTTGCCCAACTTATTTTTAACCTATAAATTATTTTAAAATTAAAATGAGCAGAGAAGAATATATTAATTACCGAGTCCCCCGGTGCCAACGACGGCGATGATGGTGCGTCTAGAATCTTCCTCGACCAGCAAGCTCTTGAGTTTCTTTTTTGAATCGTTGATTCCCACAAGCTTAGCATCATCAAGGAACAGTGCAGCCCTTCGAAGGTCATGCCCTGACACCGTAGTAATAGTCTTTGCACCACTGCTTGACTCCGTAATTGGATTGAACCCCAAAACGTCTTTCCTCTTATCAAGTGTGGCTATCACTGTGTTGATATCACGAATCTCTGCGGTTATCACACGTCGCGGCTCTATGCTTCTCAACAACCGCGCTATCTTCTCTACCACACCAATTATTCCACGCTTTTGCCTCCGCTCTGCAACTTGGAGCAGGTATTCATCGATCACATCTTCTATTCGATGTGCTACTTCTCTCACCTGCTTCACCCACTCTTTCACCACATCACTCCTTTCTTCTCTATCTGCTTTCACGTCTGCATCCCTCAGGTATGCTCGTATCAGGCCTAATTGATCCTTGATGTCCACCACTTGATTGTGCACCTCTTTCAGCACTGTCATTTCATATCTCAGCAATGGAATCAACTTGCCTATCACCAGGTTCACCGCAATTTCTGCCATTGTTAATTACCGAGACAAAAAAACAGAGCAAGTGTATAGATTGTAGAAAGAAAGAGAATTGATATTTGTTCTGATGGCTTGTGTTAATTCGCCTAGCATTATGGGGAACATATATATATAAGCAATAAGAAGCATCTAATCATGCAGTTAGTGCCAGCACGCACATATTCTTTCCTTATCTAGCATTGGGGAGAGCATCTTATACCAGACACCAGAACAAAAGAATAAATTAAAAAAAAAAAAAAAAAAACGAAAAGAGACTTGGTAGCATGCATATATTGGTGTGAATAAGGGACTTAGTTAAAGGATTCAAAACCAAATTAACGACATATTGTGGCATATAACCCCGGATAATGGGTATAATTATATATTTAGTTTTTATAAAAAGTATATATTCTTATAAAGGTTAATTTGCAGTACAGCCACTAATTTTAATTAGTTCTGATATGTATGTCTCTGGGAAAACATAAATATAGGATGGGATACAGCTATAAACAAATCCACTGTAAGGTTATTCTTATTGATCTTTAACTTCTGTTATCTTCCATTGACCAAAAAAAAAAAAAAAAATTTCTGTTATCTTCCAAAAGCAGTGTTCTGATGCCTGATGCTATATATGTCTTCTTTAATTTAATCAGTTCTAGTGTTCATACTTCCTTAATTGACACGATAGCATTAAATTTTGCACGGTGAATATATTCTTTTATTGACCAATTAATATATATATATATATAAATATAAAGTTAACAATTTAAGGTAAATAGAAGTTTGATTTGAATGGTAAATCAAATCCACTGTTTGAAATGTAAAAAAATACGAAATAATTTGATTTTTTTAAAAAAAATCATTAATTAATTTCAATCTATTGTTACATATTAAATTACATATACAATTGTCACCAAAAGAAAAAATATTAAATTACGTATACTATCTTGAGAGTTTCTCTTTAGTACGTCACTAGTAGAGTACCCATGGATTCGTATGAGTGACGTTAATTTGTGGGTGATGTTTATTTTTATATATATTACTAAATTTTTATAATAAAATTAACTTATGATATAATCATATAAATCAATTAGTAAAATGTGAAGAATATATTGTTATCATTTTTATAAAAAATAGTAATCAATACAACATTAATATAATTATAAATTTAAAATAAAATGACATTTGAGATCCCATAACTCAATCACTTTAAATCTATATAAAATGTATGGAAAAAATCATTGTTAGGAGAGTCAGTCTCACCTATATATGGATGTTCACAGAAGAAACATGATTACCCCATGGAAAATACTTGTGAATCATAAAAAGATTTTACTAAAGTGGGAATAAAAAACTAAAAAAATGGAAGTGAGAAAATGTGACACATGTACTCGGCAAACAAATTTGATATAGAGTAAATAGATAGAATATAATAGATAAGAGAGATAATGAGTGAAAACATTAATGAATAAAATAGAGAGATGAATGGTAAATTACAAAAACACATTAAATTTAACGCAAATCAACACAATTATTGTATTTTCTAATCTATGCTTTTGAGTAATGAAACATATTAATAGGAACAAATAATGAGAGAAAACATTTTAATTTAATAATAATAAATAACATAAAAGTGTGATAAAAAAAGAAAGTGGCACGAGCATAATCGGCTTAACTGCCTCCCGTGATGGATACTCGTGATTCATAAAATACACTCTACTGGAGTGAGAACAAAAATACTAAAAAATGCAATTGAGAAAACGAAAAAAACGTGTACTAGGAAACAATTTTACCATAGAGTAAATAGATAAATAGAATACACAAGAAAGATAATAAATAAAAGTATTAATAAATAAAATAGAGAGATAAATGAAAAATTTAAAAACACATTAAATTTAATGTAAATCGACACATTTATTGTATTTTTAATCTATTTTTTATATAATGAAACATATTAACATAAGTAAATAATGAGAGGAAATGTTCTAATATTATTATAATAATAATAATAATAATAAAAAGAAAATGAAGGTGTGATAAAAAAAATAGAAAATGGTGGAACATGATTGTTTCCCATGGAGAATACATGAAAGACAAAAAAAAGCAAGTGAGAAAATGTGATACGTGAATCGAGAAAACAATTTTAAGATAGAGAGTAAATAGATAAATAAAATATATAAGAATGTTAATAAGTGAAAAAATTAATAAATAAAAGAGATAAATGATATATTGTGAAAAACATATTAAATTTGATGTAAATCAACCAATTTATTGTACTTTTTAATCATTGTTTTTATGTAATGAAACGTATTAATAGAAATAGATAATGAGGAAAAATGTTTTAGTATATAAAGAAAATAATAATAATAATAATAATAATAATAAAAATAAAATAAAATAAAAGTGTGATAAAAAAGAGAAAATGGCAAGAGCAGGACTGTCTTCTCTGAATGATACTTATGGTTCATAAAAAATTACTTTACTGAAGTGAGAATAAAAAACTAAAAAAATTAAGTAAAAATGTGACACGCATACTATGAGATAAATAAGTGAAACATATAAATAAAGCGATAAAAGAAAACATTATAAATAAAATAAAACGATAAATGATATATTGAAAAAACATTAAATTTAATATAAATCAACATATGTATTGTATTTCTTAATATTTATGTATATAGATAATAAAACATATAAATAAGAACGAATAATGATATATCTTTTTAATATGATAATAATAAAATATTATAAATGTGATAAAAAAACAAAAAAGAAAGAAAGAATAAAGGAAACACATAGGAAAGTGAAAATGTAGAAAGAAAAAAAAAGGGAGAGCTGCGTATAAAAGCAAAATGAAAGTGTGTTAAATAAAAAAAAAAGAAAATGGCATGAACAGGACTATCTTCAATGATACTCATGGTTCATAAAAAAATTACTTTACTGGGGTGAGAATAAAAAACTAAAAATAGGGTAAGTGAGAAAATGTGACATGTGTACTGTTGGATAAATAAATGAAACATATAAATAAAGCGATAAATGAAAACATTATAAATAAAATAAAACAATAAATGATATATTAAAAAATCACATTAAATTTAATATAAATCAACATATTTATTGTATTTTTTAATATGTGTATATAATAAAACATATAAATAAGAATGAATAATGAGAAACTTTTTAATATAATAACAAAAAATTTAAAAAGTGATAAAAATAAAAAAAAATAAATGAAACAGAAGGAAAGTGAAAATGTAGAGAAAAAAATGAAAGCAACACATCAAAGGAAATTATGAAAAACGTAAAAGAAAAAAAGAGGAGCGACGTGTGTCCTTGAGCAAACACCACAATAGATGTTATCGTTTTAACTTCTTTTTTTTTTTACAAAAATTAAATTAAAACAATTGAAAGTAATTGTGTTTATCATTATAATTTTAAATATTTTTCTTTTAATATAATTTTTTTAGATTCTACTAGAATTAATTATATATGTTCTTTATAATTTTGAATTTTTCAAATTTATACCTTTTAAAATTTTATATGAAGTATAAAATAGTGATATTTCACCAAAAAAAAATTACTGACATTGTATTTGAAATACTTGCAAGTTATTGACATTTGAAAAAATTCATTGGGAGTGTTTTTAGATTTTTTTTACGATGACACAAATATCTTTTACGGGGGTAATTCTGTTCAAGCGGGGTAGGGCTTTTATGGGTAACAAAACTCTCACTCCGAATATCAATCTACATTATTACACAGGAGAAGTTTTTTGGTTACCGTTTACTCATGGCCAATAGGCCAAAATTTTTTGTTGGGTCAACGTTTTAATGGGCCATTGATTATATGTAATGGGTTTCGAGTGTTTTATAACTTACAAAACAAATTAGGTGTCTATACTATTGCATTAGAGAAATTTTTCGGTTACTGTTCGCTCATGGCTAAATTCTTTTATTGGCTCAACATGTTTATGGGCCATTGACTATACGTAATGGGCTTTGAGTCTTTTATTGGGCTTGTTTTATTTATATCAAGTGACACCTTGGTGGGAAAGGTTTTGAGTTAGCATGTTAGGTTGGTCTTGCAGTGCTACTATTCATAGGTGTCTTTTCAATTTGTGTTAGGACCACAGGAAACACTAGAAGGGGGGTTGAATAGTGTTTTATAATTTTTACAGATTTTTCGTGAAATCCCTTTTTAAACAAGCAAAGATATTTTCAATGTTCAAACTACTTGCTGAAAAATGAGTTTTCAGAGACTAGCTGAAATACTTCAGCAGGTCCAGTAAAAATTGTCTTTTTAAAAGATTTGTGTAAATTATAAATTTGTTTATGCTGCGTGAATTATAAACTCACTTTTCAGAACCCTCCATAGTTAGAAATAAACAGATAATAGCGGAAAATAAATAGTAAAGGGTTGAGAGAACTTAACACAGAGATTTATCCTGGTTCACCCACTAATCCAGTGAGCTACGTCCAGTCCCGGGGCAAACACACCACTGGATTTTCACTAATCCCGCAAGATTACAAGTATTCTTTGCACACCTAGCCTCTCCAGGCTCAACAAGTATTCCTTTACAGACAAGCCTCTCCAGGCTCAACAAGTATTCTTTTACAGACAAGCCTCTCCAGGCTCAACCAAGTATTCTTTGTACACACACCTCTCCAGGTTGAAAACCCAAGTATTCTTTTAACACAGCCTCTCCAAGCTAACCCAACAAATACAGTTTGAAAGGATGAATGCTCAAACTCTGAAACTACACAACTTTAGAGCTCGAACTGGGATACTTGTACAAATGACTGAGTAAGACTCAGGATATAGAAGTTGTTGTATAATAAAATATGAAACAGATGAGTATAAATTTATGCAGCGTTTCAGCAAGTTGATTTCTCTGTTCTCAGTTCTCTGTTTCTTTCATCATGGAGTCTGGTATTTATAGAGAGAATATTTTTCGTCCGTTGAACTCCAATCGTTTTCTCGTTGAGAAATAGCGTTTAATGCAAATGCTCCCGTTGTGACACATAGCCTGAACCCTTATCTGTAGCAGGTAGTAGAGTCAACTCACAGACTTCACTTTTTCTGAGTCGCATGTACTTTTCTGCAGACTTTGCCTTTTTGGTGAGAGAAATTTGAAATATGCCGAAAATCACTGTCTCTGAATTTCCAGAAGAATGAGAGGCACAAGTAATCTGAAACTGCTACACGAGACTTGAGTCATCAAGGAGAATTTATAAGAATATAATATTGAAGATGAACAGGCAATGGTACGTTGTCTCACAACTTCAGGAGGTTCACTGCTTTCAGCAGGTTTCCTTGCTTCGGAAGGTTTCACGTACTTCAGATGATATGATTTCTTCAGATTGCACCTTCTGAAATACTGAACAAATACCTTAAGCAAAAATTATAATTTCACGTTAAAGCCAAATTTGTTTTTCATTAAAATTTTGGAATTGTGAGACTTAAAAAATTATTATCCTCTTAATAACATTTTGAGACTCAACATTCTCCCCCTTTTTAATGATGACAAATTTGCTTTAAGAAATAAACCAAATATATGAAGGGAAGAGATAGTAAGATATTAGAGTGAAGCTCCTCCTAAATTAGATACTGATGCAGAGCTTCCTTCTTGAATTTGATTGCAACTTGCTTGAAATCTTCATTTCATTTGCTCTTAATCTGCTCCCCCTGAATCTGAGAATCCTTCTGAAAACACTTAACTTCAGATTTTGTTAGTTTCTTAATACTCCCCCTTTTGTCATCAGTCAAAAGGGCAGGAAGAGCATCCGAAAAAGTGAAATATAAGTAAGGAAAAGATTCAGGATACCACTTGTGCATATCAACACTTTCTATGTAGTGAGAAAAAGATTCAATTTTCAGAAAGTGTGAGAATATTCCAATTTTGTCTGATAAACTTGAATCTATCTTCAGCAAGTGGTTTAGTGAATATATCATCCCATTGATGTTCTGCATCAATGAATTGTATATCAATAATCCCTTTCTGAACATAGTCCCTTATAAAATGATGTTTAATTTCAATGTGTTTTACTCTTGAGTGTTGAATTGGATTTTTAGAAAGGTTAATTGCACTCGTGTGTATCACAGAAGACTGGAATAGACTTAATATGAATATTAAAATCTTCTAGCTGATATTTTACCCATAGCAGCTATGAACAACAGCATGCAGCAGAAATGTACTCAGCCTCAGCAGTTGAAAGGGTTATCGTGTTTTGTCTCTTATTAGACCAGCTTATCAGATTTTCTCCAATGAAGTGACATCCTCCACTGGTTGATTTTCTTTCAACTCTGTCTCCAGCAAAATCAGCATCACAGAATCCTACTAACCTTCAATCCTTACTCTTCTTATAGCACAAACCAAGATTAGTAGTACCTTTCAAATATCTAAAAATCCTCTTTACAGCTTGATAGTGAGTCACTCTTAGATCAGATTGAAATCTTGCACACAAGCATACACTAAACATAATGTCAGGTCTACTTGCAGTAAGATACAATAAGGATCCAATCATTCCTCTATACATAGTTGGGTCAACAAAGTCTTCTTCTTCATCTTTGTTTAAAATAGATGAGGGGTGCATAGGAGTTGTCATAGGCTTGCAATCGTGCATATTAAACTTCTTAAGCATCTCCTTTGTATACTTCTCTGGATGAATCCATATACAATCAAAGTCTTGCTTAATTTGAAGTCTCAAGAAAAATTTTAGTTCTCCCATTAAACTCATTTCAAATTCGGATTGCATAAGCTTTGAGAACTCAGTGCACAACAAGGAATTTGTTGATCCAAAGATAATATCATCAACATTTATCTGGACCAGAATCAAGTCTTTGTTAGACATTTTTCTAAAAAGTGTTGTATCAACTTTTCCTCTTTCAAAACAATTTTTAAGTAAGAAATTACTCAGTCTTTCATACCATGCTCTAGGAGCATGTTTCAGACCATACAGAGCCTTTTTCAGTTTGAAAACATGATTAGGAAAAGTCACATTTTCGAAACCAGGGGGTTGTCTAACAAATACCTCTTCCTCAATGAAACCATTTAGGAAGGCACTCTTAACATCCATTTGATATAGTTTGATGTTATTATTAGCTGCATATGAAAGTAAAATTCTAATAGCTTATAGCCTAGCTACTGGAGCAAAGGTTTCAATAAAATCAATACCTTCTTGCAGATTGTAACCTTGAGCGACAAGTCTGGCCTTGTTTCTGATAACTTGACCATCTTCAGAGAGTTTGTTTCTAAACACCCACTTGGTTCCTATGATAGTTTTCCCATGGGGTTTAGGAACAGGAGTCCAAACATCACTTCTAGCAAACTGATTTAGCTCTTCTTGCATGGCTAGGATCCACCTTTCATCATGCAGAGCTTCTTCTATGTTCTTTGGTTCAATTTCAGAAAGAAAGACAAGATTGTTGACTTCCCTTTGTATTGATCTTGTTCTTACTCCATCTGAAGTATCACCAATGATTTGCTCTCGAGGATGATTATTTCTGTACCTTCACTCAAGCCAGCGAGGAAAGACTTGCTCATTTTGAGTCTCAGTATCAACTTTCTGATGAGTGTCAGTATTAGCCGGTTGGACAATTGTCTTGTCACCAGGTACTTCAGAGGGTCCTTCAGTAGGTGTTTCATCCTTAGCTTTTGAAGTCTCTGAAGTATGATTCAGCTCCATTCCTGCAAAATCATCTTCTAGATCTGATAGTTCCCTATCAGTCTCTTTAGCATCATTAAATCTAACATGAATGGTTTCTTCAATAGTTTGGGTTCTAGAGTTGTAAACTCTATATGCCTTAGAGGTTTCTGAATAACCAATTGTCAGATTTGGAATCAAATTTCCCAAGATCATCTTTGGTGTTAAGTATAAAACACTCACAGCCAAAAATGTGAAAATATGAAATGTTGGGCTTTCTTCCTCTCCACAATTCATAGGGAGTCTTGTTGAGAATCGGTCTTACCAAAATTCTATTTTGGATATAACAAGCTGTGTGAACAACCTCTGCCCAAAAGGACCTTGGAAGATTGCTTGAAATGAGCATGGTTCTTCCCATCTCCTGCAAGCTTCTGTTCTTTCTCTCAACAACCCCATTTTGTTGAGGTGTTCTTGCCACAGAGAAATTGTGAGAGATCCCATTCTCATCACAGAACATACTGAAGCTTGAGTTTTCAAACTCACCTCCATGATCACTTCTGATGGCAGAAATGCAAAATCCTTTTTCATTTTGCACCCTCTTACAGAATTTGGCAAAGTTCTCAAAAGTTTCATCCTTGCTTTTGAGGACTATTACCCATGAAAATCTAGAATAGTCATCAACGATGACCAAACCATACTTTTTACCATAAAAACTTTCAGTTCTTGTAGGGACAAACAAATCAATGTGAAGTAGTTCTAGGGGTCTAGCAGTTGAAACAACATTTATGCTTTTAAAAGAACTTCTAGTTTGCTTCCCCTTTAAGCATTTTTCACACAAAATATCAGATTTGAAGAGAGCTTGGGTAAGCCTTTCACAAGATTGTGTTTTGTGAGCTTTGAGATTAATCTCAAGCTGGCATGCCCCAGTTTCTGATGCCAAATCTGTTTTCATCTTTCACATAAATAAGACAAGTTTCATTTTGATAAGCTAAGTCCTCAAGATCAATCTTGTACACATTACTGTGTCTTTTGCAGTAAAAATGATTTGATCATAAGAGTCTTTGACTATGCAGCCATCCCTAGTGAAGGATACAACAAAACCACTGTCACATAATTGACTTATGCTCAGTAAGTTGTGTTGAAGACCTTCAACCAAGAGAACATTATGGATGACAGATAAAGGAGATATACCTACTGAACCTACGCCAGTGATTTTGCCTTTCTGATCTCCTCCAAAAGTCACCACTCCACCATCCTTAGGTCTAAGGTTTTGGAACAAAGACCTTTCTCCTGTCATGTGTCGTGAGCACCCACTGTCCAGGTACCATTTGTGGTGTCTCCTTTGTCTTGTTAAACACATCTGCAACAGGAACAATTAAAGTCTTAGGTACCCACATCTTTTTGGGTCCTTTCTTGTTAGCAGGAGGTCTACCTTTCTTTTTGTGTCGGCACTGTGACATATCATGTCCATGCTTACCACAGTGAAGGCATCCCTTACCTTTCTTAGCCTTATTAGCATTTTTAATTTTAACATCATACACAGAGGAAGTTTCTAAATGACCGAGACCACTTTTGTCTTTGGGATTTGTTTGGACACCCAAAAGCATATTCAGATTCTTGGTTCCATTGACAGATGCAACTAGGTCCTTTGTGAGTTCAGCAACTTGTTTTTTAAGATTCTCATTTTTAGTTTTCAAGTTGCTTAATCACAAATATCAGAACTAAGAAGCTTTTCCTTGAGTGACAATTTTTCAGCTTCAAGAGCTTCATTTTTATAGCCACTTCAGTTAATGCTCTTGATAGCTCTTTGTACTCATGAAAAAGTTCCTTAGAACTTTCCACCAGATCATCATACATATCTTGCAGGGTTTGTGGTATTACCTCTGATTCAGAGTTGTCTGACGAAGGAAGGCTTGCCATCATGCACAGGTTGGCTTCTTCAGCATCTTCCTCATCCTCATCAGAGGTGAACTCATCAAGTTCTTCCCATGTTGTCATGTACCCTTTCTTCTTCTTTGGAAATTTCTTCATTTTTTAGGAAAACCTCTTAAGCTTAGGACAATCGGCCTTCATGTGACCAGGTTGCTTGCATTCATAGCAGGTTATCTTCTCAGAAAAAGTATCTTTTCCTGACTTGCCCATCTTGTTGTCAGATGAGGAAGACTTTCTGAATCGGGCCTTCTTCTGAAGCAACCTCTTGATCCTTCTACTTAGCAGAGCAAGGTCATCATCATCATCAGAGTCACCTTCTGAGTTTTCGGAGTCTTCGGAGGACTCGTCTACCTTCAAGGCTTTTTGAGTAGCAGTCCTGCCCAGCTTGGACTTGGCGTTCAGTGCAAGAGATTTCTTCTTAGGAGCATCCTCTCCTAGCTCCAACTCATGGACCTTGAGGGATCCCAAAAGTTCCTCCATTCTTAGAGAGTTGAGGTCTTTTGCCTCTTGAATGGCAGTTACCTTGGGCCTCCAAATCTTCGGTAGACTTCTCAAGATTTTTCGATTGTTATCGCCTGAGTCGTAAGTCTTTCCCAAAGATTTTAGTCCATTGGTGATAGTCTGGAATCTCCCGAACATCTGATCAATTGATTCAGTCTCATGCATCTTGAACATCTCATATTGATTCACTAACATGCTGATTTTAGACTGTTTCACATTGTCAGTTCCTTCGTGAGCCGCAGACAGAGTGTCTCAGATTTCCTTAGCAGAGGAGCAGCCATGTACTTTCTCATACTCTGATTTGCTCAAAGAACAAATCAAGTAGAGTTTAGCCTTTGCATTGAGTTGTACACGTGCCTTATGATCATTTGTCCATTCTGACTTTGGAATGGGCACTCCATTGTTGGTGGGAATATAGTCACCATCTGTGACTACATCCCAAAGATCTATGTTGTTGCTTTCAATAAAGAGCTTCATACGATCTCTCTAGTAGTGATAATCAGAACCATTGAAAGCAGGAAGCCTTGAAACGGAGGCACCTTCCGCGATGTAATGTGAGTTGCTTGTAGAGACTTCCATATGGATCTTTACCCTCAGCACTTGTTAGATGCTCAACCCGAGGTTGAGCTCTGATACCAACTGTTAGGACCACAGGAAACACTAGAAGGGGGGTTGAATAGTGTTTTATAATCTTTACAGATTTTTCGTGAAATCCCTTTTTAAACAAGCAAAGATATTTTCAATGTTCAAACTACTTGCTGAAAAATGAGTTTTCGGAGACTAGCTGAAATACTTCAGTAGGTCCAATAAAAACTGCCTTTTTAAAAGATTTATGTAAATTATAAATTTGTTTATGCTCGTAAATTATAAACTCACTTTTCAGAACCCTCCATAGTTAGAAATAAACAGATAACAACGGAAAATAAATAGTAAAGGGTTGAGAGAACTTAACACAGAGATTTATCCTGGTTCACCCACTAATCCAGTGAGCTACGTCCAGTCCCAGGACAAACACACCACTGGATTTTCACTATTCCCGCAAGATTACAAGTATTCTTTGCACACCTAGCCTCTCCAGGCTTAACAAATATTCTTTTACAGACAAACCTCTCCAGGCTCAACAAGTATTCTTTTATAGACAAGCCTCTCCAGGCTCAACAAGTATTCTTTTACAGACAAGCCTCTCCAGGCTCAACCAAGTATTCTTTGTACACACACCTCTCCAGGCTAAAAACCCAAGTATTCTTTTAACACAACCTCTTCAGGCTAACCCAACAAATACAGTTTGAAAGGATGAATGCTCAAACTCTGAAGCTACACAAGTTTAGAGCTCGAACTGGGAAACTTGTACAAATGACTGAGTAAGACTCAGGGTATAGAAGTTGTTGTACAGTAAAATAAGAAACAGATGAGTATAAATTTCTGCAGCGTTTCAGCAAGTTGATTTCTCTGTTCTCAGCTCTCAGTTTCTTTCATCATGGAGTCTGGTATTTATAGAGAGAATATCTTCCGTCCATTGAACTCCAATCGTTTTCCCGTTGAGAAATAGCATTTAATGCAAATGCTCCAGTTGTGACACATAGCCTAAACCCTTATCTGTAGCAGGTAGTAGAGTCAGCTCACAGACTTCACTTTTTCTGAGTCGCATGTACTTTTCTGTAGACTTTGCCTTTTTGGTGAGAGAATTTTGAAATATGCCAAATAGCACTTTCTTTGACTTTCCAGAAGAATGAGAGGCACAAGTAATCTGAGACTGCTACATGAGACTTGAGTCTTCAAGGAGAATTTCTAAGAATATAATATTGAAGATGAACAGGCAATGGTACGTTGTCTCACAACTTCAGGAGGTTCACTGCTTTCAGCAGGTTTCCTTGCTTCGGAAGGTTTCACGTACTTCAGATGATATGATTTCTTCAGATTGCACCTTCTGAAATACTGAACAAATACCTTCAGCAGAAATTATACTTTCACGTTAAAGTCAAATTTGTTTTTCATTAAAACTTTGGAATTGCGAGACTTAAAACATTATTATCCTCTTAATAACATTTTGAGACTCAACATTTTGTGTGATAGACAATAGGTACGAAAAGATTTTTTATATTTTCACTTGAAATTTGAAAAAGAGAAAAAATTGCTTTATTGAAAAGCTTCAGTTAGTTCTCCAGCTAACTGAGTACCATTGGGACATTCGAGTTTTGGGGTGTAGTATATGGATGTTGTTCTTTGTATATTGACTACATCTAATTATTAGAATTGCTATTTTTGTTTAGGGAATCAATTCTATTGGAATTAACTTTAGTTAGAATTAGTGGAATACTTTACCATAGTTAGTTTAGCTTTAGTTAGAATGGTTCTATAAATAATGGTTGTACTCTCTTCGTTCTGCATCTTTCAAATATATCAAATAAGTAAATGGGTTTTCTCAACACTTTCTTTGGTTACCTTTAGGATGATCCATGGGAGAACCCATGGTATTCATCTTCAACTTCTATTTATTATCCATTTGCTCCTCCATCTTATTTTTATAAGTTGGTATCAAAGCTCCATCCATGGAGCTCACCGCGCTTCAAGAAAATTCAGCGCCCACCCAAGAAGAGTTTGTTGAATGTTTTGAGTATGGAAGTTATTGCACAGGGACTATCATTCTCACCATCTTCCATGAATTCCCATATATATGCGCACTCTGTTTATCCTCCTGTTTCGTCTCCATGTGCTCTGTTCTTGATACATGATGTTGGCAAAGACTCCACAGCAAGATTGGAGTGGAAATCATCTCCTGATTCTTTCAATTTTGGAAGCTTCGAATTGGTGGGGTCCTTCCTCTTCTTAGAACCTCAAAACAGAGTTAGGTATGGACCAGATCGATGATCTCCGTAGAGACCTGGATGCACATGGAAGCTCCCCCGTTATGCTACCACCATGTGCGAGGATGAGCGCCAAAGGATCGAGTCCCAGCAACGGAAGGACGGCCTTGTTGCCAAGAGTCATTTGATGAGTGTCGATGAGAGGGGTTTAGGTTTTGGGGACGATCATGGGTGTAACCAAGGGGGGCTGGCAGGGGCCACGACCCCCCCCAAAAATTTTTCAATCTTTTTACCAATTATATAGATCTCACATAAAATATTTTAGTAACTTTTAATCCGACCCCCCAAAATATTTTGTAAATTTAATAGTATCACCTCTTTATAATTCTTTCATTACTTGTATTGAGTCATCATTTCCTTTTTATATTTTCTTTATATTAATTATTTTTCCTTATTTATAGATCATAGAGTCTTATTCAAAATTAAAGAAGATTATGTTTCATTTGAATGTGTTTTTTAGATCCGCATGATAAAAAATAAAAATCTTATAAGAATAAGAAGGGATTTTCTTTGATTTGATTGAATTTTACTTTTAGGCTTAGATAATAAAATTAAAAAAATATGTTTTCATATTTTAGTTTTTTTAAAAAATCATGCAACTTCCAAATTTACCCTTATTGTAAGTTTTTTTCGATATCATTTTTTGTAAGTCAAACTTTATTGTATTCCCCACATTAACTAACCTAAAAATTATAAATGTTCAATAACTACGAGGGGTAAAGATGAAAAAAAAAAGATAATAAACACATCTAAAAATTTGTAAAAAGTCTGAGAAAAATGACTAAATAAAATCATCAAAAAATCTTGTAAATGACTCAATATAGTATTTTATTTTGGCCCCCTTAATGAAAAAAATCCTAGCTACGCCCCTGGGGACGATTTGGGTTTTTCTCCTCGTCCCTCTGATATGGTTTCACAAAGGCTCTTATCATCTCTGCTCCGATCATCTCTTGCTCGATCTCTGCCGGAATTTCAAGTTCCGACCTATGTGCGATCACTCTCTTTCTCTCCAATCGTCGTTACAGTATTCCCTCAAATTGATGCATCCTCAAGACTTGTCTCTGTCGAGCATGGTTTAGATCTGATTGTTCATATTGGATTGTTCAAGTCAGAATTTTTAGCTCAGATTGTTCTGGTGCCTTCTAATTAGATCAATTGTGTGATTGAAGAAGAAGATCGGATTGTTCAAGTCAGGTTTTTAAGCTCATATTGTTATCAGATCAATTGTGTGATTAAAGAAGGAAATCAGAATGTTCAGATCAAATTGTTTTGGTGCCTTCTGATCAGATCGGTTGTGTGATTGAAGAATATGGTCGGATTGTTCAGAGTATTCGAAGCGAAATCGGTGTCGAGCACATTCCAAGCGTCACCTTCCTGGATATGGAACTTACCGCACGACAATCTTGCCCACAGAGGTTACCTCCACATCGGTTGCCTCACTGCCCAGATCGGTTGCCTCATTGCCCACATTAGTTGCCTCCACATCGGTTGCCTCACACCCACCTCACCTCATCCGGAACTTCTCTTCTACCTTGGGAGAAAGTGAACAATATTAGAGACTGCACCTTCATTGCTGGTTGCTTGTTCCATTTAATTTCTTTGCTTTTGTGTTCGTTGTGTTCTATTCTTTCGCTCAATGTAGTTATTTTCTTGTTCTTAATTTCCTCATTATTCATTTGTTCATTTTAATTTCTTTTCTTGCTTTCAAGTTGGTATTGGTTGATATCAAATACCAACTTGCGGGAGTGTATTAGAATAGTTATTTCTGTTTAGGGAATCACTTAGGAATCAATTTTGTTGGAATTAACTTTAGTTTGAATTAGTGCAATATTTTACCATAATTAGTTTAGCTTTAGTTAGAATGGTTCTATAAATAATTGTTGTACCCTCTTCATTCTGCATCTTTCAAATATATCAAATGAGTAAATGAGTTTTCTCAACACACTCTCTAGTTACTTTTGGGATGATCCATGGGAGAACTCATGGTATTCATCTTTAACCTCTCTTTAGTGCCCCTCTGCTCCTCCATCTTATTTTCATAAGACTAATCATCTCTGCTGACATTAAAATTTTAAAAATCTTAAAACATATACTTAGAGCGTGTTTGGATTGGCATTTTCATCATCTGAACGTGCATATTCATTATATAAACATGAATTGGTGATTTCAGAGGGTGTTTGGTTAAGCTTCTCTGATGCAAGTTTGGAAGAGAACGTGAGTTCACTCAAATGCAACAATTCGGAGCTTCTGCGTTTTCTAATACGTGAGTTCACTTGAACACTATCCTCCGCGTTTTCTATTTTTCCTTTTTACCCTTCATGAGTGCCTGTAATCTGTGTAAAGGAAGCTTGGGTGTGACATGCAAGTTTTGCTTCAGCAAATACTTCTGCTTCCACCAAATTCTCTTCAATTTCATTCTCTGTCCTTGGATTTTGGTGAAAGCTAAGAGATTTTTAGAATTGATATCTAGTTTTGCTTAAGAAGAAAATGGGTTTGTATGATTATTCCTTGTCATTGATACTGTTAATTAAATAAACCATGTATAACACAAATTTTTCCCATCACTTTCTGTCTTTCTGATATACAAAACAGATTGTATCGTTTTATTTTCAAAAAATTTAAGCCACCAATTTAAGCACACAGTACGAAATCCTGAACCCCCTGGTTGACAAGAGCACACAGACAAAATTCAAATTGCAATTGCTAGTGTACTCAAAATTCTTCTTCATAAAATTGTCATCAGCTAAAATATTTATAGTTTCTACGGTATACTCAATTAATATTAGGAGAATTTTAATTACTTGCCCCTCATTAATTTATTTATTTTTGGGGTTAAAAGCCAAATATGAGGATGGAACTTTTTAGTTTTGAGCTTCAATGAGGTTGGGAAATAGGAACAATATGATTTAATAGGAGCTCTTATTAATAAATGATTAAAAACCGCACAACAAATGGAAAGGGAAAAAAATAGAAGCACAACATAAACACATATATCATACCCATCAATGATGCTGTCAAGATCTGAGTCATCCTTCTAAGTCATATTGAGAAGGATAGAAATCAACTAACTATCCAAGTAAAACAATGAACCCGAGGTTAAGTTATTTACATACCTGTGAAGTCCAGGTAAGATATTTTCTACAAAAATAATAAATTTTTTTTGTAGTTTATATTTTAAAGTTGTTCAATATTATATTTTATAGTTATGTTTTAAGAATATTTATGCTCAACAATACTTTTATATGGTTATTTCATTTTATTTTCAAGGTTTTAACATAGCTATGTTTTATTTCAATAGTTAAAATATCATGCATATTCCTAATGCTTTTACATAAATAAGAAAAAATTATCTTTATTTTTTTGTTAATATTAATATCAAATATATACTTAATATCAATAAAATGTAAATATATATAACAAACAAAAGCATGTCCTTTTTAGTAATTGTATCTCTAAACATGATTGAAAAATATCATCCAAACAACATTTACTTTTTAAACTCACGTTTGTAACAAATTATCCAAACATAAAATCACGTTTATACAAACTCAAGTTCACTCGAAATCATGTTCAATAAAACGTTCATCTAAACTCAAGTTTGCAAACGCCAATCCAAATTTGATTTATTTCAAAACCACGTTTCAAATGTGGATCCGGACAAACGAGAGAGTAGCTTCTGCTCGGATCCATGTTTAAAACGTGGATCCAGTATAAACCAAATACACGATTATTTCTTAAATACTATTTGAGGAATTTAAATCCATATCTATTTTAAATATATACTTAATTCTTAAATATATGTATTTTAATTAGGAACATGTCATTAAATATGGATAATATTAAAATATTATATTCAAAATTAGTGCTTGAATGTTTGTGTTTAGTGTGGAAAATTCAGACTTTAGTTAAAGTTTATATTTTCACAACAGGATTAAAATTTTACATTAAAACATACTAATACAAAAATCAAAGTGTAGGGCTAAAAGTTTATATTATCAAAAATAAAATTTTATATAGAGCTTTTATAATATATTAATAGTCATATAGGTTCACTACAAGAAATTCGTAATTTAGCGACGAGGCGTCGCTATAACATTAAATGCATTGTTCAGTGCAATTATTACTTAGTGACGGCCACACCGTTGTTAGGTAGCGACGGCCAGATCGTCGCTACACTAACTTTTTTTCTATTTTTTTCTAAAAAAAATCAAAATTAAGCGTAGCGATGGTAGGCCGTCGCTACAATAAAAAAAAAAAATAAATTTGGCACGCGCTGATGAGTTTTAAAACATAGCGACGATCATAGCGACGCTATGTTAGAAGCTGTATACATAAAAATCCCTTCCCCCTCCCCTCTTCCTCCATTTTCACCCTCCTCCTTCCTTCTTTTTTCTCCCATACGGCCACCCCTTTGTTTTTACCCCTCTCTCTTTTTATTCTAAAAACTCATCGATTAAAAGTTCCCCTCCTTCATAGGTTCGTTTTGAACCGATCAAGAATCAAAATAGTTGTCTGTAGATGACTTTAGAGCTCATTCTATCTTCATTCCTTCTGTGGCGTCGCAACTAATAAGTTTTATAGTTTTAATTAATTTATTTGTAATTATTAGTTTATTTGTTTGATTAGTTTATTAATGTGATATAGGTATTAGGTTATTAGTTTTAAACATTGCTTTAGTAGGTATATATTATTCATTAGTTTTATTAGTATATTTGTAATCAGTAGTTATTTAATTTATATATTAGTAATTAGTTTCATTAGTATATTATTAATTAGTAATTAGTAATTAGTAATTAGTATATTAGTAATTATTTAATTTATTAGTATATTAGTAATTAGTAATTTTAATTTATATAATTATTTAATTTTTATATAACACTACAACATTTTAGGCTTTAGGCAACGCTTTTTTAGACAACATTTAAACCACCGTTGCTGAAACATGAAATAGGCAACAATTTTACACCTGTAGACCTCATTTATATTTGGCAACGGTTTTCAAGTTGTAGCCGTATTTTAGGCAACACTTTTCTTGACAACGGTTGAAGAACCGTAGCCAAAACATGAAATAGACAACAATTATTTAATTTTGTAGATCTTTCTTAGTCAACGGTTTTAAAATCGTTGTCATATCATAAAATAGGCAACGTTTTTTAAATTGTGGTGATTTTCCATAATCAACGATTATTAAATTGTTGCCAAAACATAGAATAGGTAACATTTTTTAAAATTTACGGATTTTTTAGTCAACAATTGTAAAACCGTTGTCAAAACATAAAATAGGCAACATTTTTTCAATTGTGGAGATTTTTTAGTCAATGATTATAAAATTGTTGCCAAAACATGTAATAGGCAACGGTTTTTCAACAAGCAACAAGAAAAAACCGTTGTTTAAACTATTAAAACTTATTGATATAATGTTTAAGTTTCAAATTTTTGTTTTACTAAAATTTTATTTGTCAAATCAATGACCTTAACATAAAAAAATTATATCTTTGATTTTAAAATAAGAGATTTTATAAGTTTATTTTAAAATTTGTGGTCCATATGATATATATATATTAAAATTTGTAATTTATATAACAAATATATGTGTTAGCTTAGTGGATAGACTTAGTGTTTAAAGATAAGGAGCTTTGTTTGAATCCTACCTTGGTCATTTTAAGAATTTATATTTTTCATGTTGTTTATTCCTTTATTTTAGGCAACGGTTAAAAATCGTAGCCTAAGATAATAGACCGTTGCCTAAGGTCTCTTGAAAATCGTACTCCAAATATGCTTTAAGCAACGTTTACGCTTTCCGTGGCTGAAAACTCCAAAAAACCGTTGCCTAAGGTAATAGGAAACGACGATTAATTTCACGCCTGCAAAACCGTTCCCTAAACTTTCAGCTACGGTTTTTTTTGCTTTCAGCAACGGTTTTTTGTCGTTGTCACAGACCAAAAATGTTGTAGTGTAATGTCTATAATAATTAGTAATTATTTTTATTAGTTTTATTAGTATATTTGTAATTAGTAATAATTAGTATATTAGTAATTATTTAATTTATATAATGTCTATAGTTTATAGGAAAAAATTAATGCCTAGGATGCGTGGTAGAGGTGGAGAGAAGATCCCACCGAGTAGAGGGAGGTCCATCCCACCGGGCGAGCTACGTACACGGGCAACTCGCGTGATGCAAGAGAGGACCAACCTCTCTCACTCTCATCAGATGCTGGAGCATCCATCTACTTCAGCGGTTCTGGCGGCCGTCATCCAGTCTTCTTCTTCTTCCTCCCCTCCACCTTCTGCTCAACAGTTCGATGGAATGAGGTTCATCTCGACACCGGGATTAGTCCAGATGCCTCCAGTGGAGGAGGACGCTGTGCTCGAGCTAGACGATGAGGACGCTCAAGATCAGATGGATGGGGATGCTGACCATGAGTCTGACGGGTAGCCAGCTCGATTCCAGGGTGCCAACTCAAGCTGACCTCATGAGGTAGATGCTCAAGGTCGAGTTATTATCAGACCATTTGGCAAGGGGTGAGTTTGTTTATCTTTTTTCCTTCTTTAGAATTGATATTAATATAATATCTTTAATTGTTTTAACTGTTAATATTGAATATTTTATTTTGCAGTTGGGTGCCTAACAACCCATCTATTGCAATCATAGGTCATGTGATACGTGATCAGTTCCGTGGTCCTCACTACCTTTAGGAGGTCTTCGTGAAGGATGTAAGGGACAAGTGGTGGGAAGAGTTCACGATAATTATAAACCCTAAATACTTTAAATTTTTTTCTTAAGATATGTCAATTTTTCATAACTTACCCTACTTTTATTTTGCAGAGCCGAGTTACTTGGGACCCTTCTCATGAGGCCCAAATCAAGAAGGTGTACAAGCAGAGGGTTGCTCGTCACCTTCGAGATATGATGAACAAGGCCCGGAAGGCTGGGAAGAGGCCCACGTGGGGTGTGGTGAGGAGGGCTGGGAGGGTCTTTTGGCCTATTGGGACTTTGAGGAATTCAAGGGGAAGTCCGCTTGTAACAAGAGCAACTGGGCTTCTCAACGCGGGGGGGGGGGGGGGGGGCAGTCCACACCACGGGCTGCAGGGCCCACCATGAAGTGGCGTTGGATATGGTATGTATAAACAAACACTTTTCTGTATTATGTTTCTATTTGTTGTTAAAATAATTAATTTGTGTAATTTTTCTGTGTAGGCTCGACGGCTTGGGCAGGAGGTCGAGCCCGACGTGTTCTTTATTGCCACCCACATAAAAAAAGGGTGGTGGCTGGGTAGATGACCGAGCATGGTCCACCTATGTAAGAGTTTTTTTATATAATTTCGTATTTATGTAATTTTATATATAACTAACTAATTTTACTTTTAGCTCAGCGGACAAATTACAAGGACCGCCTGAGGGAGGTGGAGTCACAGATGGGGGACACCTCCATGACTGATGCCTCCATAAAGCTAGAGATCTTGAGGGATGTTGCGGGTGGCAAGACCCGATGCCACTGTTATGGCACCAGGGACTTGGCAACCAACATTCGTCCAGGTGTGACCAGCCTCACTCAGGAGTCTCAGGCTCATACCAACGGGAGTATTGAAGATAAATAAACATATATATTTAAGAATTACATATAGATATATATTATTTTATCAATCATTATTAATTTTTTGTCTTATAAAACTTATAATAAGGTTATTTACACTAATTTAAATTTTATATATTTTAATTTCTTATATCTTTGTATTATTTATTAATTAAAATATTTTACAAAAATAAAAATGCATATTTAATTTATATTGGTTCAACTACTGTTCAACCACGATTGAACCATTGATTTGTGAACCAATGCCTATACCGATTCAATTACCGATCCAATTTTTAAAACATTGAATATACTTTTAGTGTGTATATATATGTGAATACTGTACATGATTGTTTATGGGTGCATTTAGATTCATAGTTAAATATTAGAAATGTGCGTCGGAATTCCAAAGTTATTCCTTATTAGTGTTAAATAGACAGGCATTGGATCGGATTTGATGAACCCAAATATAAATTTAGTTATTGGTAAGCTAGGAAACACCAAAGTTGTGTAATGGCTGAAGTGGCTATATGATGTACCTTAGTTAGGAAAATAAACATGACTAGAGCTCACGCATCATAACATTAAAATTTTTTGAATATAGTAGTGGACATATTGACGTTACTTAAACCTTTTATTAAACCTTTGGTAATGCCTTTTTATCACGCTATTTTCACCTAATTTTATGTATTATATTTTTCATATGTATGAGTGTATATGAATGGTGAAAAGTTGAAAAGAAAATGAAGAAAAGTAAAAAATAATCAAAATATCTAATATTGTCAAAAGGATTGTAGCATAACAAATAGCATGTTAATAATAAAAATGAAGTGAAAATAAAAAAAATGGTGGATCGCAGGGATAGAACACTAGTTTTTCCTATTGCAACCTTAGCGATAACTTTTTAGTTAGTCTTATTGTTTGTTGTAATCTTAAGCTTGTTGACTTAATACTTCGTTAGACTATCTTTAAAACCTTGATATCATTTTTTACTTGGTAGCAATGCCTTGTAAATAAAAAAAGTGAGTGGTGAGATAAAAGAAAGAGAACAATGGGAAGAAAAGTTAGGTGAAATTTTTCTTTGTGAAAAATTGACATGTAATTTTATATTATTTTTTGATGATATTCTTAATATATTAACACATAATGGTATTATATAATGATTATTTATAAATATGATATGATATTATAATAGATTATATAACATTTCCTCTTTTTCTTTCTATAAATTTAAATTCTTAAACATTAATGGATACCCGTGAATACCCACGGATACTCGTTACCCCGCATGGACACTCGTTAATTTTAGCGGTTATGTATACGGGTAGTCACTTCCCACCCCCGCCCCCGCCCCGTTGACATCCTACGCTCGAGCAGTGACTGGGCGAGGAAAACAGAGACTCTCTGTCTGAAATTCAGCTCAGGCGCGCGCTGAGCGAGGAACATGATTCAGCGGTGTATAGTTATAAAAAAGAACTGAAAATATATGATTTTAAAAAATGAAGGACTATAATTAAATAAAAGATAAATGAGTGACCAAAATTAAATTTCACTATATTTCCAATAACATAACTCATACATTTGGAACATGTGAGATATTACACTGATATTATTTATCGTTGGCTTTAGAATATTAAATATATTAATAATATGAATTACTTTTAACCCTGGTTTGCATCTCACTTTGTTGCATTATTAATTTGGACAATAACCTTCCCCAGTTCCACAAATAATTGTACATGCACATTGGTGAGTAGTTTTGGAAAGATCTTATTGTTTGTTGTAATCTTAAGCTTGTTGACTTAATACTTCGTTCGACTATCTTTAAGCCTTGATATCATTTTTTACTTGGTAGCAATGCCTTATAAATAATAATAAAAAAAAGAGTGAGTGGTGAGATAAAAGAAAGAGAACAAATGGGAAGAAAAGTTAGGTGAAATTTTTCTTTGTGAAAAATTGACACGTAACAAGTAAGTGAGAAAATATATTAGGGTTAAATATATTTTTGGTTCCTGAAAATATAATGAAATTTGTTTGGTCATTCATTTATTTTCTCTTTGGGTTTATTCCTGTATTTTTTTTAAAGCCACATGATTTTAGTCCTCGTCGTTAGATATATTTTGCTGAGTGATCACACAACAATATTTCTTGTAATGCATGATTCAACGAAATAGGTTTTATAAAAAGGAAGTATAGTTGTAACAATATTATTCAACGGAGTAGAGTTGTAACATCCCAAATATTGAAACATTTTATGAATTTAATTAGTAATGGAAAAGGTTTTATAAAAAGGAAGTAGGATTGGATGGGAGAAAATTAAGTTAGGATAAAAAATGGATAAAGATCAAGAAAATGGGGGCAGATACGCTCGCATAAACGAGCGCTGTGCGAGCATATCAGTAAAAAGGGGGGATTTTAGTCTGATTTCCTCGCTCAGGCTCGCTCGAGCGGGGACAGGGCGATGAAAACAGAGACTCTGTGTGAAATTCAGCTCAGGCGCGCGCTGAACGAGGAACATGATTCAACGGTGTATAATTGTAAAAAAGAACTGAAAATATATGATTTTAAAAAATGAAGGACTATGATTAAATAAAGATAAATGAGAGACCAAAATTAAATTTCACTATATTTCCAAGCACATAACTCATACATTTGGAACATGTGAGATATTACATTGATATTATTTATCGTTGGCTTTAGAATATTAAATATATTAATAATATGAATTACTTTTAACCCTGGTTTGCATCTCACTTTGTTGCATTATTAATTTGGACAATAACCTTCCCCAGTTCCACAAATAATTGTACATGCGCATTGGTGTGTAGTTTTGGAAAGATCTTGACAGCTGCAATTCATGGGCAGGCTTTTACTCCCAATCGTGCGAGGACTGCTAGGGCGCACTTCTCAGAAGTGCTACACTTTCCATCCAACTGCAATTTACAGGGACAAAACTTGATATCATCATGATCCCCTGTGCGTGTGACATACAACATTAATTAAGATTAAGATACGTACATGAATAAATCAATTCACAAGCCAATTTACTAAAAAAAAAATGTAACACATTCTCTAGAAATTCGTAAAAAGAGCATCAATTCTAGTAATACCAAACGTGCAACTGAAGAGAGCGAACAAAGCCAACCACGATTAGGAGGGTGCTTCCTATCTTCATGATGATATTAGGAGGGTGCTTCCTATCTTCATGATGATATTTTCCTCGACACGGTATCTTCACACTCTTAAAATGTTGCATACAAATGAGAGGAATATATATAGGCCTTGATCAGTAATATTAATGATGAAGAGTTAAAGATCTTTGTATCTTTATAAAATCTCAACCTACAATCAAACGTGAGCATATATATATATATATATATATATATATATATATAAATTAATTATTATTTGACTCTGAAAATTTAAATATATTTATTGACAATTTATATTATTAAATATGTTAAGTATTATGTATAAATCTAGTATATAATTAATTAAATAACTAAATATCAAAATTATGGGATAAAAATGTTAATTATATATTACTAATAGTTTGGATAGACAAAACTCGAAGAAAGAGAATTAAATTACATTGTAAATATTAAATGTAGAATATGGTTTTGATAATATTAAGGTTGATGATAAAAACGTTGAAAAGTCTATATTTAACAGGACATTTTTTATTACTTCAAAGACGTAAAAATTGTAATAAATATTTTTCTTTTATATACAAATTCTATTTGAATGTTCTTATCTTTAATCATTGAATACTTTCCTTTAATATAAACTAGTCCTGGAGTTCGTGCGATGCAAAGGTGACGACCGTAATTGGAGTGTAAGACGAATATATTTTAAGGTTGTGCAAGATTCTATAGATAATGAGTGTGTTTTGGTAAAACTAGCTGAAAAGTTAGCTGAAAGCTGAAAAACTCGCTGAAAGCTTAAAGCTAGCTGAAAGCAGAAAAGTTATTGAATGTGTTTGGTAAAACTAATTGAAAATGGTAAAATAACATTTAAGGACAACATTAATTATTAACTAATAATAAGTGGGGGTGGTTGAGGGTTAAACATGTAATTAATTTTCAGCTAGCAGCTGAAAATTGGAGCTTTTTTAAAAAATCTACCCAAGTAGCTTTTTAAGAAAAACTTGTAGCTACAAAAAAAAACTACCTTCCCAAACACTGCTGAAATGGTTTCAGTTACTATTTTCAACTTTCAGCTAGCTGAAATGGCAAGCCAAACACACTCAATATTGTACATGACTTAGATATAGTGGTAAGGAAATTTTGGGGATAAACTCATTATTTTGAAAATTGGATCGGACCGGACTGTTCGACCATGAACCGGCTTGGCAATCGTTCCATTCAACTCCAAAAAAATTGTAGTCTTCAAAACCGGTTAACTCAAGTATCGGTTGAAGCCAACAAAAATCGGTAAAAAAAACTTGTATCCGAAAATTGCTTGAATTAATCTCTCTAAAAAATATATATTTATTTTTCAATTTTTTATTTAATCAAAAATATTTTGAAGATAAATAAACATATATATTTAATAATTACACATAGATATATATTATTTTACCAATCATTATTAATTTTTTGTCTTATAAAACTTATAATAAGGTTATTTACACTAATTTTAAATTTATATATATCTTAATTTCTTATATTTTTGTATTATTTTATTATTAAAATATTTACAAAATTAAAAATGCATATTTAATTTATATTGGTTCAACCACTGTTCAACCACGGTTGAACCATTGATTTGTGAACCAGTGCCCATACCGATTCAATTACCGATCCATTTTTAAAACATTGAATATACTTTTAATGTGTATATATACTGTACATGATTGTTTATGGGTGCATTTAAATTCATAGTTAAATATTAGAAATGTGTGTCGGAATTCCAAAAGCTATTCTTATTAGTGTTAAAAAAACATGCATTGAACCCAAATATAAATTTAGTTATTGGTAAGCTAGGAAACACAAAGTTGTGTAATGGCTGAAGCGGCTATATGATGTACCTTAGTTAGGAAAATAACATGACTAGAGCTCATGAAGGCATGGGTCATAACATTAAACAATTTTGAATATAGTGGACATATTGACGTTACTTAAACCTTTTATTAGACCTTTGGTATGCCTTTTTATCACGCTATTTTCACCTAATTTTATGTATTATTTTTTGCATGTGTATGAGTGTATACGAATGGTGAATAGTTGAAAAGCAATGAAGAAAAGTAAAAAAAAAAAAAAAAATCAAAATATCTAATATTGTCAAAGGATTGTAGCTAACAAATAGCATGTTAATAATAAAAAATGAAGTGAAAATAAAAAAAATCGTACATCGCACGAATACAACCCTGGTTTTTCCTACTGCACCTTAGCAATAACCATTTTTTAGTTAGGCTTATTCTTTGTAATCTTAAGCTTGTTGACTTAATACTTCGTTCGACTATCTTTAAGCCTTGATATCATTTTTTACTTGGTAGCAATGCCTTATAAATAATAAAAAATAAAAGAGTGAGTGGTGAGATAAAAGAAAGAGAACAAATGGGAAGATAAGTCAGGTGAAATTTTTCTTTGTGAAAAATTGACACGTAACAAGTAAGTGAGAAGATATATTAGGGTTAAATATATTTTTGGTTCCTGAAAATATAATGAAATTTGTTTTGGTCATTCATTTATTTTCTCTTTGGGTTTATTCCTGTATTTTTTTTTAAGTCACATGATTTTAGTCCTCATCGTTAGATATATTTTGCTGAGTGATCACACAACGATATTTCTTATATGGATGATTCAACGGAATAGGTTTTATAAAAGGGAAGTGTAGTTGTAACATGATTCAACAATTTTATTATGTAAATTGGGTAACGAAATTGAATTTCCGAAACTCAGTTTAGAAAAAGTGTGTATCGAAAATTGAAACCGGAACACAATTCAAATTTTGAAAACTCTTTTTTACAAATGAAATGTTTTATTTACAATATTTATATTACAAAAATTAAAAAATTTTCCAAAACATCTTAGAGTTTTAGAATTTCAATTTTTATAAACAAAAACCTTTTACACTTTTTAAAATTGTTTTAAAAAACCATTCACAAACATTTTTTTTAGTTTTCAAAAATAAAAAAAAATTAAAAACTGTAAACAAACAGAAAAATTTCGGTAAATAGTGTTCTAAACTGTTTACCAGAAATTCAATTTCTAGCACGAAGCCTCCAAGTCTAAAACGAAAACTAAGTTTCATGTATTTATAAATTTATAGTAAACTTATTTTTTATTTCCAGAAAGTAGAAAAAAAAACTTCAAAATTATAAACAAACAGGAAACTTTCGGTAAATAGTTTTTCTAAACTGTTACCGGAAATTCAATTTCTAGTACGAAGTCTCCAAGTCTGAAACGAAAACTAAGTTTCATGTATTTTATAAATTTTTATAAATATAATTTTTGAAAAATAAATTATATAATGAAACTATATATATTTATCTATAATAAATAATATGTATTTAATATACAAATTATTGTATAATTTTAAATAAATATAATTTTATTATAAACTTTGTATATATTTTATAATATATATTTTAAAATATATAAGTTTAAAATAATATATCTAAAGTTTTATGCATTAATTAATAATTTTATATTTATGTAATTTAAAATATTACAAATATATGCAAAAAAAATTATTGTATAATAACTAAAGTATTAGATATTTTATAATTTAAATATAGAAATAAAATTAAATATATTATAATTTGTATTGTTTTTTAAATAATAAACTTTATACATATTTATTATACAATAAAATAAATATATTGTTGTACTATATAAAATATATTAATATATTATAATAAAGTTTTATATAGTATGTAATAACTTTATATTTATGTAATTATTATATATATAAACTATTATATGATATATCAAATTTTTATATATTATAATCTCGAATAATAAAATTATTATAATTTTATAAAATATATTATTATATAAATTACTAAATACAATAAATAT